>ONZH01007975.1:600000-1169725 GCA_900303285.1 Rhinella marina | reverse complement strand
ATAGAAAGGCTCTAGCTTTGTATTCTGTAGAGACTATGCTTTGTGCTAAGGTGAAGACTTGCTGAAACCTCAAGATATAATATTGTTCTCTTAAAGGGAACCTGTCATCAACTTTATGCTGACCTCACTGAGGGCAGCATAAAATAGTGACAGAAATGCTGATTTCAAGGGCGTCTTTCACAGACTACCTTACACACATTAAGACAGTACCTTTCTTATAATCGTCCCACGCTGAAATCCTCCAAAAAACACTGTTATAACTTGTGCAAATTACTCCCCGGAAGCCTCGTTATACAAGAAGGTGCCCAAACCCCCGGGCGATTTGAATTGCAAACACCTCCCTTTTCCCTGTTCCGGCCTGCCCTGCTTTAGCATAATCTTCTCTGCCTCCTGTTTTCAAATCCTGCACTTGCGCCTCTCTTCGGGTCCCCTATGCCTGCGCGCTGCTCTGCCCACTGTGGGCAGAGGTGCATCAGATTCTAGTGCGCATGCGCCAGTCAGCTCTCCCCTATCCGGCCAAGCCGTGGGCAGAGCAGTGCGCAGGCGCCGGGGAATGAAAGAGAGGTATTTGTGAACAGGTGGAGGAGAATAGTATGCTAAAGCAGGGCGGGCCAGAGCAGGGAAAAAGGAGGGGTTTTCAATTCAAATCGCCTGGGGGGCTTGGGCACCTTCTTGTATAATGAGGCTTCCGGGCACCTGCATAAGTTATAAAAGTGTTTTTCGGACGATTTCAGCGTGGGACATCTATAATAAAGGTACTGTTTAATGTGGGTAGGGTAGTCTATAGCCTGATCTGAGCAGTCTATGATGCTCAGATCAGGTGAAAGACTCCCTTTCAGCAGTGTGTCACTCATGAGCTAAAAGTAAGTGGTTGCTGAGAACCAGCATCATAATCATTGCAGCCCAGACCTTGAAAAGAGTCAAATCTACCTGAGAAGAGTCATGGTTATTTGTAATCTTCTGCTGTCCCCACCCATCTGCTGATGATTCACAGTCTTCTACCTAGTTTTCTCCCTTTCTCTCTAGGAGAGAACTGCCAATCATAAGAAGAAGGGCGGGGGAGAGCATGGGATTAGGAATAACCATGACTCTTCTCAGGTAGATTTGACTCTCTTCAAGGCCTGTGCTGCAATGATTATGATGCTGGTTCTCGGCAACTACTAACCTTTAGCTCATGATTGACACGCCGCTGAAATCAGCATTTCTGTCATTATTTTATGCTGCCGTCAGTGAGGTCAGCATAAAGTTGATGACAGGTTCCCTTTAAGGCCCCTTTCACACGAGGAAGTTTTCCACGCGGGGTGCAATGCGTGAAGTGAACACATAGCACCCGCACTGAATCCTGGTCCATTCATTTCAATGGATCTGTGTACATGAGCGTTTTTTTTTTTTTTTTTTTCACGCATCAGTTCTGCATGGTGTGAAAAGCGCAGCATGTTCTATATTCTGCATTTTTCACACAGCCCTGGCTCCATAGAAGTGAATGGGGCTTCAGTGAAAAATGCGTTGCATCCTGAAGCAAGGGGCCTAAGAGATACTGTTTCAATGTACATTGCACAGCAAATCAGCACTTACAGGTAGAGTAACGCTTTACATTTCTCTTTAGAGTCTTCTGTGTAATCACTGAGTAATACTGTGATGTTTGAAGTTCCTTTTGGTTTCTTCACCATCTCTGTGCTGTATTCATCAGAGTTTATTAGGTACTGTCTATGAGCGATCTGTACATAGGTCTCCTTCTAATTTCAGAAGTGGTGTCAGTCAGTTCTATACTCTCCCTCACTGATCCCCCTGCGGATCCTGTTCCGATGTTCATCAGTTCCCCTCTGGTCATTTGATGCCCTGGAGATGCATGCTCGTCCAATCACTGGCCACAACATTGACCCATCTCAATCAGCTCCTTTCTTGTTCCTATCTGGTTGCCATAACCTCTAACCAAGTTCTGCATTAAAGGGTTTCTGTCACCAGTTTTGGGCATATAAAACAGGATGACATTTGCAATGTGCAAATGTCACCTGATGCCCAAACTGGTGATCATTTTTTTACTGGTGCCCCCGTTTTTGAAATAAATCATCTTTTGTTGTATGCAAATGAAGCTTACTAGGTGCAAGGGGCGGTTACCTCGCACCTAGTAAGCTCCGTTTGCCCACCCGCGGTCACGCCTACCTTCACTTGATTGACAGGGCCAGGCAGCTTGTTGGATCCTCTGCCGGCCCTGTGCTCCATTCAAATCCCGCGCCTGCGCCCTGCGGAATAAAAGCGGCGCAGGCGCAGTGAGCGGCGCTGGCCGCCGGGCTCCCGGCTACCTCACTGCGCCTGCGCCGATGACGTCAGAGTACACATGACGTCATCGGCGCAGGCGCAGTGAGGTAGCCGGGAGCCCGGCGGCCAGCGCCGCTCACTGCGCCTGCGCCGCTTTTATTCCGCAGGGCGCAGGCGCGGGATTTGAATGGAGCACAGGGCCGGCAGAGGATCCAACAAGCTGCCTGGCCCTGTCAATCAAGTGAAGGTAGGCGTGACCGCGGGTGGGCAAACGGAGCTTACTAGGTGCGAGGTAACCGCCCCTTGCACCTAGTAAGCTTCATTTGCATACAACAAAAGATGATTTATTTCAAAAACGGGGGCACCAGTAAAAAAATGATCACCAGTTTGGGCATCAGGTGACATTTGCACATTGCAAATGTCATCCTGTTTTATATGCCCAAAACTGGTGACAGAAACCCTTTAAGAGTGAGTTTACTCAGGACTTGAAATGCTTCACAGATCTTTACTTTTAGGCCAGTTCCACACGAACGTTGTGTTTTGCGGTCTGCAAATTGCGGAGCTGCAAAAAACAACGGATGGCATCCGTGTGCATTCCGTATTTTGTGGAACGGAACAGCTGGCCCCTAATAGAACAGTACTATTCTTGTCCGTAATACGGACAAGGATAGGACATGTTCTATTCTTTTGCGGGCATACGGATGCGGACAGCACATGCATTTTTTGCGGACCCATAGAAATGAATGGGTCCGCATTTTTCACATTGGAGTCCGCAAAAAATACGTTTGTGTGAAAGAGGCCTCAGGGTGGTTCCAGGTGCTTATATTTTAGTGGACATCTTTTGTGATCTGAGAATGTGTGAAGTTGTCAAAGATGGTTTTGGATACTATGAGAATGAGGTAGGAGAACCCGGCAAACGTGTAGATAAGACCAGGGACCATACGTTGGTCCATGAGAAGGGGTGAGGTTGCAGGATTCCCCTACCCTGAGCATCTTATGGTCATAATTACAGTCTCACCAAATCACACCCGTCGTCACTTCTAAATGTTTAAGACTGTCCTGGTTTTCTATTCGGGGATGTTGGTTGTGGCAAAGAATTGGGGACATTTGATGGACTCCGCCCTCTTGTAGATGCTGTCTTGTGGTTGTTAGTTGAATCCAAGTTCCAACCCTTTGAATGTGGTGTTTTTTGTAGTACTTAGTTGTGGAAAGTCTCCATCTCATTATAGAAGTTAGTCTGTGGAGTATGTAGAAGACATTTTAAAGCACTGTAGAACTAATACACCTTGACAGGTTCCTGTTCATTCTGCATTTGTTTTTGCTTACTTAGGGGTCGTCGTAGTGTTGTCCAGTATCAGTCACCCATAGAACCTGGAATTGTGATCGTATGATCCGTTTTTTTTATTGCTTACATGGGTAGATGACAGGTGCAAGCTATAGCTTTGGTCCCTTCCTGTAGCATAACCAAATCTTTTCTGCTTCGTGTATGACTGCACGGTCACACTGCGGTTGAGTAAAAAGCCACAGCGTGGCTCTGGCCACACGCTACCCGCAATACCACGTGTCCATAAACTGTGTGGTCCTAATTGGTTAACTGGAGCCTACTGTGGCTTGCATAGTGCTTGACCACAGCACTATGTGGTTGTACCCTTAGGTTATTTGCGCACACTCGCGGTTCACGTACATTTTTTTTTTTTTTTTTTTTTTTTTCTTCACAGATTGTGATGCGGAGAAACCGCATGTAATACAGTACCAACAAACTGTATGGGATCAGACAAATGTCATGTACACTTTGCTTTTTGTTATTTACCTTCTGCGTAGACTTTGAAATCCGCATGTCAATTCTTTGCGCAATTTCACCCTTTTCAATGCAAGCGTGAGATCTGCAGCAAAACTGCATCAAATCTGTACCAAAAAACAGCGAAGTTGCAGGTAGTTCATTCACGCGACCGTATTTTTGTGTCCGCAATTTTGCGTAATGGATGCAGAGCCATTCATTTCAATGGGGCCGCAAAAGATGCAGACAGCACACCGTGTGCTGTCCACATTTGTATTTCAATTCCGCGGTCCCGCGGACAAGAATAGGCATTCTATCATGAGGCTGGCCATGTGCAAAATCCCGAATGGCCACGGCCGATATCCGTGTTTTGCAGATCCACAATTTGCGGACCACAAAAAACGTACAGTCTGAATGAGCCCTTAAGGTAAGACCACTTGGTGCGGCTGAACAAGCTGGGCTGCACGCATTTAGCAGCACATGTATAATGGGAGCACTTCAGCCGCTAGATGTATATGAAAGACTTGCTGAAAGCTTCCACGACTGATAGGGAAACATGATGGCCCCATAAAGTTACTTTAGTGTAAACGTTTCCTCTAAACCAAGCTTGATTATAGTTTTGCAGTCGTGAATGTGGAAAAAAATACAGAAGAAAACCCCACTTGTCCACGTTTGTATAAAAGTGACTATACCAGCAATTTATTTTAATGTGAAGAAAAAACGAGATCTTCTTTAAAGTCTAAACATTGCATCTATGTATGTATATTTTTCTAATAAATCATTTTCTCTATTTTTGTGGCGTATTAAGGTTCATCATTTCACACAGCAGACACCCGGGGCTAATGTCTGCGACCGGTGAAAAAACTGATCGGACATTTAACCTCTCAGATCCTGTGGGCAAATGTGACCACTGCATCTGAGAATGCAAAACCCAGAAGTGAATGGGACAAACACTTGTAATTACACAGCACCCGCCGCAGCAAGGAGATGCGCTGTGTAGTCTTGAAGTCTTCCCTCCTTTTGAAGATGGATAAGAGACCTGGTATTTATTTGAAGAGATCATGGGAATCGGTCTATACTAGTCTTTGACCTATTATAGCGTTGTCATGGGTGACCAGATCCGTCAAGTTATGATGTTGTATTGAGGCCCACAAACAGCAGGTCCACCATATACGGGCACTATTTTTTGCAGCGCAGACGGATCACAGACCCATTCAAGTTGAATGGGTCTGCATCAGTCAGCACAGGCCACATGGATGGTGCCTATGCATTGAGGACCGCAGTTTGCGGTCCCCAATGCACAGCACGTGCGGCACACATTTGTGTGCATGAACCCTTATGCTCTACCCCTTGTGAAGGGTCAAGAGCATTTGGGTTATTGTTAGATGAAATGTTGGAAAAGGCCTCAGATGTGAAGAAAAGTTTCCCTATCCCTCAGAAGTCTAAACCCTTTTGAAAACCTCAGGAGATTCTCAGCAATGATGACAGAAGTCCAGTGGGGGGCAGGTCATCTCAGTTCTATCAGAGGTGCAAAGAGATTCCCAAAAACAAGATTTCAGGATTTAGGTAATAAGGCTGGGCTACCACCTAGAATTTTTAGGACAGATTTTTTTTCTGTTTCAATCATTTTTATTGGGTTTTCAATATGATAACACACATGTACATAAATGTGTTCAAGGTATGGTATACAATTCCGCTAATTGTTCATTGCGGCAGTAAGTGCAGAATAAAGACATATCAGTGATGTAAGCACTACAGTCATGGCCAAAAGTTTTGCGAATGACACAAATATTATATTTTCACATGATCTGCTGCCCTCTTGTTTTTATGTGTGTTTGTCAGATGTTTTTATCACATACAGAAATATAATTGCAATCATATTATGAGTAACAAAAGCTTATATTGACAGTTAGAATGAGTTAATGCAGCAAGTCAATATTTGCAGTGTTGACCCTTCTTCTTCAGGACCTCTGCAATTCTCCCTGGCATGCTCTCAATCAACTTCTGGACCAAATCCTGACTGATAGCAGTCCATTCTTGCACAATCAATGCTTGCATTTTGTCAGAATTTGTAGGTTTTTGTTTGTCCACCCGTCTCTTGATGATTGACCACAAGTTCTCAATGGGATTAAGATCTGGGGAGTTTCCAGGCCATGGACCCAAAATCTCTATGTTTTGTTCCCTGAGCCATTTAGTTATCACCTTTGCTTTATGGCAAGGTGCTCCATCATGCTGGAAAAGGCATTGTTGATCGCCAAACTGCTCTTGGACGGTTGGGAGAAGTTGCTCTCGGAGGACATTCTGGTACCATTCTTTATTCATGGCTGTGTTTTTAGGCAAGACTGTGAGAGAGCCGATTCCCTTGGCTGAGAAGCAACCCCCACACATGAATGGTTTCAGGATGCTTTACAGTTGGCATGAGACAAGACTGGTGGTAGCACTCACCTCGTCTTCTCCGAATAAGCTGTTTTCCAGATGTCCCAAACAATCGAAAAGGGGATTCATCAGAGAAAATGACTTTACCCCAGTCCTCAGCAGTCCACTCCCTGTACCTTTTGCAGAATATCAGTCTGTCCCTGATGTTTTTTCTGGAGAGAAGTGGCTTCTTTGCTGCCCTCCTTAAGACCAGGCCTTGCTCCAAGAGTCTCCGCCTCAGTGCGTGCAGATGCACTCACACCTGCCTGCTGCCATTCCTCAGTAAGCTCTGCACTGCTGGTAGCCCGATCCCGCAGCTGAAACACTTTTAAGAGACGGTCCTGGCGCTTGCTGGTCTTTCTTGGGCGCCCTGGAGCCTTTTTGGCAACAATGGAACCTCTCTCCTTGAAGTTCTTGATGATGCGATAGATTGTTGACTGAGGTGCAATCTTTCTAGCTGCGATACTCTTCCCTGTTAGGCCATTTTTGTGCAGTGCAATGATGACTGCACGTGTTTCTTTAGAGATAACCATGGTTAACAGAAGAGAAACAATGATGCCAAGCACCAGCCTCCTTTTAAAGTGTCCAGTGGTGTCATTCTTACTTAATCATGACAGATTGATCTCCAGCCCTGTCCTCATCAACACCCACACCTGTGTTAATGGAGCAATCACTGAAACGATGTTAGCTGGTCCTTTTAAGGCAGGGCTGCAATGATGTTGAAATGTGTTTTGGGGATAAAGTTCATTTTCTAGGCAAATATTGACTTTGCAAGTAATTGCTGTTAAGCTGATCACTCTTTATAACATTCTGGAGTATATGCAAATTGCCATTATAAAAACTGAAGCAGTAGACTTTGTAAAAATTAATATTTGTATCATTCTCAAAACTTTTGGCCATGACTGTACAAAGAGGAAACAAACATTGGTTCCAACACAAAATTCGAACCTAAATCTGAACAAGCCGTCACAGATCTGCAGCATAACATGACTATGGATAACATATCGTCTAATGTTTAAAGGAAGGGTGTACTGTCCAAGAGTGCCAAATTTTTTTCATCTTTGGGTTACAGAATACTCTATATGAGAGTAGTTTTCGTAAGCATATGTAGTATTAAGAGTTGCAACCACTTCTTTCGGGTCAGGGAGTTTTGTTTCTTTCTAATGTCTTACCAAGACCAGTTTTGCAATAACCAGGACATGACCTACCACAACCCTGGATGATGGGGGGAGGGAGCCTATATTTAAGAAAAGAAGGTCCATGCCTGGAGATAGATCTATTTTTTGGCGTGAGATTTCTAATATCAGGGAGAAGATCTCTTTCCAGTAGGAGCGTAGAATAGGACAAGACCACAAAATATGATTGGGTTCCCCTTTGGCCACAAAGTCTCCAACATAATGGTGAAGTATTTGGAAAAATAGCATGTAATCGATTGGGAGTAAAGTACCATCGTAACAAGGTCTTCATGGCGGATTCGTAGTGGCTAGTGCATCTAAAGGTTCTGGAGGAGAACCTAACTGCTGTGCTCCATTCATCTGCCGTGTATGTTTGGCCTAGGTCTTTCTCCCACATCAGAATAGGTGACGTTTTAGTAAACGTTGAGGAGTTTAGCAATAAGTCATATACTGTTCTGGTTATTTTGACCTGGAGTTTTAAAAAGGTCTACCACTGTAGCGTTAAAGGGGGGGGATTTTTTTCCAAGAAATAATAAAAAACTCTTGGTTTTTTATTATTCCAGATGAATCTATTAAGTTGTCTGGATTTCTGGAAAAAGCTGGTTGGGAGCAAGAGGGGAAGCGTACGAAAAATATATAACACTTGGCAATGTAAACATTTGAAAGGTGGCAATTCTGGCCAGCCCACGAAATATCCTGTTTAGCAAAGGTAGACAAGTCATTCTCTATTAATTTTAGGAGAGGTTCATAGTTCTGAGAATACACCTGTTTTTGAGACCTGTTAGGTGGATGCCCAAGTATTGTATTCCTGTCTCCTGCCAATCTAGTGAAAAGGTTGATTTCATTGAGTTAAGAGTAGAGATGAGCGAACGTGCTCGTAATGAGCACTGTACCCCTCGGCTCCCCTGCCTTCGCATGGGTGCAGGCAGCCGCTTCCATCCTCCTCACCCGACGGAAGCAGCTGCCTGCGCCCATGCGAGCGCAGGGGAGCCGAGCGGTATAGTGCTCGTTACGAGCTCGTTCGCTCATCTCTAGTTAAGAGTCTCCACTGGAAAATTAAAAGGTAGAATCTGCGACTTAGAAACATTAATCTTGTAGTAGGACAAGGAGCCAAAATTAGATATGACCTCCAAGGCCTGACCCAACGAGGTAGCTGGTTCGGTTAATGTAAGGATGATGTCATCCGCATACAGCGAGATTAGATGCTGCCTGTCTCCTATAGTAATGCCTTTGATATTGTCATCTAGGCGTAAATGTTAGGCTAACAGCTCTATAGTTAAAACAAAGATTAAAGGGCAGCCCTGTCGAGTCCCATTACTTATGTGGAATGGTTCAGACAGAGCTCCATTAGAAAAGTCTCTAGCTCAGGGCTGGCCAACCTGAGGCTCTCCAGCTGTTGTAAAACTACAACTCCCACCATGCCCTGCTGTGGGATGATAGCTGTAGGCAGACTGGGCATGCTGGGAGTTGTAGTTTTGCAACAGCTGGAGAGCCGCAGGTTGGCCAGCCCTGCTCTAGCTGATGGAGTGGTGTATAGGTTCTGAATTGCAGACAATATATCTCCGCTAAATCCCATATGTTGGAGGACCGAGAAGGCAAACGACCAGTTTATGCGATCGAACGCCTTCTCGGCATCCAGAGTCACAGCCACCATTGGGACCCCACATTTCGCTGCATAATCAAATATATTTAAAACCCTTCTGGTGTTATCGAATGCTTGTCGACCAGATACAAAACCAGCTTGGTCTGACTTCACTAGCAAGGGAACCACAGATGACAGCCTAGATGCAAGTATTTTAGCGTATAATTTGATGTCCACATTCAATAAAGATATGGGCCGAAAGTTTTGAGGAGTGTCTGTTGGTTTCCCCGGTTTCGGCAATGTGACAATGCATTTAGAATCTCTGATGGGAAAGGGGATCCTTGCATGGCTTGTTGGAACATAGATTCATGGAGAGATCACTGTGGCAAATCTTTTGTAAAATTCACCGGAAATGCCATCTGGTCCCGGTGACTTCCTGGCTGGCAATAGTTTTATTATTTTAAGATCTGTTTTATTAAAGGAGGCATTAAGAGAGATCAACTGATCTTCTGTAAATGTGGGTAGTCTAGCAGCCTTCAAGAATTCCTGTACGCAGACATCAAAGTTGTTGGGTGTGGGATGTTGATCCTTAATATTATAGAGGGAGTTATAATATTCTTTAAATTGAGTTGCTATGTCTCTCGGGTCTACAAGTTTGTCCCCATTAGACGGGCCTTTGAGGTATGGAATTCTAAGGAGAGTATGTTGTGACTTTAGTCTAGTTGCTAGAAGTTTCCCTGCCTTATTATTTTGAGCATAATACTTCGCTTTCGTCTTTACCAAAGAGCGTACATATTTATAAAGCAGCAAGGTCCTCAGTTGGTTACGTATATCTAGAATTGATTGGGATACAGTAGGGGTTGGATTTTGTTTATTAATACGTTCCAGATTCTGCAATTCAGATAGCAGGGTGGTCTGTTTTTGCTCCCTAAGTTTCCTATCTCTGTGGCTAATTTTCATCAGTATACCTCTGATATAAGCTTTGTATGCTAGCCATTCTATATATACATTGGAAGTTGTCCCAGTATTAAATCTGAAACATTCTATGGTGGCCAATTCAATCTCTTTGCCATAAACTGTATGGCCAAAGAGAAACGAATTGTTTCTCCGTATTCTATCAGGGTCCATATTTGATTCTTCTCGGATTTCCAGTGTGATAGCAGCATGATCGTACCATTTGATTAGGCCAATCTTGGATGTTTGGCTCCTATAAAGTAATGTATGATCTACAAAAAACAAGTCTATACGTGAATACGTTTTATGTCTTGCCGAGAAAAAGGTATAATCTCTCTCAGTACTATGTTGTGCCCTCCACACGTCAAAGTTCTTCTGAGTTTATGAAGTTAGATAATCTATTATCCGTGTGGCTGGTAGGATTACTAGGGTCTATGGAAGAATCTATAATAGTGTTGAAATCTCCACATAACAGGAGATGGCCTTGTTTGACTTTTTGTACCCTTCTCATAAGCTTGCTTAAAAAGGACATTTGTCTATGATTGGGTGCATAGAGATTGACAATGCTTTAAAGAACGTTGTTCAAGGAGCAGACTAAAAAAACATATCAACCTTTGGAATCAGTGATATGAGTAAGTTGTGTATAGGCAACTGTATTTTTTATAGCAATCAACGCACCTCTATTCTTTTTCTCCGAATGAGATTGGAGGATATGTGGGAAAGAATGATGCTTCACTCTGTGTGCATCTTTCTGGATGATATGCGTCTCCTGGGCGCATAGGATATCAGCATGTAACAACAAAGCTTCTTTTCACAAGTATGTTCTTTTCTGTGGACAGTTAAGACCCTTCACATTAAGTGACCTAAAATGGAGCACCATTGGAGTGGTATAACAATGAGTAGTACAGCAGATCTGGACGGTTAGGTTTAAAACAGGGTAACCAAATAAACAGTATAAACAATACTCTATTGAGAACTTTCATCTTATGAGTCTCTAAAGTAGATGAGTGAAACAGAGACAGCTCAAGGCTGTTCGAGGATATTGGGGGAGAACAGTCCCAAATTACTGAAGAGAGGATCAACTGTTCTTTATATTCTATCCGTACTCAATGTGTCAAGTAACAATAAGTGAAAAAAAGCTAGGCCCAAACAGATATTATGGCATATACAGTGCCTTGTGAAAGTATTCGGCCCCCTGGAACTTTTCAACCTTTCGCCACATTTCGGGCTTCAAACAAAAAGATATAACATTTTAAATTTTTGGTGAAGAATCAACAACAAGTGGGTCACAATTGTGAAGTGGAACGAAATTTATTGGATCATTTACACTTTTTTTTGTAATAAAACTGAAAAGTGGGGCGTGCAAAATTATTCGCCCCCCATGTTTGACAGTGGGGATGGTGTGTTCAGGGTGATGAGCTGTGTTGCTTTTATGCCAAACATATCGTTTTGCATTGTTTCCAAAAAGTTGGATTTTGGTTTCATCTGACCAGAGCACCTTCTTCCACATGTTTGGTGTGTCTCCCAGGTGGCTTGTGGCAAACTGTAAACAACACTTTTTATGGATATCTTTGAGAAATGGCTTTCTTCTTGCCACTCTTCCATAAAGGCCAGATTTGTGAAGTGTTCAACTGATTGTTGTCCTATGGACAGACTCTCCCACCTCAGCTGTAGATCTCTACAGTTCATCCAGAGTGATCATGGGCCTCTTGGCTGCATCTCTGAACAGTCTTCTCCTTGTTTAAGATGAAAGCTTAGAGGGACGGCCAGGTCTTGGTAGATTTGCAGTGTTCTGATACTCCTTCCATTTCAATATGATCACTTGCACAGTGCTCCTTGGGATGTTTAAAGCTTGGGAAATCTTTTGGTGTCCAAATCCGGCTTTAAACTTCTCCACAACAGTATCACGGACCTGCCTGGTGTGTTCCTTGGTCTTCATGATGCAGAACCCTGAGACTATCACAGAGCAGGAGCATCTATACGGAGACTTGATTACACACAGGTGGATTCTATTTATCTTCATCAGTCATTTAGGACAACATTGGATCATTCAGAGATCCTCAGTGAACTTCTGGAGTGAGTTTTCTGAACTGAAAGTAAATGGGCCGAATAATTTTGCACGCTTAACTTTTCAGTTTTATTATTACAAAAAAAGTTTAAATGATCCAATAAATGTCGTTCCACTTCACAATTGTGACCCACTTGTTGTTGATTCTTCACCAAAAATGTAAAATGTTATATCTTTTTGTTTGAAGCCTGAAATGTGGCAAAAGGTTGAAAAGTTCCAGGGGGCCGAATACTTTGGCAAGGCACTGTATAGAGTCTTACATCATGTTGCGTCTTTCTGAGAATGTTTCGGTTCTAGAGCAGGTGTCATCGCCTCCACACGCAGATCCCAGGATGATAGCAGCTTTTTGCCCTCTTCTAGCGTCTTGATGTTGTACATAGTTCCATTTCTAGTTACAAGAATCTTCACCGGGTAGCCCCAGCAGTACGGGATGTTCTGTCGCCACAAGGTGGTGGTGATCAGAGCTAGTAGTTTTCTTTGGCGAAGAGTGGCAGCCGACAGGTCTGCGTACAATTTGATGTTTTGAAAAGGATCCGGTAGAACTTGTATTTTACTGGCTGCTAATAGTATGGCTTCTTTAATATCAAAGAAGTGCACCCTGGCCAGTGTATCTCTTGGCACTGTTTCTGCTAGGTGCGTCGGTTTAGTCACCCGGTGGGCTCGGTCTATGATCAATTCTGGAGGTCTAAGATCCGGGAGTAGAAAGCGAAAAAGCTTGTGTATATAGGAGATGAGACCCACTGGAGGGACAGATTCTGGGATGCCCTGAATTTAATGTTGTTGCGTCTCGAGCGGTCTTCCAGATCCGCTAGTTTAGATTTCACACATCCAATTCCTCCGCCATGTCGTTATGGGCGTCAATTATGGTATTTTGAGATTCCACGAATTCTCCCATTTTTGTTTCAACATGCCCCATCCTGGCATCTAATGCTTGGACTGATGCAGATATGGGTTGTAGCAGGTTTGTAATGTCCTCATGAAGAGATGATTTCAATGCAAGGAGCATACGCTTCAGAGATTTCTCAGATACAGGAACATATGAAGCTGATTCTGCTGCAAGAGCATCTGCAACATCACAAGGGGTTTCTTGATGAGGAAGCTGATTATAATCAGAGAGTGCAAGACTCTCCACTACAAGTTGTGGTGCAGAAGGACAGGTGCCTGCTTGTGCATGAGGTAAGTTGGAATCAAGTGATAATGGCGCCTCTGACAATGTATCATGGCACTCTGAGCTAGGGACCCCGGTTATGGGGGAGATTTTCATGTTTCGTTTGGGTGGCATAGCAGGAGCGCTTTGTTTATTAATAGAGCCTGACGGCTCACTCACCGGCTCTTGACGCTCTCCCAGCGAGCGAGTGCAATCTGGTAGGTGAGGAGGAGAAGAGGAGCGAGAAGCGCCGCCATCTTTGCTACGCTCCGGCTCGAAGAACTGCCGCAAGTCGGAGTCCTGCTTTTGCTGTGTGCGGCGAGTTTTCCCCATCATGGCTGTAGGTGAGTAGGTTGGGGAGTCCAGCGGTCTTTGAGGGTCCCAATATGAGGATTGATGTCGGGCTAGTCGCTGAGTGCGGGAGCTTCACATTCATGCAGCCATCTTCCCCGCTGCCAAGCCACGCCCCCCAGGACGGATTTGTTTTCAAGCAAAATGCTCCAATTATTCACAGAAACATTTGGCCTTAGAATAGGAAGTTTTATTACCTATTTTTAAAGAAGAGAAAGGGAGAGGGTACTACTCCCCATTATTTCTAGTAAAGAAGGCCAATGGAACGTTCAGAGTGATCCCAAATCTAAAGTCACCAAACAACTCTCTCACTAACGAGAGGTTCAGAATGGTGAAGATCTCTGCTAAACTTTCTTTTTCCAGACTGTATGATGATGGAGTCTGGATCTAGAGGATGCTTATTATCATGTCCTTATTCATGATAATGAGGTATTTAAGAACAGCAGTTTTGGTAGAGGGTTAATTAATGCATCTACACTATTTACCTACACCAATCTGGTGGCAAAGGTGGCTCCTTTCTTCAGGTTGGTGAATACTATCTTGATTCCATACAATTTTCTGATAGTTGCCGATTCACAGCAAGCCTTCATTTGAGACATTCAGTTTCTTTGTGCCATTTTGACAGGTTCGAGGTGGAATATAAATTTGGAGAAGTAAATTTTCTCCCCTTCAAAAGTATATGGTTTTTTTTTCAGGAATCTCGCTAGACTCGTCTGTCCAGAAATGCTTCCTTTCAGGCACAAAGTTATTGATGATAGTGAACAGGGTTTGGGATCTTTACCACGCCTTCCGTTGTTTAAGAGAAGCAATGTCAGTTTTAGGATTGATGACTTTGACTATCCCTGCAGTTGCTTATGCCAAAGTCAGTTCTACAAACGGAAATCCTGTGAAATTGACATCTCTACACAATCTTTATCATCTATCCTCTAAGACCAGAATGTCACTGTTATGGAGGACCAAGCTGGAGAATCTATCCTCAAGAGTTCCCTTGTCAGCTCAGAATCCAATAATGGTTCAACAGATGCAAGCCCCTGGGTGTGGGGGGCTCATTCAGACTCAAGTCTTTGGCAGACACGTTGGGATCTGGGGAGCCATCAGGCCTCGTCCACCTGAAGGAAAGACATGACTTTTTTTTGTTTTATTCAGACAACACCACAACAGTTTCTTCTATATACCATCAAGTATGAGTTTTCTCTCTCTTGAATTTGGCCATGGAGATTTTACAACTAGCAAATTTAAGGAAGCTGTTTTTCTCTGCAGTTCATCTGAATGGGAAGGACAAAATTGTGTACTTTCTCAGCAAAGAAAGGAGGAGAGGTGTTTGAACAACAGTGTTTTTCAGTCGGTAGCAGAGAGGTGGGGGTCTCCTTTAATAGACTTATTTGCTCCAAGAAGAAACACAAAAAGTGGTAGTATTTTTTTTCTTTCAATCCTCAGGATGGGCCTCTGGGAGTAGATTCTCTAGCATAGAGTTTCCTTTGACTAGAAAACTCCAGGGACAATGGAAGGAACACAGTCTTCCACTGACAATTATGAACACTGTGGGTGTCACAGTTGACCAGCATCATCCAGGGACAATCGTTGGAACGCTGCGCATGTCACAATGGGCAAGCCTCCTCCAGGATCAAAGGACAGAACACTGCACATGTCACAATATGCCAGCATGTATCACAGACAATTGACAGAACATTGTGCATCACAATAGCCCAGCATACTCCAAGAATGATGGATAGAACACTGCGTATGTCACAATGGACAAGCATACTCCAGCTACAATGCACGGAACACCGTGCATGTAACAATGAGCCAGCATCTTCCAGAGACAATGGAAGGAACAATATGCATGTCACAATGGACCAGCATTCTCAATGGATGGAACACCACACATTCCACAATGGGCCAGCAACCTCCAGAAACAATGGACAACACGATGCGTGTAGAACAGTGGGTCAGTATCTATAACGGACAACTGACAGAACATGTCAAAATGGGCCAGAATTCTCTGGGGACAATGGACAGAACACTGCGCATGTCACTGTGATCCAGCATCCTCCAGAGAAAATGGAACACTACATGTGTCACAATCGGCTAGCAACCTTTAGGGACAATGAATGGAACATTGCGTGTGTCACAATAGACCAGCATCCTCGGGGGACAATAGACTGAACACTAGGCGTTTCAAAATGGGCCAGTATCGTCCAGGGAAAATGGACAGAAAACTACACCGGTCACGAACAATGGATGGAAAACTGCTTGGGTCACAGTGGGCCAGCATCCTCCAGGAACAATAATTGGAACACCTCACCTGTCACAAGGTAACGGCATCCTCCAGAAACAATTAATGGAACACTATGCGTGTCTCAATGTGTCAGCATTCCCCAGAAACAATGGACGGAATACTGCGCAAGTCACAATGGGACAGATTTCTCCAGGGACAATGACGGAACACTGCATTTGTTACAATGGCCAAGCAACCTCCAGGCTCATGGATGAACACTGCTTGTGTCACAGTGGACCAGCATCCTCCTGGGACAATGAATGGGAAATTGGTCATGTTATATTGGCCCAGCAACGTCCAAGGACAATAGACCAAACACTGCACTTGTCACAGTGGTCCAACCTAATCCCAGTAAAAAAAAAAAAAAAAATAACCAGAGATACCGGGTAGGTTCACTCAAGGGATTTTATCTGTGACGAAATATGCCACGTACCCCATGGCGGAAAACACTGCAGTTTCTGCCATAATTTTTGTTATTGAATTGTGCTTTCATTTTGGTCCATCGAATGAAGCTAAACCGCAAGCAGGCTATGTTGCTGCTTTGCTTAACTGCACCAAGAATGGCATTTCTTGGCACAGTCAGGAAAACCATGAACTGTGGCACGGCCTCCCACTCAAAGCAATGGGAGGCAGTTTCAGTGCAGATTCAGCATGGTTTTCGGTAATGAATCTGTGCTACAACCTTCGCCCAAAAACTCCTTCTGAACATAACCTAAAGCCACCACAAATCTGCCACCAAAAACAACCTCTTTTCAGCTACGATTTTGCTACTAATTTTTATTTTTTGGATTTTGCCATGTGAACGAAGGGGGAAATGTATTAACAATGTCAGTCTTAATTCACCCTGTATTAGCAGAAGAAGTTAAAGGGGTTGTCCGAGTTATTTTTTTGTTCTTTATATGTTTCTAACTTGTCAGGTATAACAACTTTCCCATATACTTTGTGTTTCTAAAGCTGCTGGTTTCTCAGAGTTGACTCAGGGTCACATGACCTGTGATGTCACCTTATCTCTCTGCTCTGTGATGTTTCGTTCACAAGCCTCAGAGTTCAGATAAGAGTCTGTACACGAGACGTCACTGGCCACGCCCCCTTTCTTTGCCGGGCTCCTGCTATCTGCTGTCTCCCTGTTTTCCTTCAGATAAAACATTAACCCCTTCAGCCAGAACACACTGAGGGCTCAAGGCTTTACAAGAAATAGTAGCTGCAGCAGTGAGAGGAGACAAATGCTGGGCACAAGAGCTGTAGAGGAATTGTATTGTACAAGAACAGGTAGGGAGAAATTCCTGTATGTATTATCAGTGTCATTGTACAGCTGGGACTTGTAGTCCTACACATACAACATGCTGCTGAGTATTCCAGCAGGCAGACATGTACTCAGCACTTGTATTCATTCCCTTTGCAGAGAGGGGGGGAGAAGGGGGAGGGGCTGAGATTGTTTTTATTGCATATAAACAAAGACCAGAAGAGAACCAGGGAAATTAGGAAATATGGATTTTTTTTGCCTAAAACTTGCTTAAATTAGTTAGATATTGCTGCCCATCAGATTTACAGTGCTATATATTTTTTGTCATAACTTGGACAACCCCTTTAAGCATTTATTAACAGGCCACCAGGGGTGCACGTAAAAACCTTTAGCAAGTACCTGAATTGGGCCCCCATACCCCATCCGTAGCCCCTCTGCTACCCGTCCCTGCTACTGCTAACTGTACAGTGTGCCCATGAACTGTGCCTGCTGATGTGTTTTATATTGTGTACCATACCCCCATGAAATATGCCTGCTGCTGCCTATTATATAGTGTGGCATAACCCCCACTTCCATTCCAATGAACCGTACCTGCTGCTGCTGTTGTTTTTTATATAGTGTGGGTGGACTGTCACCCTCCCATCCACAACCTCAGGGCCAAGTGTGCACACACTGCTGTGCAGAGATATGGTGATAGGCTGTCCCCTGACCACGGTCATAATTAGAGGGGAAATAGGTCCTAGTAACCAAGTGATCCAAATTAGGAGTTCTTGGTACACCAATTGACCAGGATGACACTGGGACTATGTGTATATTCAGTGATTCAGTGTATGCACTGGGACTGGATGTAGTTTACAAATGATGTGTGAACGGAGCTCCACCACATGGTTAATAAGATAGTTCTCCATATCATCTATAACTGACTGAGGGACCTCCTCTCCCAACATTCATATGCTTGCTAACAGTGGTAAGGGAGAGGGGCTTTCAGTCAGATGTGGGATGGCAAGACAAAGCTCCCTTAATACAAGCCCACCCACTACCACTAACAGCTTTGCAATATGGTTTGATTTTTCAGGACTTATTTCCATGTAGTGACTGCATACCTCCCAACTTTACAAAGAGAGAAAGAGGGATATATTTCTGCAGTAGGCCACGCCCCTAACCCCGCCTACTATAAACTAATCTCACTCAGTCCCTTTACTACACAGGGATAATAAACACAGTGATGTCATCGTACAGGGATAATAAACACAGTGATGTCATCGTACAGGGATACTACACACAGTGATGTCACAGTACAGAGATAATAAACACAGTGATGTCATCGTACAGGGATAATAAACACAGTGATGTCATCGTACAGGGATACTAAAGACAGTGATGTCACAGTACAGAGATAATAAACACAGTGATGTCATCGTACAGGGATAATAAACACAGTGATGTCATCGTACAGGGATACTACACACAGTGATGTCACAGTACAGAGATAATAAACACAGTGATGTCATCGTACAGGGATAATAAACACAGTGATGTCATCGTACAGGGATACTAAAGACAGTGATGTCACAGTACAGAGATAATAAACACAGTGATGTCATCGTACAGGGATAATAAACACAGTGATGTCATCGTACAGGGATACTACACACAGTGATGTCACAGTACAGAGATAATAAACACAGTGATGTCATCGTACAGGGATAATAAACACAGTGATGTCATCGTACAGGGATACTAAAGACAGTGATGTCACAGTACAGAGATAATAAACAAAGTGATGTCATCGTACAGGGATAATAAACACAGTGATGTCATCGTACAGGGATACTACACACAGTGATGTCACAGTACAGGCAATTTGTTATTTCTGATTATTTTAAGGCATTCCAGTGCTGGTGGAGTTTCATTAGTTTGAATGAATTTTGAGAACTGCAACATTTCATCGGGCAATGATTTTTCTAAATCATGATGATAGCCTTATCTGCGCCCCCCCAGGCCTTGTTTGCACAGGTGTACTGTGACATCATTGTGTTTATTATCCCTTTACGGTGACATCACTGTGTTTATTATCCCTGTACTGTGACATCACTGTGTTTATTATCCCTGGACTGTGACATCACTGTCTTTATTATCCCTGGACTGTGACATCACTGTGTGTATTATCCCTGGACTGTGACATCACTGTGTGTATTATCCCTGTACTGTGACATCACTGTGTTTATAATCTCTGTACTGTGACATCACTGTGTTTATTATCCCTGTACTGTGACATCACTGTGTTTATTATCTCTGTACGGTGACATCACTGTGTTTATTATCTCTGTACTATGACATCACTGTGTTTATTATCCCTGTACTGTGACATCACTGTGTTTATTATCTCTGTACTGTGACATCACTGTGTTTATTATCTCTGTACTGTGACATCACTGTGTTTATTATCCCTGTACAGTGACATCGCTGTGTGTATTATCCCAGTGCAGGAAGAGGTAAGTGGTCTGTGTTTGTGTGTTTGTTTTCTATTTTTCAGGGTCGTGAATGCAGAGGACTACGTCGGATTCGGTGGACTACGTCGGACCAGCTTTTTTTTTTTTTTTTTAATAAAATGGTCAAACAGGGGTCTGGGGGAGTGTTTATTTCAATAAAATGTTTTATACTGGTGTGTGTGTATTTTTTTTTACAATACTACAGTTTTAGTAATTATGGCTATCTACAGACGGCCCTGATTACTAATACTGGGCTTAGTGCTTGCCGGTATGGCAGGCCAGCACTAACCCCAACATCTATTACCTCGGCACCCACCGCCACCAGGGGTGCCGGGAAGAGCCGGGTACCCGCAGGACCGGACCTTCTAAATTGAGGGTCTGGCTCTGGGGCGGCTGCAGGCTGGTACCATTAGGCTGGGAAGGGCCAATAACCGTGTCCCTTCCCACCCTGGTAGTGCCAGGCTGCAGCTGCTGGTTGTATCTGGCTGGCGAAGGAAAAAAAGGGGGGACCCCACGCCATTTTTTAAAAAAAATAATTAAATAATTTTAAAAAAAATGGCGTGGGGTCCCCCCCTTTTTTCCTTCACCAGCCAGATACAACCAGCAGCTGCAGCCTGGCACTACCAGGGTGGGAAGGGACACGGTTATTGGCCCTTCCCAGCCTAATGGTACCAGCCTGCAGCCGCCCCAGAGCCAGACCCTCAATTTAGAAGGTCCGGTCCTGCGGGTACCCGGCTCTTCCCGGCACCCCTGGTGGCGGTGGGTGCCGAGGTAATAGATGTTGGGGTTAGTGCTGGCCTGCCATACCGGCAAGCACTAAGCCCAGTATTAGTAATCAGGGCCGTCAGTAGATAGCCATAATTACTAAAACTGTAGTATTGTAAAAAAAATACACACACACACAAGTATAAAACATTTTATTGAAATAAACACTCCCCCAGACCCCTGTTTGACCATTTTATTAAAAAAAAAAAAAGCTGGTCCGACGTAGTCCACCGAATCCGACGTAGTCCTCTGCATTCACGACCCTGAAAAATAGAAAACAAACACAGACCACTTACCTCTTCCTGCACTAACAGCGATGTCACTGTACAGGGATAATAAACACAGTCATGTCACTGTACAGGGATAATACACACAGTGATGTCACAGTACAGAGATAATAAACACAGTGATGTCACAGTACAGAGATAATAAACACAGAGATGTCGCTGTACAGGGATAATAAACACAGTGATGTCACAGTCCAGGGATAATACACACAGTGATGTCACAGTCCAGGGATAATACACACAGTGATGTCACAGTCCAGGGATAATAAACATAGTGATGTCACAGTCCAGGGATAATAAAGACAGTGATGTCACAGTCCAGGGATAATAAAGACAGTGATGTCACCGTAAAGGGATAATAAAGGAACAGTGATGTCACAGTCCAGGGATAATAAAGACAGTGATGTCACAGTCCAGGGATAATAACAGTGATGTCACCGTACAGGGAAATAAAACACAGTGATGTCACAGTACAGGGATAATAAACACAGTGATGTCACAGTACAGGGATAATAAACACAGTGATGTCACAGTCCAGGGATAATGAACAGTGATGTCACCGTACAGGGATAATAAACACAGTGATGTCACAGTACAGGGATAATAAACACAGTGATGTCACAGTCCAGGGATAATAAACAGTGATGTCACCGTACAGGGATAATAAACACAGTGATGTCACCGTACCGGGATAATAAACACAGTGATGTCACAGTACAGGGATAATAAACATTGATGTCAGCAGTCCAGGGATAATAAACACAGTGATGTCACAGTCCAGGGATAATAAACACAGTGATGTCCACAGTCCAGGGATAATAAACACAGTGATGTCACAGTCCAGGGATAATAAACACAGTGATGTCACAGTCCAGGGATAATAAACATTGATGATGTCACAGTCCAGGGATAATAAACACAGTGATGTCACAGTCCAGGGATAATAAACATCAGTGATGTCACAGTCCAGGGATAATAAGACAGTGATGTCACAGTCATCCATAATATAAACAGTTGATGTCCAGATAATAAAGACAGTGATGTCACAGTCCCAGGATAATAAACACTGTATGTCACATTATGTGTATAAAACAATGTCACATGTCACAGTCCAGGGATTAACATTGATGTCACAGTCCACAGAAAGTTAAAAAAATTAAAAGTATTATACTTACCTTTTTCCTAGCAGCAGGGCCAGCATCACCAGCAGGAAGATCTTCTGCTCGTGTCTGAAGGGGGCGGAGCCAATGCTGACGGCCGGCCCCGCCCCCCGCCGAGACCCGATGCATAGATGAAAGGTACGGGGAGCTGCAGGGGGGACAGGAGGGAGGATGGAAGAAGCAGGCAGCCGATTCTGGCTATCTGCTCCTTCCTGCAACAGGCAAGTGTCTCTGCGTCCTATGGACGCAGAGACAGCTGCCAGAGACCGGGACATACCTCCCCCGTACCGGGACAGCGGGACTGCCACTGCAATCCGGGACTGTCCCGCTGGATCCGGGACGGTTGGGAGGTATGTGACTGTACTTTACAGTACTGCTCATCTGCAGCACTCTGGATCTGGAGGTGGAGCAAAAATAACCTTAACACTGATTAGCTGAGGCTCAGCCAACCAGTGTTAGGATTTATTTCAAGCATCAGTCTTCCAGGTTATCCAATGACCGGAGAGTATCCAGGTTCAACCAGGCTGGGAAACATAGACTAGTGCAGGTGATGGCATGGCACTGCACAACTAAGTAGGCAGTATCTCCCCGGTCCAGCTGACCCCTGGTAAGATGTAGCTTATGGGGGCCTGAACACAACACAGAAAGGAACCGGAAGGCGGGTCCCGAGCCTTGGGTATGATGGACAGGAGCAGTGTAGTTAGGGAGCAGGGCCTTTCATCCACAGCAGGCCCCTTTCCTCCACCGGTTCTTTAGCAGCTGCATTGTCTCCCTCCATTGGAGATACACCACTGGAGGCCATGAATCTTAATACATTTGTCACATCTTCCACTGTTTGTGTGTCAGAAATTAAATCTACTCCAACTTGAGTAGATTTCTAGCGTAATGTGAACCAGTTTCCTAAATGAGTCAGTCCATGCAGCTCTCACCCGCGGCCACCTCCTGCCAACCGTACCCCAGGGCACTTTTTAGAAAAGTGAATGGGTGTTGAAAAAGGCTTAAAAGGCTATTTGTGACAAAATGTGTGACTTTTTTACATATCTGGTGTACAGCCTTAATAAATATCCCTCATAGCCTAAAGATTCATCAGGCTATGTCCTAAATGTAGTACATTAAAGGGATTTTCTAGGAATTCAGTATTGATGATCTATCCACAAGATCATCAATACATGAACAATGGAGATCCAGCTCCTGGCACCCCTGCCAACAAGCTTCCTCACAGCTTAGGCTACTTTCACGTTAATATTTTCTGGTACTGAGATCCGTCATTGGGTCTCAATACCGGAAAAAACGCTTCCGTTTTGTCCCCATTAATTGTCAATGGGGACAAAACGTAACTGAACAGAACATTGCATTCAGTTCCGTTCTTGTCACGCGAGGTCGGCGTCGTGCTCCCTCTGCACGACATCGCCGGACCTCTCCGCCCCCCTAGAGACGAGCAATAGGGAATTGAAGTGCTGGTCTTGTCAGCCAGCACTTCATGAGTTAATTCTCTGTTTGGGTTTAGCCATGTGGTGCTGATCACACCACATGGCTACTTTGCATATTGTTTGGACAGCTTGCTCCGCCTCAGGTCATGTGATGCTGGCCACATCACATGATCCTGGGTGGGCTATTTAAAGATGGCAACTGCCTCACTCAGATGCCTGTGATTAGTTTATACTTTTGATCAGTGCTTGTGCGACCTTGTGTTTTGGATTTGCTATTTGGACTCTGACTTTGGACTTGGACTTGGACCTCTCTCCTCTTGACCCCTGGTATTTACGCTATCTCCTGTGTTTGACCCGGCTTGCTGACTACTCTATCATTGTGTTTGTTCCGTCTGTGTTTTGTCTCTCCCTGTGTTCCCTTTCCCTCCCTCTGCACTTACCCAGTATAGGGAACGTCTTCGTGGTTGTCCGCGGCCGCCTAGGGCCGTTTGAGGCAAGTAGGTAGGGAAAGAAGGGGGGTTTCAAGTACAGGGCACACCTTCCCTTGTCTCCCCCGTGACAGAATCACAGGCCGTATCATATGGAGCAATTGCGGGTGCTCACGGACCAGGTTCAGGGTATGGCGCAGATGATCCAGGACCTGGCCGAGAGGCTCCTACATCAGGAGCAGCTACAACCTGCACTAGTAGCGGCTCCCTCCACATCTAACCCCATTGTGGAACCTCATGTTAAATTGCCGGATCGGTTTTTGGGGAACCGGAAAACTTTCCGTTCCTTTAAGGAGAGCGTAAAATTGTATTTTCGCTTACGTCCTCACTCCTCGGGTGCCGAGCAGCAGCGGGTAGGAATAATTATTTCCTTGCTGCAAGGTGATCCGCAGGAATGGGCCTTTTCTTTACCGCCTGACTCCCCAAGCTTGCAGTCTGTGGAAGCATTTTTTCAGGCCTTAGGCCTATTATATGAGGAGCCTGACTTGACTTCTGTAGCTGAGACTCAGCTCAGAGACATTCGGCAGGGTAACCGTCCAGTAGAGGATTACTGTGCTGAGTTTAGAAAGTGGTGTGTTTCCTCTGGATGGAATGACCCTGCTTTGAGAAGCCAGTTTAGGGTGGGGCTGTCTGACCATCTTAAGGACTTACTTGTCAGTTACCCTACTCCTGACACCCTAGAGGCGGCCATGACACTAGCCATTAAACTGGATCGTCGAGTGAGGGAGAGACGGAGGGAACGTTCAGATATTCCTCAGGGTGTCGTCCTGCCTGAATCCCCTCTTCTGAGTCCACCTTCTACCAGGGTCCCGGAGGAGTCCATACAGTGGGGAGGAACTTTGAGAGATCAGAGACGCTTGAATGGAACCTGTTTCTACTGCGGTGAGACGAACCACTGGCTCCAGCAATGCCCGAAACTTCTGCCCTCTAGAGAGCTTTCTGCCGGAAGTAAGGTAACCCCAGCGGTGGTAAGGAGGAAAGTATTATTACCTATCTCCATTGCGTACAACCAACTCAGGGGGTCCGGTAAGGCTTTTGTTGATTCTGGTTCTGCCATTAATTTTATTGATTTTGATTTTATACAATCTGTGGGGATTCCGCTAGTTCCTTTAAGGAAGGTGATTGAAATTATCGCACTGGATTCCACTCCATTGAATAATGGGAGAGTGGAGTTTTGTACTCCTGAGGTTGTATTAACTGTAGGAATTACCCATACCGAGACTTGTTCCTTCCTTGTATTAAAGGATTTACCTGCCGACCTTGTTTTAGGTCTGCCATGGTTACAGGACCACAACCCTGTGATCAACTGGTCGGTAGGTGAATTGGAAAAATGGGGAATTAATTGTGACAAATGTTGTAAATCAGTATTGCTGTTTGGAGGTACCACTGAGTCTCTTTCCTTGCCCAAGTATATCGGCGATTTTTCGGACGTTTTTTCCATGTCCGAGACTGAGTTCCTCCCTCCTCACCGGCAATATGATTGCGCCATCGACCTTATTGAGGGATCCAAATATCCCAAAGGTCGCATTTATAATCTCTCTACTCCTGAACGTCAGTCCATGAGGGATTATCTCAAGGAGAGTCTGGCCAAGGGTCACATCCGGCCTTCAGTTTCTCCCATGGGGGCAGGTTTTTTCTTTGTTGGTAAAAAGGATGGAGGATTGAGGCCCTGTATCGATTACAGGGAGCTCAATAAAATCACTGTTAAAAACAGATACCCGTTGCCCCTTATTCCTGACTTGCTGAATCAGGTCCAGGGGGCCTGTTGGTTCACCAAGCTGGATTTGAAGGGGGCGTACAACCTGATCAGGATTCGTGAGGGGGACGAATGGAAAACTGCCTTTAATACCCCGGAAGGTCATTATGAGTACTTGGTAATGCCTTTTGGGTTAAGTAACGCTCCGGCAATTTTCCAAAACTTTGTCAATGACATTTTTAGACCATTTATTGGGAAATTTGTAATTGTCTATATTGATGACATCCTGATTTTTTCTGCAGACTGGGAAAGTCACGTATCTCACACCAGGCAAGTGCTGGAGGTGTTGCGTGAAAACAAGTTGTTCGTTAAAGGGGAGAAGTGTACCTTTGGTGTTCAGGAAGTGGCCTTTTTGGGATACATTCTCACCCCTTTTTCTTTCAAAATGGACCCAGTTAAAGTACAGGCCATTGTGGATTGGGTGCGACCTTCCTCTTTGAAGGCGCTCCAGCGATTTCTGGGGTTTGCTAATTTTTATCGTAAATTTGTCAAAAATTTTTCTGTGGTAGCCAAACCCATTACGGATTTGACTCGCAAGGGGGCTGATCTGGTCAATTGGCCCCCTGCAGCTATTGAGGCCTTTGAAAGGTTAAAGCAGTGTTTTATGAATGCTCCTGTGTTGGTCCAGCCTGATCAAAGTAAGCCTTTTGTAGTTGAGGTGGATGCGTCTGAGGATGGTGTGGGGGCTGTACTGTCCCAGGGGTCTTCCACCTTAACTAATCTTATGCCATGCGCCTTCTTCTCCCGCAAGTTCTCTCCTGCCGAGAGGAATTATGACATTGGTAATAGGGAGTTACTTGCAATCAAGTGGGCATTTGAGGAATGGCGTCATTTTTTAGAAGGGGCAGTTCACCGCATTACGGTCCTCACGGATCATAAGAATTTAATGTTTTTAGAATCGGCTAAGCGATTGAATCCTAGACAGGCGAGGTGGGCTTTATTCTTTACTCGTTTTGATTTTTGTGTTACCTTCAGACCCGGGAGCAAGAACGTTAAGGCCGATGCCTTATCCCGAAGTTTCAAGGCGTATCAGCCTCCTGACGTCCCTCCTGAGCCCATCCTGCCAGCTGATATCATCGTGGCCGCTACCTCATCTGACCTCGCTTCTGAAATCTCGGCAGGACAACATCTTGCTCCCATTGGTACCCCCAATGACAAATTGTTTGTGCCGGCTCATTTGCGATTGCAACTGCTGGGTGAGTGCCATAATTCTGTTTTGTGTGGACATCCTGGCATCAATGCCACCAAGGAGTTGGTCTCTAGGCAGTATTGGTGGCCGTCAATCTCCAGAGATGTTCAGGCTTTTGTAACTGCGTGTAACACTTGTGCCAGGTCCAAGAATACCAAGACACGACCTATGGGTGAGTTACATCCTTTACCCATACCTAGTAGACCTTGGTCACATCTGTCCATGGACTTTATCACGGACTTGCCGTGCTCTGAGGGTAAAACCGTGATATTTGTGGTGGTTGACAGATTCAGCAAAATGTGTCATTTTATTCCTTTGTGTAAATTACCCTCTGCAAAGGTCTTGGCGTCCGTGTTCATGGATAATATTGTCAAACTGCATGGTGTTCCTGAGAATATCGTTTCTGATAGGGGAGTACAGTTTGTGTCTAGGTTCTGGAGGGCGTTCTGTAATAAGATTGGTATCTCTTTGTCCTTTTCATCAGCCTTTCATCCGGAGACCAATGGTCAGACTGAACGTCTTAACCAATCCGTTGAGCAATATCTCAGATGTTATGTTTCTGATAACCAACATGTGTGGGCCAGATTCCTGTCTCTGGCTGAATTTGCAATTAATAATCGTGTTAATTCATCCTCTGGGATGTCGCCGTTTTTCTGCAATATGGGTTTTCATCCACGCTTTGGCTCCTGTTCCCCATCTGCGTCGGTTGTCCCAGAGGTCAATGATTTTTCTCAAGAACTGTGCACAGTTTGGGCACAGGTTCAGTCGAACCTGGAAAAGGCCCAAGGAGTTCAAAAAGCTAAGGCTGATAGAAAACGTTCTAAGGGTGTGAATTTTAAGGTTGGGGATAAGGTATGGTTATCGACTAAAAATCTCAACATGAGGGTACCATCCTACAAGTTTGCACCTCGCTTCATTGGTCCTTACAGGATCACCAAGGTGATCAATCCGGTTTCTTTTAGGTTATGTTTACCCGACTCCCTTCGTGTTCATAATGTTTTTCATGTGTCTTTGCTCAAACGTTATGTTGCTCCCGTTGGTCCTGAGGAACAGTCTCCTCCTCCGGTTGAGGTAGCAGGACAAATGGAGCATGAGATTGCCAGAATTGTGGATGTGAGAAGGGTCCGGAATTCCTTCCAGTACCTCGTACATTGGAAGGGGTTCGGTCCTGAGGACAGGTCTTGGGTACCGTTGACCAGGATGCATGCAGACTCGCTCATCCAAAAGTTCCATCTGCAGCATCCCGATAAGCCTGCTCCCGCTGGTAAGGGTCCGGTGGCCCCTCGTGAAGGGGGGGTACTGTCACGCGAGGTCGGCGTCGTGCTCCCTCTGCACGACATCGCCGGACCTCTCCGCCCCCCTAGAGACGAGCAATAGGGAATTGAAGTGCTGGTCTTGTCAGCCAGCACTTCATGAGTTAATTCTCTGTTTGGGTTTAGCCATGTGGTGCTGATCACACCACATGGCTACTTTGCATATTGTTTGGACAGCTTGCTCCGCCTCAGGTCATGTGATGCTGGCCACATCACATGATCCTGGGTGGGCTATTTAAAGATGGCAACTGCCTCACTCAGATGCCTGTGATTAGTTTATACTTTTGATCAGTGCTTGTGCGACCTTGTGTTTTGGATTTGCTATTTGGACTCTGACTTTGGACTTGGACTTGGACCTCTCTCCTCTTGACCCCTGGTATTTACGCTATCTCCTGTGTTTGACCCGGCTTGCTGACTACTCTATCATTGTGTTTGTTCCGTCTGTGTTTTGTCTCTCCCTGTGTTCCCTTTCCCTCCCTCTGCACTTACCCAGTATAGGGAACGTCTTCGTGGTTGTCCGCGGCCGCCTAGGGCCGTTTGAGGCAAGTAGGTAGGGAAAGAAGGGGGGTTTCAAGTACAGGGCACACCTTCCCTTGTCTCCCCCGTGACAGTTCTCATACCAGAGAGCAGCATGCTGTGGTTTGCTTTCTGTCCTGGGATGCGGAGCACGATGGATCCGTCATGACCCACAATGCAAGTCAATGGGGACGGATCTGTTCTCTCTATAACTATCTGACACAATAGAAAACGAATGCGTCCCCCATTGGCTTTCAATGGAGTTCATGACGGATCCTTCTTGGCAATGTTAAAGAAAATACAACCGGATCCGTTCATAACGGATGCAGATGGTTGTATTATAAGTTACGGAAGCGTTCCTGCCGGATTCAGCAAAAACACTAGTGTGAAAGTAGCCTTACCAAGCAGAGTGCCATGCATTGGATAGTGGCTGTGCTTGTTATTGCAGCTCATTCACTGGAATGAGACTGATCAGTGCCTAGGCCATGTGAGTGATGAATATGTCACTGGCCTACAAAGAGCCCATGGAGTGTTGACGAGCATAGTTCATCAATATTGAACTCCAGGGAAACCCCTTAAAAATAACAATACTGTAGATCTGCCGCATGAAAATCTGCGATGGCAAATTCACGGCTAATCAGTCATGTGTGGACACAGCCTTAAGGCTATCGTCACACTAGATCATTTTCTGAAGCTGAAACTTAAGGAAATCTGCCTTTGTTATCCATGTGCTTTTTGGTGCCTGCACCTCTTCATAAATTAGTTGCATTCTCTGGCAGCGCAGGAGACCAGTCTTTGATAAATCTCTCCCATTGTGCCCATTAGCCAGGCAATGATGTTTGATGACAAGGTCTCACAATTTGTTTTCTAGTTCATCCCAAAGGTGTTTGGTGGAATTGAGGTCAAGGCCCTGTGCGGGCCAATCAAGTTCCTCCACACCAAAATCATTGAACCATGTCTTTAAGGGAAGCACAGTCATACTGGAACATGGAAAAGCCTTTCCACTAAAAATAACGGGCCTAGACCAAAACTCTGAAAAACAGTCGCATACCATTATCCCTCTCGCATCAAGGCACTATGCGTTCCAGTGGGAAGTGTTTTGGGGCATTCATCAAACCCAGATTGCCCATCAGTGGCCAGATGGTGAAACCTGATTCCTCACTCCATATAACACAATGCTCCAGAGTCTAGGGACGGCATACATTACACCACTCCAGTAGGCATTGCACATGTTGATCTTAGGCTCAACCATAGAAACTAATTTCCTAAAGCTCCCACCTGCACAGGAGGGATTTATCATGTGCAGTATATTTTAATAATTTTTCTAGAGGTACTGTTGCCATTATTTGCAAAAAATTAATCAAAATGTATAAAGTCTATAAATTTGTCCCATCTTTACATGTTTCTTCCATTTTTGCACACGGTTTGTGACATGTTTTAGAAAGTGATCATTTGTAAATGTGTTTAAAGGGATATTCCTATCTCAGACAATAGGGACATATCTCTAGGATAAGCCACCATTGTCTGATAGGTGTGGGTCTCAGAGGTTGGAATGGGAGCGGTGGCCACGCAAGCACGGGGCACTCCTATTTGTTTCTATGGGGCCAATGGAAATAGCCGGCGGCCCCATAGAAATTAACCGAGGGCAGCCGTGCATGTGTGGTATGCCCTACGTGATTTTGAAGGCTCTGTTTACGAGATAGGTGAAGATCCCAGAGGTGGTTTGCAGTCTGCAAACCACAAATCCTGGCAGTGTGCATGCCGCCATTTGTTCCCACCTCCTGTAGAAATGTCTTGTCCACAAAGAGAATAAGAATAGCACATGTTCTATCTTTTTGTTCAGGGTGGTGGAACGGATATATGGATGGGGACAGCACATGGTGGGATGTCAAAATTTTTTGCAGCCCCATTAAAATGAACAGGTCAACCTCTGCAAAAAATGTGGATCAAATGTGGACTGCAAATGCGGTTGTATGTATGACATCTTATTGTTACATTTATGACAAAGGCAAGCTTTTGCTCCAAGCTTAGACAGGAGTTCACAAGAAGGTTATCGACCGCTGACAAATTGTGAAGATCTATTTAGGAAGAAATGCAAGGTGGTAAGAAAAAGGGTTGTCAGAACAGTTTAGCACTGATCAAAGTTTTCACAATAGAAACACGTGACCCAGCAGTGACCTAGGGTCATGCAGCCACATCAACCAAAGTCCACTTATTATTATCCCAAAGACTGATCAGTCACCTAAAAGAGCTAAAATAGTTGTAAGTCCAGAAAGAAGAGTAGAGCAATATTCATAGTAGTTGGTCATACACAGAGGCAAAATAATAATTGTAGAACCTCAATGCTATGTAAAAAAAAACATTCTAACTTATAAAACCTCATCAGCATGATCTTAAACACTATTAGCCCTTCCTGGTATCCTTCACCATGGCTAGATGCCTTCTGGGCACTTTCGGTGTTGTTCTTCAAGAAAAAATGTGGTATCAATTATACAGTCTATTCCCAGGGATCACAAAGGCCATGGGAACACATATCAGGTTTACCGTGGTGATTTATTGTGTTAGATCACATAAGACACACAATGTGTGGTCATATACTTTATACTGGTACATTTTCACGTTGTCTCTAGGTCTTCTGGCTCTTACAGTTATCTGTCTGAGCTGCTGTGTTGTATGTGATATAAAGTTCATGAAGTTGGCATTTCTGACTGAGACACAGGGCAATGCATGCTTCCTTTTAGTAACCTTTTACTGACCTTAGGCTTGACCTAAGGAAACATTATTCTCTCCGGAGGAAGCACATTATTTAAATCCCCAATACCTTTAATTTTCCTACTTCCTGAACTCGACTGCCCGACTTAGCTGGCACAATAAAATGAATGAAATCCCTTCTGCTCAATCCCAGAACCTGCTTGTGTTTGCTTCCATTCTAAAAAAATGTATGAATAAATCTAATACTTGCAAAGTCCCATCTTCAGACGCCATTAAACTCTACATGTTCTTAATGTTAACTTCATGTAAGTTGTAAGGGGACGTTCTTATAACTGGGGTCACTCTAGGGGGCATTATTAATACTAGGAGCACTATTATTTCGGCAGTACACAATGCCTTGAAAAAGGCTTTTCCACATGTTTTTCATGTTACACCCACAAACTTATTTTGTTGGTATTGTATGTGATAGACCAACACAGAGTAGCAAGTATGTGTGAAGTGAAAAGAAAATGATACATGCTTTTCAAAATTTTTAATAAATTATTTTTAATAAAGATTTGTATTCAATCCCCTGCACTCCGATACCTCTAAATAAAATCCAGTGTGACCAATTGCCTTCAGAAGTCACCTAATTAGTAAATAGAGTCCACCTGTGTGTAATTTATTCTCTGTATAACTACAGCTGTTCTGTGAAGGCCACAGTGGTTTGTTCGAAAACATAAGTGATCAAACAGCAGCAAAATCAAGGAACACACCAGACAGGCCAAGGTTAAAGTTGTGGAGAAGTGCAAAGCAGGGTTAGGTTATAAAAAAATATCCCAAGCTCTGAACCTCTCACGGAGCACTGTTCAATCCATCATCCGAAAATGGAAGGAGTATGGCACAACTGAAAACCTACCAAGACATGGCCATCCACCTAAACTGACATCCCAGGCAAGGAGACCACTAAGTAGAGAAGCAGCCAAGAGACCCATGGTCATCGTGAATGAGCTGCAGAGATCCACAGCTTAGATGGGAGAATATGTCCATGGGACAACTATTAGTCATGTACTCCACAAATCTGACCTTTATGGAAATGTGGCAAGAAGAAAGCAAGCCATAAGAAGTCTTGTTTGCATTTTGCCACAATCCACAGGGGACACAGCAAATGTGGAAGAAGATGCACTGGTCAGATGAGACCAAAGTTTAAATGTTTGGCCTAAATGCGAAACGCTATGTGTGGTGGAAAACTAACACTGCACATCACCCTGACACCATCGCCACCACGAAACATCATGCTGTGGGGATGCTTTTCTTCAGCAGGGGCAGGGAAGCTGCTCTGAGTTGATGGGAAGATGGATGGAGCTTAATACAGGACAATCCTGGAGGAAAATCTGGTAGATGCTGCAAAACACTTGAGACTGGGGCAGAGGTTCACCTACTAGCAGGACAACGACCCTAAACACCCAGCCAGAGCTACAATGGAATGGTTTAGATCAAAGCATATTCATGTGTTAGAATGGCCCAGTCAAAGTCCAGACCTAAATCCCATTGAGAATCTGTGGCAAGACTTGAAAATTGCTGTTCACAGATGCTCTACATCCAATCTGACTGAGCTTGAGATATGTTGCTCAGAAGAATGGTCAAAAATTTCAGCCTCTAGATGTGCAAAGCTGGTAGAGACATACCAGAAAAGACTTGCGGCTTTTATTGCAGCGGAAGGACATGGGGACTGAATACAAATGCACGCCACACTTTTCAGATTTTCATTTTTAAACAATTTTGAAAACCATGTATCATTTTCTTTTCACTTCACACATACTCGCTACTTTGTGTTGGTCTATCACATGAAAGCCTAATAAAATACATTTAAGTTTGTGGGTGTAACGTGAAAAAATGTGGAAAAGTTCAAGGGGTATGCATACTTTTTCAGGGCACTGTAGAATTTGGGAGGCACAGTACTGGGAGTAGTAGCAGGATGACACTGTTGGAGAACTAGGATGGGGAGTTTGTGCTGAGAAGGTGGGAGAATGATTGAAAATTAATGAACCTAAAATGTCTATTGGCAAACTCTGCAAAAAGAAGATGTGGCTGAAATAATATGTTGTGGTAGTCTAGGCTAAACAGAGAAGATGAGAAAGAGAAGGTCTACATCAGAGGAAACACCACTCAAAAAAAGCTGTCATGGTGATTTGGTTTGAATGGAGAAGAATGAAGAAAAAGAATGTCTACATGACAGGAGACATCATTATAGACAACTGGAGGAAGAGATCAGAATGTGGCATCTGGAACTGGCCACCACAGAAGGGCAGCTTCTGGAGAGGTATTTTGTACTGCATTGTGGTATTTGGTCCTGCAGCACAATGTACTGCCCCAGCAAAACCAAATACCACAGTGCAGAACAAAACACGTTCAGGTAAACATTGCGGGGAACTAGCGTCGCAGCCCCTTCAAACAGCTGATCAGCGAGGGTGCTGAGTGTTGGACCTCCACCACTCTGAAACTGATGGCCTATCCTGATGGTTCATCAATATCATGAAACTCTATTACCCCTTGACCTGCCTGTCACACGCAAACTCAATCCAGAGACAAAGTTTGTCATGAACTTCCAGGTATCGGACCCAGATGTGGCTGCTATATCATCCCACACCTCCAATAAACCCCAGGAACAATGGTCTTGTGTGCTGTGAATCCAACATCACATACATCATTGCACAGCAACCCCAGTAACCCTGGATTACTTAAACTGGCTTGGACTGACTCGCCAGAGAGCCGATAAATATCCCAGTGGGCCCCGAACTAACAACTAGTACTCCCTCTTCACATTAAAGGGGTTCTCCGGGAATTAAGAAAATGAAAATACTTAAATATTACTTTATTATAAATATATTCCCAAATACCTTTCATTAGTTATAAAGGCTCGTTTTGTCTGGGGAGCAATCAGCAGAAACAAAATGGCCGCTGTCCTATTAGTACACACAGAACCTGTCCTAATCACACAGGAGGACAAGTTACTTCACAACACTGAGGTAAAGAGCTGCCTCATCCTCCTTTCTGCTCTGCTTGTCAGGGATTATGACCCTGAATACAGATGATAAGAACTTTAGCTGAATCTCTGTAGGAATGGAGTTCATGGGCAGATGTGGTAATGAGCAGCAGCTCTTGTATGCAGTCTCCATTACCACAGTCTGTCCTGTCCTCTCTGTACTTCATGTCTCTTCATGACCTCCATTCCTACAGAGATTCAGCTAAATATCATATTAAACTGTAGTCAGGATCATAATCCCGGACGAGCAGAGAGGAGGATGAGGCAGCTCTTTACCTCAGTGTTGTGAAGTATCTTGTCCTGCTGTGTGATTAGGACAGGTTCTGTGTGTACTAATGGGACGGCGGCCATTTTGTTTCTCCTAATGATTGCTCCCCAGACAAAACGAGTCATTATAAATAACGAAAGGTATTTGGGAATATATTTATAATTAAGGTATATTTATGTATTTTCATTTTCTTAATTCCCGGAGAACCCCTTTAAGCAAAGCCCTGATCTCCTGCTCGCTCGCATGCACACCAGCCCGAAACAGCGACAGAGAATCCATATACTTGTCAGCAAGACCCATCTTTCTTTTTGGACCCGTCTCCTTAACGTTGCGTTGACCCAGCTCACAGGCACAGCAGCTTCTCAGCACCACTTCCTCTGCACCTGCATGAGCACTGTATCTGCGTCCTGCATGGGTTGCACCCCAGTTTGGATAGACCCCCAGACTTTTACAATGTGAGTCATTGTAGATCATGAAGTCCAGGGGTCACAGCTCCCATGGGTTTAAGTGAGAGAAATTACCATTCCTCCTTTTTGTAGATAATATTTTTTTATTGTATGTATTGTATTATATATTTGTATAACTTATTTGTATTTGTGAGATATGTTTCATACACAGTATGGGGGTCCTTTACAAACAGATATACGCCACTTTTTGGTGTATATCTCTCTCAGGCTGCCTATTGCCTGTTTTAGGCGTAGAAAATGGTCTAAATCTATGACAGCAATGGAGCTGGCGTAGATTTAGACAAGTGTAAAGGCTGCCTAAGTTATGTAGAGGCTGGAGGGACTAAGACTGGCATCCAAATCGCCGGTCTTCAGAAATGTCCCCCTATGTCTGGACATGGAGGAGAGTATAGAAGGCATTATGTTGTTTCTTCCCAGCAGACCTTGAGGAAGAGTCTATGCACATGAACAGCCATTGGTCAATCCACGTGTGTGTTTATCTAGCTTGATTTAAAGTTAATAAAGACAGCAATTCGAAATTTCGGTGAGTTTCGTGATTTCTCCACTCATGGACTCATGCATGCAACATTTTCTGTCTGGCTGATACCTGACCCTCATGGAGCCTATGGGGTCTAGCGGTGAACACCAGTGTCTGCCAATGCTGGATCCAGTGAACTCCGCCAAACTGTTCTCTGCCTGAACCAAAGATGTGAACTTAGCTTAATGCATTTGAGTAGTGAGTTCCCCCAGCATGGCACGGCCATGTGCTGTATAATTTTATCGTTCATTGATTTGCACATTTACACCTAGTAATTTTTATGACCACTCAGACTCATTCAGATCAGCGGTTATAACGGTAGGAATCTCAATGTGAAAGCTCATTTTCCTTGAAGCAATAGGAAAGCGTTATAAGGCAGCTCCTTTAACTCTGTCAGGTACATGGTCGTCACCATGATCAAACATGTGGTGTTCATTAAATGCATTCATATACATGAAGTCTTGAATACAGTAGAGATTTTAATAACATTTTTTTTAGAGGCATACTTTTTTAAAGGCCCGTATTGTAAGGCCAATTATAGCAAAATTATTTTTTATATATGCCTTACTTCATTTATTTTCATTTGAATTGCCAGTTGTTGAGGTCTAATTGATTAAATGTGGTACAACATGCGGTATAGCCGTAATTTTTACATGAGAAGCTATTTTAATTACATGTTTATACATTAATTTTTCTAGAATTTTGAGATATTTTTTTAAAGCCACATTTTCCACCAGTCTAAATCTCTCCCATACGTTCCTTTCACACAGATTTTAAAGCGGATCTGACAGCTTAATATATGCTGCCCTATGTAAGGTCCATATTGCTAGTAGCCAAAACTGCACAGAAATAGTGCTCACCCTGCCGCCTCAGCTCTGCCGGTGATTGACAAGCTGCCGCGTGCGCACTTCTGCACAGCAGCCTGTCAATCATGTCCCAAAGGAACATAACCGGGCTCAAATTATGAGTCCTCTGTATTCTTTCAATGTTGCTAGTAGCAAACCGGCACAACATTTTGGTTTCTAGCCCATAAGGATCAATTCACATGTCCGTAAGTGTTTTGCAGTCCGCAAATTGCGGAACCGCAAAACATGGATACCGGCATTTTGTGGACCGCACATGGCCAGCACTATATAGAAAATGCCTATTTTTGTTTGCGATTGCAGACAAGAATAGGACATGCATCTTTTTTGTGGGGCCGCGGAACGGAACTACAGATTCGGACAGCACACCTTTTGCGGCCTCATTAAAATGAATGGGTCCAGACCCGTTCCACAAAATTGCGGAACGGATGCGGACCCAGAATTACAGACGTGTGAATGGACGCTTAAGGGGTTGTGTCACTTCAGCATATGCCATTTATCATGTAGATAAAGTTACCGTATTTTTCGCCCTATAAGACGCACCGGCCCATAAGTTTTAGAGGAGGACAATAAGAAAAAAATATTTTTCATTAGACCTTAGGTCAGACCACCGGTCAGACCCCCAATGTTAATAAGACCACAACAAGACCTCAGATCAGACCCCCAATCAGACCTCAGATAAGAGCCCCAATATAAATGAGACCCCCATTCAGACCTCAGATCAGCCCCCATGCATGTGTGGCAGGAAAGCCTGCTCCGCCCCTCATCTGCCTGCTACCGCTCTCCCACCAACGTTCTCACTGCAAATCAGCAGGCCGGTCTCTATCACCCTGCACCAGCCACAGCAGACCTGACCCTACCATCCAGCGCACGCCGCGGCCGGTCCCCATCAGTAAGCATGCGCTGCGCCCGCCGGGCTCTCTCTCTTCAGGTACAGATGTCGGGTACATCGCAGGCTGCAACCCCTTTAAGATGACAGTTGCGCTTTATCTGTGTTGATCCAAAGCCTACATGGTAATTGTATCCAAACCAAAATGTATATTCCCCCATATAATCACTTTACATTCTGGTTAATATGCGGACACGCAAGGAGCAACTGATAAATTATTCACAAGGCTGACCTTTCAGGGACAGTTTATGACGTTTACCACTAAAGCTGGAAATGAACGAGAAAAAAAACACACTAAAAGGCCTCATTTACACGTCTGTGATGATATCAGTGACAAGACGGTCAGTGGTTTACCCGTGAAGATGTTCGTGAAGGATCCGAGTTTGGTCCGTGTGTCTGTTTTTTGCTCTCTGTGTGTCATCCATGTTCTGCGGACACTGCTCAGCTGAAAATTCATTTCAAGAGCATTTCCTGGCAATGATCTGTGAAACACAGATGCAATCTGTGTTATGTCTGTGTTTTTTTCCAAAATGGGTGCCATGAGATGACCATCTTTGAAGAAAAAAAGAAAAACTTCTGAGGTACTCAGTTGCTGTTCTGTCAATGCTGGTCATCTTGTGGGATACCTTGTCAGGATACCTCGAGCCAAGGGGAAGGGTAAGATCTTTTACCACACCACTCCTCATGATTCAGTTCAGTCTACTGAGCTCAACACCGCCCAACCCTGCCTGCTTCCTCCAGGCTGACTTTTCTGCCACAGGTAACCTCACCCAGGCTGACAATGAACTCAGACTATACTGCTCCAGTGGTTGCCTGCACAGAGCACAGAAAAGCCACCTTTATCCACAGCTGGACTTTTATAGCTGCAAGCGATAGCTGGACATTTGTGGTAGCCCACCGTGAGAACATTCCTGGCCTTGTTCGATGAAGCAACTACTGCCCTCTAGAGGGTTGTCTAAACACACCAGGTAACCTTCTACACAGCTTCTCTTCAGGTCCCACCACATGCCTCTCGGCATCCAACCTTTCGTCGTCTCTACTCTGGGCAGGAAAGTCTAGCTTCCAGTCCACCACTGAATGACCAAGCCTACACTGGCTCCCAGTTCATCTGAACCCCCACTAGAAACCACTCAAGGACCATCTGCTCAACCTATTGGCTCCAAATTTCTCCCATTTATCTCTTAACTGCTCCTTCCAACTGTGTGGTGACGCAGCAAAATGGCATAACCACGAACACCTCCCAGAAAGCATCAAGCTTATCTTGGGCCTATGGTTATATTGGTGCTTCCCCTACAGCTGTCAGACAAGAGGACTTTCATTCCCGCAGTGAGCTTCAGTAACATAATGTGGTGGCTACAACAAATATCATAACACACTATCCAGATGACCTGCAACATAAAAGGCATTATATACACAACATGCACATATGTAGAGTACAAGCAGAAATAATGAAATCACTGAGCAGTCTTTGAGATAACCTTCTAGTCCATTTAAAGTAAGATGCAAGTTTTCAAAGGATACATATCCTTAATCCCGGTACTGTAAGGACACAAGCCGGTGTGTTTTATGCAGATTTCAGTGTTTGCATGTGTGGATTTTGTTGCTGAATTGAAAAGATGGAGTCCACATTCAATTTCTCCACTTAAAATCCAGTATTTAATGAAAATCCATTAAAAGGCATATGAGTACATACGGCAAGAGTGGTTAATGCGTGTCGTATAGCATCTTGGATTAGTGCAGTTACTGTATATCTGGAGGTGTCAGATGCCTGTTGAGAAGTATCTATTGTGTCCCCTAGTTTGTTTCTGGAAAATAAGTCACAAGTACAGTGGTCCCTCAAGTTACAATATTAATTGGTTCCAGGATGACCAGTGTTGAAACCATTGTAAGTTGAGTAATCGGTTCCAAAGCCCCAAAATGTCATCCAAGATTAGAGAAAATGAAGATTTAAGAAAGATAAGCAGATAACTAAGGCTACTTTCACACTTGCGTTTGCAGGATCCGTTTGTGAGATCCGTCACAGGCTCTCACAAACGGTCCTAAACTGATCAGTTTTGTCCTCATGCATTCTGAATGGAAAAGGATCCGTTCAGAATGCATCAGTTTTGCTTCAGTTTTGCTTCAGTTCAGTCAGCATTTCGTTTTGGAGGCGGACACTAAAACGCTGCTTGCTGCGTTTTGGTGTCCGCATGAAGAAACTAATGCAAACGGATCCGTCATGACTCACAATGTAAGTCAATGGGGACGGATCTGTTTTGTCTGACACAATAGAAAACGGATCCGTCCTCCATTGACTTTCAATGGAGTTCATGACGGATCCGTCTTGGCTATGTAAAAGATAATACAAACTGATCCGTTCAGAACGGATGCAGGCGGTTGTATTATCATGACGGATCCGTTTGTGAGAGCCTGGACGGATCTCACAAACGGATCCTGCAAACACAAGTGTGAAAGTAGCCTAAGACAGATAAGACAAGTCCCTACATATAACAGTCAGGAATAGCTGCTAACTAGCAACTAATCCAGATATTTTACCAGAGAAGTGACCTTCATTGTTTGGATCTGAGTCTGTATGTTGAGTCTGGTTTCAACTTACGATGGGTCAGAAAAGGACATTGTATGCTGAAAATATTGTATCCTGAGGCCATTGTTTCCTGAGGGATCGCTGTATATACATGGTTGCAATATATTGGCTCTTATCGATTCGGTCACAAGATCTGTAAGATCTACCCTTTTGTAAACAGATTGCAGCAATTTTCTTCCTTTGCTACTGGGAAGGTTTTTTAATATGGTGACGTTCAATGCCCCGAAGGAACGAATACGTTGACATATGTAAAATATCTCTGCTTTGTCTAAACAATTTAGGGATTTCCATCGTGGAGATTTTTCGACTTTTTCTGTTCAGGGCATTGAACATGTCTCTATGCCGTATAGAGGAGGTGACTACACTAAAACTAAGACGTAGCGGTCTGGTCCAAATGGAGAAGGTGAGGAAAGAGAGTATCTACATCAGGAGATCACTGAAAGAGGCTGTCATGGTTGTCTGGTCTGAATGGAGAATATGACGAAAGAGAATGTCTACATCAAAGGAGACATCACTGCATGTAACTGGTATGTAAGCTATATTTAATGGCCAGTTCAAATATGCCTTTACCAGTAGGGCTTTTAAGAATTTGGCACAGAGGTAGAGGCACCATTTCAGTTTTCCCCTCAGGTAGTGGTTAGAGATAAGGGGTAAAATTGGCCCAGGCCACAGCTTTCAACTGTATCTGCATCCTGATAACGCAGATACAGTTGATGACAGACAGGGAACGGCTGGCGGGAATAGCGATTCCTGGTTGGCTGTCCTGATTAGGGCCCCCAGACATAATTGCAGTGTGGATTTTCAAGGGGTTTTCTGGTTTTTCATACTGATGGCCTATCCCTAGGATAGGTAATTAATATAGGATCGCTGGGGTTCCAAATCCCACCACCTTCGCCAATTGGCTATTTTAAGAGACTGCGGCACTCGGTGAGGGCTGCAGCCTCTTCCTAGGCCAGTGGTCTTTGGTCACATGTCCTAAGAGCAGCTCATTCTCATTCAACTGAATGGGGCTGAGCTGCAATACCATACACTGACTCTATTTAATGGATCACACTGTGTATGGTAAGATGCCACTAGGCTGCCGTGCTCAATGGAGAACCACAATCTCTTCAAACAGCTGATCTGTGGGAGTGGCTGGAGTGGATCTGATATTGATGACCTATCCTGAGGAAAACCCCTTTACAGCATGTCAATTTATATGGTGAAAATCCATCACAGATTTCACCCTTTGCAAAGTACCGTATTTATCGCCCTATAAGACGCACCAGCCCATAAGACGCACTTAGGTTTTAGAGGAGGACAATAAGAAAAAATATTTTTCATTAGATCTCAGATCAGACCACTAATCAGACCCCCAAAATCAGCGAACAGCCCCAATCAGACCCCCAGTGTTAATAAGACCCTCTATCAGACCCCCAATCAGACCTCAGATCAAACCCCAATGTGAATGACCCCCAATCAGACCTCAGATAAGAGCCCCATGCCTCTCATCAATCTGTATATGCCTCTCATCAGCCCCCAGCAGTCTCATAGCAGCCCCATATTTCCCCAGATTAGCCCCCAGCAGCTCCTTATTGCCCCAGATTAGCCCCAGCAGCTCCATGTTGCCCCATATCAGCCCCCAGCAGTGCAGCCCCATATTTCCCCAGATTAGCCTCCAGCAGCTCCTTATTGCCCCAGATTAGCCTCCAGCAGCTCCTTATTGCCACAGATTAGCCTCCAGCAGCCCCATATTGCCCCATATCAGCCCCCAGCAGTGCAGCCCCATATTTCCCCAGATTAGCCTCCAGCAGCTCCTTATTGCCCCAGATTAGCCTCCAGCAGCTCCTTATTGCCCCAGATTAGCCTCCAGCAGCTCCTTATTGCCCCAGATTAGCCTCCAGCAGCCCTATATTGCCCCATATCAGCCTCCAGCAGTGCAGGCCCATATTGTCCCAGATTAGCCTCCATAAACTCCTTATTGCCCCAGATTAGCCCCAGCAGCTCCATATTTCCTCATAAACCTCTCCTGCTCCTGGACGCCGCCGCTCCTCTGCTCCAGCGATCCTCTTCTTTCTGCTGCCGGCTGTGCTGTGAAGTGGCGCGCACAGCATGAGGTCACAGAGCGCCCTCACGCTGTGCGCTGCACAGCCGACAGCAGAGGACCAGGAAGCGGTGAGTACACAGTCTTCACTGCTTCCTGGTCCTCCAGTGCTAATGAGCGCTTCGTTAATGGAAGCGCTCATTAGTATTCGCCCCATAGGACGCAGGGGCATTTCCCCCCCACTTTTGGGGGAAAAAAGTGCGTCTTATGGGGCGAAAAATACAGTATACACTAAAATCCATATCCATAATTCTTAAAAATGATTTAAGGGACCACATCAGAAAGGCAGCGGGAGATTAGGAAGAACAACAAGTGGCTCAAGAACTGGTGTAGGAAGGAGGGGTTTGGGTTCCTGGAGAACTGGGCCGACTTCTCTGTCGGCTACAGGCTCTATCATAGGGATGGGCTACAGCTCAGTTGGGAAGGTGCAGCTGTGTTAGGTGAAAAGATGGCTAGAAGGTTGGAGGAGTGTTTAAACTAGGGACTTGGGGGGCAATTACATTATAGGAGGGGAAGATAGAGACCTGGGACGAGCTAATGGAACTGGAGGAGGAATGGAAGGAGAGACTAGAACAATTCAAAAGGAATGGTGTAGGGTAAAAATGCCCTAGAGTTAGAGCAGATGTTCTGACTAGAAACATTAGCTATGGGGGTATGGGAGTACCTAACCTTAAAAAAATATTACCACTCTGTAGTACTAGACCAAATCAGAAACTGGTGGGATAACTATGACCACAAGTTATGGGTGGAGATGGAGAGCTTGAAAAATCCTTTCCCTCTAATCAGATTATTGGACCCTTTAACTTCCCAAGTGAATTCTAAAAACTGGTTGATGGCCATGACTGCTTCACGGAATATCTGGAGGAGGTTCATCAGTATGAATACATTGCCCAAGGATATATCAATATTGGATCTCCATATCAGATTCCTATAAAAATATTTCCCAAAACTACAGATAAATAACTGTGAATCTCAGACTATATAATATATCCCTTCTATTTAGCAACAAAAAAACTTCAACCGTTTGAGGTCCTGGTGTCTACATATAACTTTCCTAATGAGGATCTTTATAAATACCAAATGATAATGAGCTGCTCGGAAAAGCTCGACATCTGGGAGAAAAGGTGGCCTTAACAAATTAAATTTTTTTTAATCCAAAAGCATTACTTTATTTTATGATCTATTACAAGATTCCCCCAAAGAACCCAAAACAATATATCAAACACAATGGGAATGTCATTTTGAATGTTCCTTTTCTTATCTAGATTGGATGAAGGCGTCTTTCCTCCTGAAATCCATTTCTAGAAGCACAGCTCATAGACAAACAGCAATGAAGATTGCCTTAAATTGGTACATGTTTTCAGACAGACTGGCTAGGATGTTCCCCACATACTCCAATCTGTGCTGGAAAAGATGCAACAATGTGTGGTGGGCAGGGGCGTTGTTAGGGTCTCAAAAGATCCGGGGCCCATGTCCCAATGCATATGGCCCAATTCTCTAAGTCGACCACCTGCCCCCCCTTCCGCAGCAGCACATACCTGTCACATCCAGGGCCTCCAGGTGACGTATCCTCTGATCTTCTCTGTCATCATCTTCTCCATTTTGGTCCGGACAACTTCTCTCAGCCGCCTTGTCTCTGCAGAGTGTGACACACATCTTAGATTCCTCACATTTCATCATCCCCCAACCTGGAGTCCCCACAGTGTTATCCTGCTGCTCAATGTTCCCCCTTCCCCCTCCCCAATACCCCAAAATACTATCCTGAAGAAATATCAGTGCCCCACATAGTAATAGTGCTCCACATAGTCCCACCAATAGTAATTCCCTTCTAGAATACCCTCATTAGTAATACTGCCCCCTAATGTGCCCCCAACAGTAATAACGTTTCACAAGAGTGCCTCCATTAGTAGAAAAGTCCTTCAGTATTAATAATGCCCTTACAGAGCGGCTGTAAAAAATAAGGCCCCCCTATTGTTCCCCCAGTGGTAATAAAGCTCTCTACAGATCCCTCAGTAGTAATAAGGCCCCCTATAGTGCTCTTAGTAGAAATAAGGCGGATCTATAAGTCTCTCCTATAGAGCCCCCAGTAGTAATAAGAACATCTGTAATGTCCCCTGGATTTATATACCCCTACAGTGCCCCCAGTATTTATATCGCTCCCTCCTGTTATAATGTTCGCCCTGAAGTGCCCCAAGTATTTATACTGCCCCCTACTGTTATAATGCCCCCTGTAGTTATATTCCTCCCTTTAGTGCCCTCAGCAATGATGATTCCTCAGCCCCTCCACCATACATTCCCATGTAAATAAAATTATTTTCCCTCCCTCCGCCGTAGAGTCCCATGTAAATAACATCACTCCCCTCCCTTCAGCCCCTCCAACATACAGTCCCATGTAAATAAAATCACTCCCTCCCACAGCCGCCATCAACATACAGTCACATGTAAATAACATCACTCCCTCACAAAGCCACCTCCAACATACAGTCCCATGTAAATAACATCACTCCCTCCGCAGCCGCCTTCAACATACAGTCCCATGAAAATAACATCATCCCCTCCCACAGCCTCCTCCAACGTTCAGTCCCATGTAAATAACATTAATCTCTCCCACAGCCTCCATCAACATACAGTCCCATGTAAATAACATCACCTCCTCCCTTCAGCCCCTCCAACATACAGTCCCATGTAAATAACATCACTCCCCTCCAGGGGTGGGATTCAAATTTTTAAGAACAGGTTCCCTACTAAACGGCGGACATGCGGCGTCACGACACGTGTTTACATATACATGCCCCATATATATGGTACACATACATAAATACACCATATATACACATACCACAAAACTTTTAAAACGCCTAAGGAGCTAAACTACCAGCGTTGTCAGTTTTTGTAAAGCCTGGCCCACACCTCTAACTCCACCCAATGTCTATCTGTACATGTTCCAACCCTGCCTAGTCTCCATTGTGCCCCCAACACAGTAGTTATGCCAGATTTGGGATGGTTGGGAGGTATGCATACATAAACAGACTATATAGACACTACACTCACATAATCACATATACAATATACACCATACAGTATATAAATTACACATAGGCTACACTTACAGTAGATTTACCTGCTCCATATACATTTTATACACATTTGTACCTAGCACTACAGACATATTTGCATACACAACCTAAGACATCTTAGGTTCCTACTTTTCCATCATCCTGCCACCTTCAATACTTAAAATGAACACCAGTACAGTCATGGCCAAAAGTTTTGAGAATGACACAAATATTATATTTTCACATGATCTGCTGCCCTCTGGTTTTTATGTGTGTTTGTCAGATGTTTTTATCACATACAGAAATATAATTGCAATCATATTATGAGTAACAAAAGCTTATATTGACAGTTAGAATGAGTTAATGCAGCAAGTCAATATTTGCAGTGTTGACCCTTCTTCTTCAGGACCTCTGCAATTCTCCCTGGCATACTCTCAATCAACTTTTGGACCAAATCCTGACTGATAGCAGTCCATTCTTGCACAATCAATGCTTGCATTTTGTCAGAATTTGTAGGTTTTTGTTTGTCCACCCGTCTCTTGATGATTGACCACAAGTTCTCAATGGGATTAAGATCTGGGGAGTTTCCAGGCCGTGGACCCAAAATCTCTATGTTTTGTTCCCTGAGCCATTTAGTTATCATCTTTGCTTTATGACAAGGTGCTCCATCATGCTGGAAAAGGCATTGTTGATCGCCAAACTGCTCTTGGACGGTTGGGAGAAGTTGCTCTCGGAGGACATTCTGGTACCATTCTTTATTCATGGCTGTGTTTTTAGGCAAGACTGTGAGAGAGCCGATTCCCTTGGCTGAGAAGCAACCCCACACATGAATGGTTTCAGGATGCTTTACAGTTGGCATGAGACAAGACTGGTGGTAGCGCTCACCTCGTCTTCTCCGAATAAGCTGTTTTCCAGATGTCCCAAACAATCGAAAAGGGGATTCATCAGAGAAAATGACTTTACCCCAGTCCTCAGCAGTCCACTCCCTGTACCTTTTGCAGAATATCAGTCTGTCCCTGATGTTTTTTCTGGAGAGAAGTGGCTTCTTTGCTGCCCTCCTTGAGACCAGGCCTTGCTCCAAGAGTCTCCGCCTCACAGTGCGTGCAGATGCACTCACACCTGCCTGCTGCCATTCCTGAGCAAGCTCTGCACTGCTGGTAGCCCGATCCCGCAGCTGAAACACTTTTAAGAGACGGTCCTGGCGCTTGCTGGTCTTTCTTGGGCGCCCTGGAGCCTTTTTGGCAACAATGGAACCTCTCTCCTTGAAGTTCTTGATGATGCGATAGATTGTTGACTGAGGTGCAATCTTTCTAGCTGCGATACTCTTCCCTGTTAGGCCATTTTTGTGCAGTGCAATGATGACTGCACGTGTTTCTTTAGAGATAACCATGGTTAACAGAAGAGAAACAATGATGCCAAGCACCAGCCTCCTTTTAAAATGTCCAGTGGTGTCATTCTTAATTAATCATGACAGATTGATCTCCAGCCCTGTCCTCATCAACACCCACACCTGTGTTAATGGAGCAATCACTGAAACAATGTTAGCTGGTCCTTTTAAGGCAGGGCTACAATGATGTTGAAATGTGTTTTGGGGGATAAAGTTCATTTTCTAGGCAAATATTGACTTTGCAAGTAATTGCTGTTAAGCTGATAACTCTTTATAACATTCTGGAGTATATGCAAATTGCCATTATAAAAACTGAAGCAGTAGACTTTGTAAAAATTAATATTTGTATCATTCTCAAAACTTTTGGCCATGACTGTACAAAGAATGTCCCTTATAATGTGTGCCAGTACAAAAATAATCCCCCTTAGTGTCCCTATAATAAATACCCCTATATAATGCCCCTAGTAAATGCCCACATAGTGCTCCTCTCCTCTTCCTGACAGTGCCCCCATAATGTGCCAGTACAAGATTCCCCCATAGTGTCCTCCAGAATGTGCCAGTATAAATGTCCCTTCTTAGTGTCCTCATAATGTGCCTATATAATATGCCCCCATAGTGTTCTTCCCCCCTTCAACACCATAGTGTGCCCATAATGTGCCAGTTTAAGATGCCCCCACAGTGTCCCCTATGACGTGCCAGTATAAATGCCCCCCAGTATAAATGTTCCCCATAATGTGCCAGTAATACCCCCATGATGTGCCAGCAATGCCCCAAGTAGATGCCCCCATAGTGGTCCCCATATGCCAGCAATGCCCCCCAGTTCACTGTCCCGTTGGACTATAAAAAAAACTATGAACAAATCCCTATGCACACTGCACATATCTTATTTTAGAGTAAAAAAACAAAACAGGAACAAATACAATACACTGTGCCCCCATTAGACCTCATATCAGCCCACTGTGCCCCCATCAGACCTCAGATCAGCCCACTGTGCCCCCATCAGACCTCAGATCAGCCCACTGTGCCCCCTTCAGACCTCAGACCAGCCCATTGTGCCCCATCAGAGCTCAGATCAGCCCATTGTGCCCCATCAGACCTCAGATCAGCCCATTGTGCCCCCATCAGACCTCAGATCAGCCCATTGTGCCCCCTTCAGACCTCAGATCAGCCCAGTGTGGCCTCATCAGACCTCAGACCAGCCCACTGTGCCCCCATCAGACCTCAGATCAGCCCACTGTGCCCCCATCAGACCTCAGATCAGCCCACTGTGCCCCCATCAGATTAAAATAAAAAAACTCTGTCACCTCTCCTGCGCTCCGGGTCCGGCGCTCCTCTGTCTTCTCTGCCCGCGCTGCACTGTCACCTGACTGCATGCAGTGTCAGGTCAGAGTGCGCGCACTACGGCATGATGCTGTACGAGGTCAGGCTAGTGCAGCGCGGGCAGGAAAAGCAGGAGATGAGCGCTTCCATTGTGGAAGCGTTCATCTCCCTACATTGGAAGCGCTCATCTTCTGCTGCTGCACCGGATCGGGATTCAGCCGGTAACCAGGTTCCCTGATGTGGCTGTAATTTTAACAACCAGATCTGGAGAACCGGAGGGAACCGGCTGAATCCCATGCCTGCTCCTCTCCCTTCAGCACCTCCAGTATACAGTTCCATGTAAATAACATCACTCCCTCCGACAGCCCCTCCAACACAGTCCCATGTAAATAGCATCACCCCCTGAACATTGAGTCCCATGTAGATAAGATCCCTCTTTTAAGCCCTAACATACAGTCCCAGTTAAAAAACTACAACTCCCAGCATTACTCTGCCTCTCCCTTTACTTACCTCTCCTTATAGCAGACCTCAGAAAAGCTTCTTCCCCTAGAGTTCTCTTCACTGTGGAGCCTCTCCTTTCACTTACCTCTCCTTATAGCAGACCTCAGAAAAGCTTCTTCCCCTAGAGTTCTCTTCACTGTGGAGCCTCTCCTGCACTGGTCACATGATGACATGCGACCAGTGACATCATCGCAGGTCCTTCTCAGCTACTGCAGCGATCACATGACCTGTGATGTCACCACAGGTCCTTCACCTCTTGCAGTGCTTTAGATCGTATCTAACAGGCAGGCAGGACATTCGGGGCCTGGGAGGAAACATCAGGGGCCCAGGCCCTGAATGTTTTAGCCTAGCAATGCCCCTGGTGGTGGGATTGTTCAGAGATTTTGGTCTGACGTGTTTCATTTTATCGGGGAGGTTACAGGTGTGTTTCCTCTCAAAACACCCCAATTAGCATTATACATTATTGGAATAGATACAATAATTCACAGAAAATGATGCACTACAACACTAAATGCAATTGACAATATATGGCTAAACCCTCACACTGATATTAAAATGAGACTTTCGCCAATATATTCTTATATCAAGAACATACCGAAGCCCGAGCACCCCGTCAAGGGGTCTCAAGTGGCACAGAACCTAATGCTAACCCTACATGCCATTGGGCATTTTCATATAGGGCCATAAAGTCCGACACACAGCGACCACCTCCCAGTTACCTCCAGCGTGAAATCACACATACAATGGGAGGGGGGCGGAGGCTGTGAGTCCCACCTATCCCTGACGCCATGTGACACAGGCTGCACAGGTGCATCTGAATGTTACCCATTAGTCAAATCAAGGCACATTCAACCTGGAGTTGCCACACCTCCATGTGTAAATGTACAAACAAAATCACAGAAAAAAAGTGGTCTCAAATGGCAGAAAAATGCTCCAAACCCCAAATGCTGTTGCGCATTTGTAACCGGGGGAGCAAATCCTGCACATGTGGTCCGCTGCTGAACGTAATCCCCAGCAAAAATGCATACAATGGAGGATGCCTGCAGCAGACCACATGTACCACAAAGACATCCTACACAGGATAGCCAAATGTGAGGATGTGACAAACTATATAATCAAACAAATCACGGAAAAAGGTGCACTACAACAGTAAATGTAATATATGGCTAAACCCTCACAATGATATTAAAATGAGACTTTCGCCAATATATTCTTATATCAAGAACATACAGGAGCCCAAGCACCGCGTCAAGGTATCTCAAGTGGTATTTTCTGCCATTTGAGACCACTTTTTTTCTGTGATTGCGTTTGTACATTTATACCTGGAGGTGTGGCAACTCCAGGTTGAATGTGCCTTGATTTGACTAATGGGTAACATTCAGTTGAACCTGTGCAGCCTGGGTCACATGGCGTCAGGGATAGGTGGGACTCACAGCTTCCTCCCTCCTCCCATTGTATGTGTGATTTCACACTGGAGGTAACTGGGAGCTGTGGGACATATTAAGGAAGATACCTCCAGGTATAAAAGTACAAAAGACTACAAAAGGAACGAGGATGATGAAAATAGAAGAGCAGTCTTAGGGCTCATGCACATGGCCGGTGCCGGCCCGTGGCCATATTGCTGCCCACATTACAGATCGCGGGCCCATTCACTTCAATGGGTCCGCAATCACGGAAATGCGGAGGAACGGATCGGAACCCCACAGAAGCACTACGGTGTGCTTCCATGGTGTTTCTGGCCACGCCTCCGCACCGCAAAAAAGTAGTGCATGCAAGTGAAGGGGTTCACGATCCAAATGCGGCGGCCCCACAGTCAGTGCCCGTGCATTGTGGACAGCGAATTACGGTCCACAGCACGGGCACTGAACGCACACGTGCGTGCAGTGTCGGACTGGCCCACCAGAGGACCAGAGGATCCTCCGGTAGGCCCCAAGCCACCCAGCCACTTAAAAAAAGCATACTTACCTGTCCTGCCACGCTGCCGCTGTCCTCGGCTACCACGCTCCACTGTCTTCCCTTCCGGCGCGCATTATGACCTGACGCAGTGTCAGGTCATAGTGAGCGCCGGCAGGGAAGACAGTGGAGCGCGGAACCTGATGGCAGCGGCAGCGCGGCAGGACAGGTAAGTATGCTTTTTTAAGTGGCTGGGTGGGCTGATCTGAGGTCTGAGGGGGGGGAGAGACCCTGATCTGAGGTCTGATGGGGCACAAGATGCTGACCTGAGGTCTGATGGGGGAACAAGACACCGACCTGAGGTCTGATGGGGCACAAAACGCCGACCTGAGGTCTGATGGGGGCACAAGATGCCAACCTGAGGTCTGATGGGGGCACAAGACGCCGACCTGAGGTCTGATGGGGGCACAAGACACCGACCTGAGGTCTGATGGGGCACAAGACGCCGACTTGAGGTCTGATAGGGGCACAAGACACCAACCTGAGGTCTGATGGGGGCACGAGACGCCGGCCTGAGGTCTGATGGGGGCACGAGACGCCGACCTGAGGTCTGATGGGGGCACGAGACGCCGACCTGAGGTCTGATGGGGGCACGAGACGCCGATCCCTGTACTGTGACATCACTGTGTTTATTATCCCTGTACGGTAACATCACTGTGTTTATTATCCGTGTACAGTGACATCACTGTGTTTATTATCTCTGTACTGTGACATCACTGTGTTTATTATCTCTGTACTGTGACATCACAGTGTTTATTATCCCTGTACATTGACATCACTGTGTTTATTATCCCTGTAGAGTGACATCGCTGTGTTTATTATCCCAGTGCAGGAAGAGGTAAGTGGTCTGTGTTTGTGTGTTTGTTTTCTATTTTTCTGGGTCGTGAATGCAGAGGACTACGTCGGATTCGGTGGACTACGTCGGACCAGCTTTTTTTTTTTTTTAATAAAATGGTCAAACAGGGGTCTGGGGGAGTGTTTATTTCAATAAAATGTTTTATACTTGTGTGTGTGTATTTTTTTTTACAATACTACAGTTTTAGTAATTACGGCTATCTACAGACGGCCCTGATTACTAATACTGGGCTTAGTGCTTGCCGGTATGGCAGGCCAGCACTAACCCCAACACCTATTACCTCGGCACCCACCGCCACCAGGGGTGCCGGGAAGGGCCGGGTACCCGCAGGACCGGACCTTCTAAATTGAGGGTCTGGCTCTGGGGCGGCTGCAGGCTGGTACCATTAGGCTGGGAAGGGCCAATAACCATGTCCCTTCCCAACCTGGTAGTGCCAGGCTGCCGCTGCTGGTTGTATCTGGCTGGCAAAGGAAAAAAGGGGGGGACCCCATGCCATTTTTAAAAAAATTATTTAATTATTTTTGTAAAAAAATGGTGTGGGGTCCCCCCCTTTTTTCCTTCGCCAGCCAGATACAACCAGCAGCAGCAGCCTGGCACTACCAGGGTGGGAAGGGACACGGTTATTGGCCCTTCCCAGCCTAATGGTACCAGCCTGCAGCCGCCCCAGAGCCAGACCCTCAATTTAGAAGGTCCAGTCCTGCGGGTACCTGGCTCTTCCCGGCACCCCTGGTGGCGGTGGGTGCCGAGGTAATAGATGTTGGGGTTAGTGCTGGCCTGCCATACCGGCAAGCACTAAGCCCAGTATTAGTAATCAGGGCCATCGGTAGATAGCCCTAATTACTAAAACTGTAGCATTGTAAAAAAAAATACACACACACACAAGTATAAAACATTTTATTGAAATAAACACTCCCCCAGACCCCTGTTTGACCATTTTATTAAAAAAAAAGAAAAAAAAAAAAAGCTGGTCCGACGTAGTCCACCGAATCCGACGTAGTCCTCTGCATTCACGACCCTGAAAAATAGAAAACAAACACACAAACACAGACCACTTACCTCTTCCTGCACTGGGATAATACACACAGCGATGTCACTGTACAGGGATAACAAACACAGCGATGTCACTGTACAGGGATAATAAACACAGTGATGTCACCATACAGGGATAATAAACACAGTGATGTCAATGTACAGGGATAATAAACACTGTGATGTCACAGTACAGAGATAATAAACACAGTGATGTCACCGTACAGGGATAATAAACACAGTGATGTCACAGTACAGAGATAATAAACACAGTGATGTCACAGTACAGGGATAATAAACACAGTGATGTCACAGTACTGGGATAATAAACACAGTGATGTCACAGTACAGAGATAATAAACACAGTGATGTCACTGTACAGGGATAATAAACACAGTGATGTCACTGTACAGGGATAACAAACACAGATATTTCTTTATGGTGGGCCACAAGAATTATTTCCTCTGGTGGGCCCTAGGCACTCCAGTCCGACCCTGCGTGCGTGTGCATTAGCCCTTAGTTTGGGGAAATCTCAGATATTCCCTCTGACTCTCGATCTTGGACTGTTGTCAGAATTAGGTGAGATATAGCATTTTCCTTACAAACTCGGACATTACCTGATATTAGAAAGTTTTAACCCTTTCAATACCGAGCCATTTTTCACCTTAAATCCCAGATTTTTGCAAATCTGACATGTGTCACATTTTAGGGCTCATTCACACGACCGTATGTATTTTGCGATCCGCAAAAAATACGGATGACATCCGTGTGCATTCCGCATTTTGTGGAACGGAACAGCTGGTCCCTAATAGAACAGTATTATCCTTGTTCGTGATGCGGACAATAATAGGACAAGACTCATAATCTTGCGTAATGGAAAAACGGACATACGGAAATGGAATGCACACGGAAGACCTTCCATTTTTTTTGCGGACCCATTGAAATGAATGGTTCCGCATACGGTCCGCAAAAAACGGACACGGAAAGAAAAATACGGTTGTGTGAACGAGCCCTTATGTGGTAATAACTTTAGAACACTTTTACTTATCCAGGCCATTCTGAGATTGTTTTCTCGTGACACATTGTACTTCATGACAGTCATAAATTTGAGTCAATATATTTCACTTTTATTTATGAAAAATCCAAAATTTACCAAAAATTTTGAAAAATTTTCAATTTTCAAAATTTCAATTTCTCTGCTTTTAAAACAGAAAGTGATACCTCATAAAATATTTATTACTTAACATTCCCCATATGTCTTCTTTATGTTGGCATCATTTTGTAAATGTCATTTTATTTTTTTAGGAAGTTAGAGGGCTTAGAAGTTTAGAAGCAATTTTTCAAATTTTCAACAAAATTTCCCAAACCATTTTTTTGAGCACCAATTCAGTTGTAAAGTGATTTTGTGAGGCTTACCTAATGGAAACCACCCATAAATGACCCCATTTTAGAAACTACACCCCTCAAATTATAAAAAACTGATGTTATAAACTTTTTTAGCCCTTGAGGTGTTCCACAAGAATTAAAGGAAAATGGAGGTGAAATTTCAAAAGTTCACTTTTTTGGTAGATTACTCATGTTAATATTTTTTTTCTTGCAACACAGCAAGGGTTAACAGCAAAATAAACCTCAATATACATTACTCTGATTCTGCAGTTTACAGAAATACCCCATATGTGGTGGTAAACGTCTCTATGGGTTTGTGGCAGTGGTCAGAAGGAAAGGAGTGACATATGGATTTTGGAGGCAGATTTTGCTAGAATGGTTTTCAGGCACCATTTTGTATTTTAAGATACTCTGACATACCCCTACAGTGGAAACCCTCAAAAAGTGACCCCATTTTGGAAACTACACCCCTTAAAGAATATATTAAGGGGGGTACTGACCACTTTGACCCCCTAAGCTTTTTATGGAATTTGAAAACACTTGGCTGTGAAAATGAAAAGTTTCATTTCCTCCAATAAAAAGATGTTTTCGCCCCAAATTTTTCATTTTCACAAGGGGTAACAGGAGAAAAGCACCCCATAATGTGTTACCCATTTTCTCCTGAATACGGAAACACCCCATTTGTGGTGATAAACTGCTGTGGGGGCACATGGCAGGACTCAGAACAGAAGGAGCGCCATATGGATTTTGCAGAGCAGATTTTGATGGATTGGTTTGTGGGTGCCATTGGTTTTTACTTTTTAAGTGATTGTCTTATGTGGGATGAGGTGACGTTTTCATTGGTACCATTTTGGGGTACATATGACTTTTTGATTGCTTGGGATTACACTTTTTGTGAGGAATGTTGAAAAAAATAGCTGTTTTGGCATAGTTTTTATAAAAAGGTTTTTATAGCATTCACCTGAGGGGGCATATCATGTGATATTTTTACAGAGCAGGTTGTTATGGACGCAGCAATACCCAATATGTGTATCATTTTTATTTTTGTTAAGTTTTACACAGTGAAAGCCTTTTTGAACAGAATAAAATCTTATTTTTGTGTTGCCATTTTCTGAGAGCCCTATTTTTTTTATTTTTTGGCCGATTGTCTTAGGTAGGGTCTCATTTTTTGTGGGATGAGATGACGGTTTGATTGGTATCATTTTGGGATAAATACGTCTTTTTGATCACTTGGTACACTTTTTGTGAGGCAAGGTGACCAGAAAATGGCTTTTTAGACATAGTTTTTATTTTTAACTTTTTATGGCGTTCACCTGTCGGGGTGGATCATGTGATATTTTTATAGAGCTGGTCGATACGGACGCGGCGATACCTAATATGACTTTTTTTCCCTATTTTTTACAATTTTTTTTTACTTTATTTTGGGAAAAGGACGCTTTTTTTTTTTTTACTTGAAACTTTTATTTTTTTGTAAAACTTTATTTTTTTTAACTTCTTTTTTCACTTTTTTTTTTGTCCCAGTCTGGGACTTCAACTTTTCGGGGGCCGGTTTCCCTGCACAATGCATTACAATACTTCTGTATTGTAATGCATTGGCTGGAAGTGTTTTACACAGTGTAATACACTTACAGCCTGCTGCCTGTGAGATCCAGGGGGCTGGACCTCACAGGCTTCCGTAGGAGGCAGCCCGATGCCTTAAGAAGGCACCGGGCTGCCTTCCCTGCCATCGGGTCCCTGTCACAGCAGCGCGGGGACCCGATGGTGCAACTTAACCCCTTAGGATACCACACGTGCCGCGGTCAGCGCTGACCGCGGCAGTGTGAGGGTTAATGCACCGGCATCGGTGTTTTCACCGATGCCGGTGCATACAGCAGGGGTCCGGCTATCAGTCACTGACGAACCCCTGCAGCTGATCGGGCGAGCGCAGCAGTACCGCTGGTATCCTAAGGGTTAATAACTTAATTTTGTTTTATTTATGTTTATCTTCTAATATGTATATTAGAATATATGTAATGTGAAAGATTTTATATCTTTATTACTGCTGTAAAAATTCAGAAGCCGCTAAATATTTGTTGTAAACATTTGTGGTATATAAAACTTTAATAAATTAAAAAACAGTAATGTTATAAAAAACAACATATATCCGAAGCCAATTCGTTCATATCCGTACAGCATTAAAATGTATTGGCTCTATGGAGCCAAAGTTCGTCTCGTCTGAAGTCGCGCAAGACTTCATTTAATTCCTACAATTTAAAATAGCAATCCGACAGACAGTACCAAAGCTCCATTCGGATTGCTATTTTAAATTGTTTTTCAGTACATACATATGCATACAGTAGGAATTAACCGAAGTCTCACGTAACTACAGGCGAAACAAACTTTGGCTCCACAAAGGCAATACATATTAATGCTGTACGGACACAGTATTAAAATATAAGTATTTGAATGAATCAACTTCGTATCTGTGATACGAAGGTCGATTCGCTCAAGCAGAGAATGATGAGAAAGCAAAGCTATAAAAAAAAAATTTCTCCACAGTATTTACTGAGGAATATAAACTATCAGATGAAATGCAGAATGTAAAAGTAAATTCACCATTAAAAGTGCCCTGTCTGACCCAGGAAGAAGTACAGCAGCGTCTTAAAAAGATTCAAATAGACAAATCACCAGGACCAGATGGCATACACCCCCGTATCCTAAGAGAATTAAGTAATGTCATAGCCAGACCTTTATTTTTTAATATTTAAGGACTCTATACTAACAGGGAGTGTTCCACAGGATTGGCACTTAGCTTGGACTAGGAGAAAATGTCTGTATGTGGGTAAGTAACTGGCTCAGTGATAGAAAACAGAGGGTGGTTATTAACGGTACATACTCAGATTGGGTCACTGTCACTAGTGGGGTACCACAGGGGTCAATATTGGGCCCTATTCTCTTCAATATATTTATTAATGATCTTGTAGAAGGCTTGCACAGTAAAATATTATTTTTGCAGATGACACTAAACTATGTAAAGTAATTAACACAGAAGAGGACAGTACACTGCTACAGATGGATCTGGATAGATTGGAGGCTTGGGCAAAGAAGTGGCAGATGAGGTTTAACACTGACAAATGTAAGGTTATGCACATGGGAAGGAATAATGCAAGTCACCAGTACATACTAAATGGTAAAACACTGGGTAACACTGACATGGAAAAGGACCTAGGAATTTTAGTGAACAGCAAACTAAGCTGTAGAAACCAGTATCAGGCAGCTGCTACCAAGGCCAATAAGATAATGGGTTGCATCAAAAGGGGCATAGATGCCCGTGATGAGAACATAGTCCTGCCACTTTACAAATCACTAGTCAGACCACATATGGAGTACTGTGTACAGTTCTGGGCTCCTGTGAACAAGGCAGACATAGCAGAGCTGGAGAGGGTTCAGAGGAGGGCAACTAAAGTCATAACTGGAATGGGTGGACTGCAGTACCCAGAAAGATTATCAAAATTGGGGTTATTCAGTTTACAAATAAAGACGACTGAGGGGAGATCTAATAACTATGTATAAATATATCAGGGGTCAGTACAGAGATCTCTCCCATCATCTATTTATCCCCAGGACTGTGACTGTGATGAGGGGACATCCTCTGCGTCTGGAGGAAAGAAGGTTTGTACACAAATTACAAGAGGATTTTTTACTGTAAGAGCAGTGAGACTATGGAACTCTCTGCCTGAGGAGGTGGTGATGGTGAGTTCACTAAAACAGTTCAAGAGGGGCCTGGATGTATTTCTGGAGGGTAATAATATTACAGGTTATAGTTACTAGAGAGGGGTTGTTGATCCAGGGAGTTATTCTGATTGCCTGATTGGAGTCGGGAAGGAATTTTTTTCCCCTAAATTGAGGAAAATTGGCTTCTACCACACAGGGGTTTTTTTGCCTCTGGATCAACTTGCAGGATAACAGGCCGAACTGGATGGACTGATGTCTTTTTTCACCCTTATAAACTATATTACTATGTTAAAAAGTAAAAAATATAGCTTTGCGTCTATTTGGACATATTTGTGCTGAGAACTTTGCAACATTTTGCATTTTTACGCCACTTGCTCCAGTTTTGCAAAGTGTGTGTAGGAGGGGATGGATGAGTCGTTAGCAATGATTAATTAGTTTCACTCTAAATTTGTTAGCGGAGACTTGTTTTAACCACTTCCCGTCCGCCCGTTGACTATAAATGTCCGGGAAGTGGTTATCTATCTCTGAATGGCCGTTTCTAAACGTCCATTCAGAGATAGCAGCTGCACGCTAATCGTGCAGCTGCACAGTGGGGTACCTGCTGTCAGTGACAGCAGGGTACCCCAAAGAGAAGGCAGGGACCGTTCCCAGGGGTCCCTGCCTTCTAGATCGCTGTATACACAGCGCTCGACGAGCGCTGTGTATACATATCAGGAAGCGCTATTGCGCTTCCTGTTCCGGCCGGGCGGTCACGTGATCGCCGGGGCCGGGAGAGTGCAGGAGCTGCCGGGTCTCTCATAGACCCGATTAGCCCTGCACTGAGGCTGTACAGCATAGTATTATGCTGTACAGCCTCTCTGGGGATGTATTTCCCCTGTAACTGGGGCTACTATGTCAGCCCCAGTTACAGGAGAAATCAAGTGTAAAAAAAATAAAATAAGTGAAGTTAAATCATGACCTTATGGGGGACACAAAGTGTAAAAAAAAAAATAAAAAAAATAGAGTATTATAAAAAAAAAAAAAAATCACATATATATAAAAAAAAATAATTTCCCCCCAAATATTTCATTAAAAAAGTTACAAATAAAAATAAATAAATAAGATAGACATATTTGGTATCACCGCGTCCGAAACGACCGGCCCTATAAAAATATCACATGATCTACCCCATCAAGTGAACTGCGTAAAAAAAATCTAATAAAAATTAAGCCAAAACAGCTTTTTTTGTCGCATCACCTACCAAAAAACATAATATTAAACAATCAAAAAGTCGTATGCATCCCAAAATGGTAGCAATAAAAATGTCACCTCATCCCGCAAAAAATGAGCCCCCACACAAGATTATAGCCCGAAAAATGAAAAAAAAAATGGCTCTTAAAAAATTGCAACACAAAAACATGATTTTTCTTCTAAAAATGCTCTTATTGTGTAAAACGTAAAAAAATAAATAAAAAATAGACATATTTGGTATCGTTGCGTCCGTAACAACTGGCTCTACAAAAATATCACATGATCTACCCCATCAAGTGAACGGTGTAAAAAAAATATATAGAAAAATGCCCCTAAACTGCTTTTTTTTTTTTAGTTAACCTCCCAAAAATTAGATTAAAAAGTGTTCAGAAAGCCGGATGTACCCCAAAATGGTGCCAATAAAAAGCACAGCTTGTCCCGCAAAAAATAAGACCTCACGCAGCTCAGTCCACAAAAAAATTAAAAAGTTATCACTCTTACAAACCATGACAAAAAATTCCATGTTAGAAAATGCAGATGCTGCTCCTCCCCTTCTGAGCCCTGGCGTATCCCCAAATAACAGTTTACGACCACATGTGGGGTGTTTCTGCAAACTGCAGAATCGGGGTAATAAATATTGAGTTTTGTTTTGTTGTTAACCCTTGATGTGTTACAGGAAAAAATTATTAAAATGGAAAATCTGCAAAAAAAGTGAAATTTTGAAATTTCACATCTATTTTGCTTTAATTCCTGTGGAATACTTAAAGGGTTAACAACATTTCTGAAACCAGTTTTGTTCGGAAATTTTGGGAGGCGATCCATATTAAAATTACTGAAGAGTTTGGGGAAAGGGTGGATTGCAGTTTGGAGATAATGATATTGGGTGATGATTCGAGGATCAAACTCAAAAAGGTACAAAAGAAACAGTTAGCTAGGAAGCTTTTTTTGGCTCGGTTAGTGATATTAAGATCTTGGATGTCGGAGAAGCCCCCTACAACCTCCGAATGGTTTAAAACCGTTGACATTATTGCAAAATATAATGGAGGTATATAAGTTAATAATTTAAGGGATGTGTTTTTTTTTTTTTTTTTTGACCCTTCCAGGCTCACGGGGGGGAGGGAGGGATGGGTGGTTTATATAAGATGGAATTATTGGAATTATAATATATTTTTGTAATGTACTTTTGGAAAATTAATAAAATTATTAAAAAAAAAAAACAAAAAAACAAAAAAAAACAACAGTTTTGAATAGTTTGAGGGGTGTAGTTTCTAAAATGTCATTTATGGGTGTTTTTTATTATGTAAGCCCACAAACTGACTTCAGAACTGAACTGGTCCTTAAAAAAAGTTGATTTTGCAAATTTGCAAAAATTGCGTCTAAAATTCTAAACCTTCTACTGTCCTAAAAAAATAAAATGACACTACCAAAATGATGCCAACATAAAGTAGACATATGGGGAATGTAAATTAAAAAGTATTTTATGGGGCATCACTATCTGTCTTAAAAGCAGAGAGATTGAAATTTAGAAAACAGTGAATTTTTTCAAATTTTCGGTAACTTTTGGATTTTTTTATTAATAAAATTAAAACTTATCGACTCAAGTTTACCATTAACTTGAAGTACAATGTGTCACGAGAAAACAATCTCAGAATCGCTTGGGTAAGTAAAAGCGTTCCAAAGTTATTACCACATGAAGTGACACATGTCAGATTTGCAAAATTAGGCCTGGTCAGGAAGGGGGTAAATGGCCCAGAGCTGAAGTGGTTAAATAATTGCAAAACGAATTAAACAAAATAGAAAACCGACTTTAATACTTTGTTAGTCTAAATTTTCAAAAGTTAAAATAAAGGTCTGTAAATTAAAAAAATATATATATATATTACCTTTAATAAAATGAAAAAGACAAATGTTTATGTAAAAAGATACTAAAAATCAACCATAGGTGTCACAAAAAAATTATTTTAAAAGCCCAAAAATAAAAAGGTTAAAGGGGTTGTCAGAGCTACAGTTATTGATGATCTGCTGCGACGCAGAGAGTGACACAGTGTACAGAGTCTTCTGTCACTGCAGCTGCCCAAAACAGCATATCGGCCGGAGTGCCGGTTGTTGGACCACCACCAATCTGATATCGATGACCAATCCTTAAGACAGGTCATCAAAATCTGTAGCCCGAAGAACTTTGTTAAAGGTCATAAACCAGGATGTGCAAATTGTTAGGTCATTTAGGGCTAAAACACTCTGGTCTTCAAAGGGTTAACATAGTATAAATTGTCACTGCCCCCCAAATATATGGGCGGTGTCCGGCAACTTCTGGGCGGAACTCAACAAACAACTGCTTGTAACTGCAGGAACCTAGTACAGATGGCTCTTCCACGTGTGAGGTAATCTTTACCGCTACGTCTGAACGGCCATTTGTGGTCAGACTTGTTGAACGTTATGAATAGTAGAGTAAGGGACGAGCGCCCTGATTAAACATGGCGGCCGGCACCACGCACGATGACGTATTTCCTGTAGGCCGGAAGCAAGGGCACTATAAATAGCTCGGCGGCGGGCGGGTTCGGTCTCTTTGAGTACAGCCGCTGGTGTGTCTGCACACTGCTGAGCGCCTGCTCCTGGCTCACCGCTGTTCGCTCGCATTTTACACGAATAAGTCGGTCAGGAAGGTGATCAGACATGGTGAGTGCGCGGCTCTGCCCCCGGGGGCCTACTGGTTCTGAGGGAGTCCATGCTGGGACGACACAGCCACGCGCCCTGTTGTCCAGGTAGTCACCCTGTGTTTGTAGACGTATTCCAGGGGTGGACGGTTCTGATTTGTCATACAGGTCCAGTCTAGCTCCAGCTATGGGGTCTTGTCTTAGATTTGTAGACTATTAAAGCGATATTCCAGTAATCTGCAGTTACAGGATATAACTATTAGGCCTGAACCCTACAGCTCCTCCAAAAATGAGTGGAGTGACAGGTTGGGGACATGGAGTACTACTGCTCAAGGGACCTGCTAGAAATAGTTGTCTGTGGTAGAGACCCCCCCCCCAATCTGAGTTCTTCCCTGCCCACAAGTTATGGGATAGCTAGGCTTGAATGAATTGAGCTTCATATCACAGTGAAACTATGTTTGTCTCCATGGAGCCAGTACATTTTAATGCTGTATGGAAGCATTAACATCAGTGTCTGACCTAATCGACTTCTGATTGTTGATCTGTTCAAGCCTAGTGATAACTAAGTTAATGGAATACCCCTTTAAACCATTCCTTTTTCTGTACTTATGACTTATTTCTCCTTATACTGTAAGTGTCCTGTAGGCCTCACTTGCAACCAGAACCATTTTATGGTCTGCAAAATATGCAAGTGGTCTGTAGTTTTGTGGAGCTGTTGACTTCAGTTGGTCTGGGGTCCACATTTTGTGGATAAGTATAGGCCGTATCCTGTTTTTCTGTGGAACGGACATATGAAAGTGGAAAGTATAACGATGACTTCTGTGTGCTTTCTGCACCCATATGTCTGTTTTGGCAGCGTGTGCCTGGTGTTAAGTGACCCCCATGGTGTGCTGTGTCCTGGGTCTTACAGATAGAAATGTTGGAGCACTTTATTTTAACATCAGGGGACACTTCTGTCATGAATGTGTTGCAGTAAAATGCACTGTGGGTACAGCTGCCATGCAGAGTTATGCTGGGGCTGCGGACACTGCTGCCTATTCCTGCGGGCAGGGTGTTCTGCAGTCTAAGGGGGCAGTGGCTGCAGCTTCAGACGGAGTTCACATGCTGCATCTAAATGCTGGGGACATATGTAATTCATGCCTACAGCATTTAGATGTCACTTGTTGAGTTTTTCCCGTAGGGAAGCATTGAAGCTGCAGATGTGGTAATGCTGCATATTTCTGTGCCCTAGCCAAAATCTAAGCCCCATGAAATGTTCTCACACGTCTCCGGAGCTCAGTGCTGTATACTAGTCTGACAATACCTCATACTTGTATCCATTTGTTTCCAGGCATTTAAAGACACAGGCAAAGCCCCTGTTGAACAGGAAGTGGCCATTCATCGCATCAGAATTACACTCACAAGTCGCAATGTGAAGTCCCTGGAGAAGGGTAAGTAGCTTGAAACCATGATGAACCTGGTAGCATTATGTGCGGTGTACCCCAAAATATAGGCTTTCAGGAGGAAACGGGACAACCCTGGAGCTCAGCCTGGAATACAGAACTACTTACCTGAGCCAGTAACGATGCTCCAATTTCTTCTGCTGGACTCTATTTACCAGGCTGCAGTGGTGACTTCATGTCGTCAGCATCTAATAACTGCAGCCAGTCACTGGCCAGCAGAGGCTAGCGATTGGCTGCAGTGGTAATGTCGACATGATGTCACAGTTGCAACCAGGTAAATAGAGCCTGGCTGGAAGAACAGGAGCAATATTAACATAGTAACATAGTACTTACCTGGTAGAACAGCGCTATGTTCCTTATTTGAGGCTGACTTAAAGGGGTTTTCCAGGAATAATTACTACTTATCTAATGCCCTCAGCCTGCCTTAGTGAACAGAAAATTCATCCTGGCTTTCTCTGGCCCTCTGTTCTGCCTCTGCCGTGTCCATGTTCCAGACTCTTATTTGGGCGCTACATGGTCATTCTTCTGCAGCCAGCAACTGGCTTCAATGGTGACAAGCAGCACGTCACTACCGAAGCCAGACACTGGCTGCAGTGAACATGTGGCATCAGATGTAAGCACTGCAGAGACCGGAACATGGTCCCAGTGAAGGACTGGAGTAGGTACATATGAATTTTCTGTTTATGGAGGCAGGATGAGGGTATTGGTTAAAAAGTAACTGTTCCTGGAAAACCCCTTAAAGGGGTTGTCTGACACTGAGAGAAAAAATTTAGTGGTGTCCATCACGCTCTCAGGGCTGCAGCTCCTGTCCCTGCTGGATTAGAAGTGATGTGCCGTATAGAAGGACTACTGCCGACCAATGGTGACATCTGTCACCATAACTTCCTTAGTGTTCAGTGTTCATACATGAATATGGCACATCATGGCTTGTGGTCTGGCGGGTACATGAACTGGGATACGGACAAGGATTTTTTTTTTTGATGTCCAGCTGTTGGACAGCTGCTTTATGATGTACCTGGAAGTGTGGCGCATTACAGGCCTGAGCTGTTGAGGATTTTGTGGTGAGCCATATTGGCCACGTGTGTGGTATAAAGCTTGTTTGTTAGTGGGACCCCTTTCCAAAAGGAAGTTTTGCTGTTTTTGCTTCAGAAACTAGTCTCAGGTTGGCAATGAGGATAATCTTTTTCAATGACTGGTTGTGATTGATTTATACGCTATTCTGAGCTGACCTGTGAATAGACTATGGTCTTCAGGGCCATACACGCAAATGACACTTCAGTCTGAGTAAAGTGTTATTTGCCTTTTAGTCTGTGCTGACCTGATCCGTGGAGCTAAGGAGAAGAACCTGAAGGTGAAGGGACCTGTACGCATGCCCACCAAGGTAAGGGGGCGGTGAACCTACAAATGTGGATATTACATAGAATATATGTGCGTAGTATAGAAAGTACTCCTTGGGACAGGATTTCGTGTGCTTGGTCTACTTATTACATATGCCCTCTACCAATCAAGGGTTAAACACTTTGCTGGGTACTGGCTAACACTGCTAGATATGCAAGTGATCTATATCCTCCCAGACATTGAGCATGGCATGCAGTCAAAACGCGAACTTTAGGACGGATTCAGATTGGCGATAGAAACTCCGTCCTTGCTTTGGTCAAAAACCCAGATTGCTCACAGCTGATGTCATGTTTTTTTTTCAGACCCTTTACCTTGGTGGTACATCAGAGGTGCATGCTGCACTTTTTTCTTTGCATGTGTCAGTGGTCTGCAGGAAATTGCCCATGTGCATTGGCCAGTTGACTGCTATAGGTCTGTGCTCTGTCCAGGTGCTGTGGTTAATTTGGACAGTGCATGGACGGGATTGCCTGTCTGAGCTTAGTCAATGCAGTTTTGCATTCCCTTTGATGCATTCTTGCACCTTAGTATTCCCCCTGCCCCGTTCTTGGTTTCTGTTCATGTGGTGGATATGCTGTGGGTTTTGTTTGATTTGGAGGTGTTACGGATTTTACCCTTTGCACCACAGAACTGGCCACATCTTTCTTCCACCTAATGTCGTCTGGTTAGTGCAGGATGTTTTGTCTTCAGACACATGTGGAAAGCACACAAGTCATTAGTGCCTTCTGCATTTGTGTCCATTCTGATTAAAACCTAGAACATGTCTTATACTTGTCTGAAAAATGCAGATGGGACCCATTGAAGTCAATAGGGCAGCAACAAGCTGCAGCATGCACTCAGACTGCATTCATGTTCTGCAGATCTGCACACTGCTAAATGCTTATGTGCATGATATCTTAAACTAAGGCTAGTTTTAGATTTTGTTACTAGTTTAAAACAAACTTGTTTAAATTGTCATTTTCTTTTTTTCAGACTCTGCGTATCACTACAAGGAAAACCCCTTGTGGTGAGGGATCCAAGACCTGGGATCGCTTCCAGATGCGTATCCACAAGCGTCTAATTGATCTCCACAGCCCATCTGAGATTGTGAAGCAGATCACCTCCATCAGCATTGAGCCTGGTGTAGAAGTTGAAGTCACCATTGCTGATGCATAAATGCCGCACTTCCTCAATAAAACATCTTGAATTAAGTGTTTTTTGTGGGTTCTCTGGTCCTTTTTAAGGGTAAAAGACACTGGAAGATTTACTAAGCTCATAGATGGTGTAACCTTAGACAGGCAGTCTAGACCTGCACCTGATCTATCAGTGGTTCAGGCTGGATGAGGAATGTGGTGCAGAGATAGGCACTTAAGACGCCGTCCCATTGTAGGGAATATGGGACGGTTTCTTGTAATTAAACCATCTCGCTGTTGCAACGGTGATCCGGTAAACAATGAGGGAAGGCTGCCCTGGTGTGACCACAGCCTTCTTTTCAAACAGTTCATTGGTGGGGGAGCCGGACCCCTGCTGATCTGATATTGAGGACCTCTCGAGGATAGAATCTATAAATAACTTGGACAAACCAATTAAGATTCAGTGTATAACTATACACTTAAATTTCAAGTTTAGCATCCTCCAAACTCTGAACAATTGATGTGCCTAGAATACTTCACTTGCATGCCCTTCAGCGCTTGGTACCACAGCCCATTTATTATTGGTATAGTGGGTATCACATAAAGCTCATTACATTTTGAGGGATACCCATTGCATTTGGAACTATTGTGCAATATTAAAGGGTTCCCATCTCACAAATGTTTGTATAGTTAGATATAGCCATACCAGTATTATTACTAATAGAATGTATTTATATAAAATGTACCGTTTAGAAGATTTCCCTATTTGTATATCCATTGTCCCACACACAGCAGTCAGGCCGTTGCCCCTAGTTACGGCCACCGTGGCCATGTAGTAGTGGTGGCCGGCTTGCTCTTGTTCAAACCCGCTCTGAGGTAACTGCTGTATTGTGAACGCACATTGCATCAGCATGCGGAGACACATCTTAGGGTTGTAGCGTTTGTCTGCGCTTCCAAAACGCAGAGAAACGGATCCTGTTCCAAGATCAGTTCATCTCTATGGAGCAGGATCCGTTAATAAAGTCTGCATTTTGGACAGATCCTGACCATTGTGTTTTGGACTGGTAGCGTCTAAAACGCAGATGTAAAAGTACCCTAAGATGAGTCTCCGCATGTTCATGTAATGTGCGTACACAATACAGCAGCTACCTCAGAGCGGGTTTAAAAAGGAGCAAGCTGACCACCACTACTACATGGCCACTGTGGTCATAACCAGAGGCAACGGCCTGACTGTGGGGGACAATAGATATACAAATAGGAAAATCTTTGAAACGGTACATTTTATATAAACTATTAGTAATATTGGTATGGCTATATCTAACTATACAAACTACATTTGTGAGATGGGAATACTCCTTTAATGTTTACGGCTAATAAAGCTGTGAATTACAAGTTGAGGCTGACCACCTTGCTGTCTGGCTCCATCTGTAGTCCTGGCAGGTATGATTCCTATCAAAATGTGGAAACCACATTGGATCTAGGTAGCCCCCATTGTAAGTCTATGTGCTTCTAGTATCAGATTGGCTGATGTTCCTGTTGTAAATGGAAAGTGTGGTGCACAAGTCTGCAGAGCTTTAGCTGCTGAGAAAAAAGAAAACTCATGACAGTAGATTCCCAAACCAACTATGTACCCAAGATGGCTGCTGCACAAATGCTTGGTTTGTTAAGGGACCATCTGGCTTCAGGAGGCAACCAGAGAAACCTGTGGATCAGCTTTGAATGGGAAAAAAACTGGTAAGCACCCTGTCTACCTGGCAGATCCAGCGCCATCATTATTCTCTCAACTGGGCTCTAGTTACCCAGCTACTTTTCAGAAGCATCAGCAGCCCATCACTAGCCTTGGGTGTGCACTGAAGAGGTCAGTGATTGTCTGCAACATTGCATGTTGACATAACAGCTAGGTAAATAACCTGACAGAGAACCTGAGCTTGGGGGAACTGGGTCTGCCAAGTGAGTACTTATTTTATTTTGAAACCAGACAACTCCTTTAAGGTTATGTTCCTTACCCTGGCCTCTAGAAATGAGCGAACGTGCTCGAAACGCGCACTGTACTGCTCAGCTCTCCTGCGCTCGCATGGGTGCAGGCAGCCGCTTCCGTCCTGAGGAGGACGGGAGCCGAGCGGTACAGTGCTCGTTTCGAGCACGTTTGCTCATCTCTACTGGCTACCTTTTTAAAGGGGTTGAAGTTGGACGGCATCCGCGTTATTGCGGATCTGCAATACTACGCCATCTGGACAGCCCCTAAGACAGGGATCAGTAACCTCTGGCACTCTAGTTCTCAAACTACAACTCCCAGAATCCTCCTTTCACTTCTATGGGAGTTACAAGAACAGCCAAGTATGTGTGCATGCTGGGAGTTGTAGTTTCACAGCAGCTGGAGTGCCGAAGTTACTGATCCCTGGTCTAAGGGCTGATTCACGTGATCGTGTTCAGTTCTGGGAACTTGGTCCATGTGTCAGCTGCATCTTCCAGGCCGACTCTGATAAGCTGAATAGACTGTCCTAAATTATGATGCGGTCAGTCTGTATCAAGGGAGCTGTGGTCGGTCCTGAAGATGCGGTTGACGCACGGACCGTGTTTTCCAGACTGAACACGCCTCCTGCACCCATAGCCAAACCACATGCAGTTATATGGACGCCCCTCACCACACCTACAGATGTGGCAGTGCTTTAAAACACCAGGTAATGGTCCTCTCAGACTGATGCCTCCTGCCGGATAACATCCAGGAATGCTGCTCTTGGTGTCATCAACTAAGAGCTCATGCACACGACCATATGTGGTTTTCAGTCTGCAAAACACGGATCTGCAAACGATACGGATGACGTCTGTGTGAATTCTGTATTTTGCAGAACAGCTGGCCCCTAATAGAACAGTCTTATCCTTGTCCGTAATGCGGACAATATTAGGACATGTTCTATTTTTTTGCGGAAAGGACATACGGAAACAGAATGCACACCGAGTAACTTCCGGTTTGTTTTTTTTGCGGACCCTTTGAAATGAATGGTTCCACATACGGTCCGTAAAAAAAATGGAACAGACACGCAAAGTAAATACATTCAAGTGCATGAGCCCTAAAGCTTTGTTCACATTTGTTTTTCACTGATGTGTGCTGTCTGCGTTTTCTGTGGATAGCACAAGTACTCATTGATTTTAATGTGTTTCTTCACCTATCATTGGTTTTCCAGGGGAAAAAAAAAAATCATGCCTCTTTGATGTAGGTGGGGGTCCCAAAGGTGGGACCTGCACCTATCGGACAATGGGGGCATATCCTAGCAATAGGTCCCCATTGTCTGAGATGGGAATACCCCTTAGATGCCGCATTAAAAAAGTGATTGCAGCATCTGTGAGTGAAGGCAGAGGGATGCGGCTCTGCCTTCCGATCTGAGCCCCTGCACTGAAATCGCATGAGGCACAGCTCAGCAGGGAGCACCTCAAAATCCCATTCACCCTAATAGATCTTTCTCTATTAGATTGAATAGCACAAAGGATCAAAAGATCCCAAGAGGTTAAATGTTCTCATGTAAAAAATATTAAGCTTAAATTTTACATATAAAAATAAACAATAAAAAAACGTATTTTTGTCCACATCTGATCCGCATTTTTTGCATATTGGACCCATTCACTTCAATGTCCGTTCTGTGGCCCCGCAAAAATATAGAACATGTCCTATTCTTGTCTGTATTACAATCCAGGATAGGACTGTTCTTTTTATGGCCCATAGGTTCTGTTCCGCAAATTGCGGAAGGCGCACGGCCGCTCTCCGTTGTTTGAGGAACCTCAATCTGCATGAGCCCTAACTGATAGAAAAATCATACATACAGTTCATTCTGCAAAAAATATTGTTTTAAAAGAAGTAAAACAAAATAAAAATGGTACAAATAGTAAATCCGTCTTTGTTGTCTATAGCAACCAATCAGAGCTTAGCTTTCATTTTTTCAGAGCCATGTAGGAACTGAAAGCTGAGCTCTGATTGGTACTATGGGCAACTAAGGAAGATTTGTTTTGATTAGGCAGTTTGATTTGGAGATATTGGAGGCGGGATACTTTTTCATGGGCCACCCTGTGTGTATATATATACAGTACAGACCAAAAGTTTGGACACACCTTCTCATTTAAAGAGTTTTCTGTATTTTCATGACTATGAAAATTGTAGATTCACACTGAAGGCATCAAAACTATGAATTAACACATGTGGAATTATATACTTAACAAAAAAGTGTGAAACAACTGAAAATATGTCTTATATTCTAGGTTCTTCAAAGTAGCCACCTTTTGCTTTGATTACTGCTTTGCACACTCTTGGCATTCTCTTCATGAGCTTCAAGAAGTAGTCACCTGAAATGGTATTCCAACAGTCTTGAAGGAGTTCCCAGAGATGCTTAGCACTTGTTGGCCCTTTTGCCTTCACTCTGCAGTCCAGCTCACCCCAAACATCTCGATTGGGTTCAGGTCTGGTGACTGTGGAGGCCAGGTCATCTGGCATAGCACCCCATCACTCTCCTTCTTGGTCAAATAGCCCTTACACAGCCTAGAGGTGTGTTTGGGGTCATTGTCCTGTTGATAAATAAATGATGGTCCAACTAAACGCAAACCGGATGGAATAGCATGCCGCTGCAAGATGCTGTGGTAGCCATGCTGGTTCAGTATGCCTTCAGTTTTGAATAAATCCCCAACAGTGTCACCAGCAAAGCACCCCCACACCATCACACCTCCTCCTCCATGCTTCACGGTGGGAACCGGGCATGTAGAGTCCATTCGTTCACCTTTTCTGCGTGGCACAAAGACACGGTGGTTGGAACCAAAGATCTCAAATTTGGACTCATCAGACCAAAGCACAGATTTCCACTGGTCTAATGTCCATTCCTTGTGTTCTTTAGCCCAAACAAGTCTCTTCTGCTTGTTACATGTCCTTAGCAGTGGTTTCCTAGCAGCTATTTTACCATGAAGGCCTGCTGCACACAGTCTCCTCTTAACAGTTGTTGTAGAGATGTGTCTGCTGCTAGAACTCTGTGTGGCATTGACCTGGTCTCTAATCTGAGCTGCTGTTAACCTGCGATTTCTGAGGCTGGTGACTCGGATGAACTTATCCTCCGCAGCAGAGGTGACTCTTGGTCTTCCTTTCCTGGGGCGGTCCTCATGTGAGCCAGTTTCTTTGTAGCGCTTGATGGTTTTTGCGACTGCACTTGGGGACACTTTCAAAGTTTTCCCAATTTTTCGGACTGACTGACCTTCATTTCTTAAAGTAATGATGGCCACTCGTTTTTCTTTACTTAGCTGCTTTTACCTTGCCATACAAATTCTAATAGAAATTCTAACAGTCTATTCAGTAGGACTATCAGCTGTGTATCCACCTGACTTTTGCCCAACACAACTCATGGTCCCAACCCCATTTATAAGGCAAGAAATCCCACTTATTAAACCTGACAGGGCACACCTCTGAAGTGAAAACTATTTTAGGTGACTACCTCTTGAAGCTCATGAAGAGAATGCCAAGAGTGTGCAAAGCAGTAATCAAAGCAAAAGGTGGCTACTTTGAAGAACCTAGAATATAAGACATATTTTCAGTTGTTTCACACTTTTTTGTTAAAGATGACCTTTCACCACTCCTGACATGCCTATTTTAATAGCTTCATGCATTCTCCACGTAATAACAATTCTGGAGCCTCCTTTCTTATGTCTGTATGTTGTGCCATTCCTTTATTATTTCTACTAGAAGTTATGGGTGAATTGCTATTTGTCTTCAGTAAGGGAACAGAGGGGAGGTGACCAGTTGGGGGTGTGTCCCTGCACAGACTGGCTCTAGCCAATCAGTGCTGCCATGTTTAGTCTGTGCAGGTACACACCCCCAACTGGTTATCTCCCCTCTGTACCCTTACTGAAGGCAAATAGCAATTTATTCGTAACTTCTAGTGCAAATAATAAAGGTATGGCACAACATAGAGACATAAGAATAGATGTTCCTGAATTGTTATTACATGGGGAATGCATGAAGCTATTAAAACAGGCATGTCAGGAGTGGTGAGAGGTCCTATTTAAGTATATAATTCCACATGTGTTAATTCATAGTTTTGATGCCTTCAGTGTGAATCTACAATTTTTATAGTCATGAAAATACAGAAAACTCTTTAAATGAGAAGGTGTGTCCAAACTTTTGGTCTGTACTGTATATATATATGATGCTAAGCAAGAGTGTGCAAAGCAGTCATCAAAGCAAAAGGTGGCTATATTGAAAAACCTAGAATTTAAGACATATTTTCAGTTGTTTCACACTTTTTTGTTAAGTATATAATTCCACAAGTGTTAATTCATAGTTTTGATGCCTTCAGTGTGAATCTACAATTTTCATAGTCATGAAAATATAGAAAACTCTTTAAATGAGAAGGTGTGTCCAAACTTTTGGTCTGTACTGTATATAATATATATATTATATATATATATATATATATATATATATATTACAGGGCCCTATTAGCAACTAGGCAACAGGGGCACGGTGCCTAGGGCGGCGGGTTGCGGGGGGGGCGGCACCCCACCGGAAGAATCTATAAGGATTGTGGAAAAAAAAAAAAGCTCAAAAACCATCCTGGAATTTTTTTTTTATTTCCGCGGGGGGGCGGGGCGGAGTGCTGTCGGGTGGCGCGGGGGTATCGGCGACCATGCCACTGGTGCTAAACATTTCCCTTTATAAGATGCAGTGCATCTTATAAAGGGGATACTAGCGAGCGCTTCCATAATGGAAGCGCTCACTAGCCTGCAGGAGGAGGGGGAGTGAAGCGCTGGTAGCGCTGTACAGTACTTACCCCTCCTCCTGCTTGCTCTTCCTGAGGCCGGCGCTGCTGTGTCCTGACTGCCTGCAGCGTCAGGACGTACAGAGCGCCCTCTTGACCTGACGCTGCAGGAGGTCAAGTGACTTCAGCGGGGGCCCCTGGAAGAGGAGAGAGCGGGGACACAGCCAGGACCCGGAGGTAAGTTTTTTTTTTTTTTCTTGTCTGATCTGAGGTCTGAAAGTGGGGGCCCAAAAGGGATCTGAAAAAGGTGGGGACAGAGTGGGGGAGGAATCTGAAACGGTGGGGACAGAATGGGGGGGATCGAAAAGGTGGAGACAGAATGGGGGAATCTGAAAAGGTGGCGACAGAATGGGGGAATCTGAAAAGGTGGGACAGAATGGGGGGGATCTGAAAAGGTGGGACAGAATGGGGGGGATCTGAAATGGTGGGACACAATGGGGGGGATCTGAAATGGTGGGACAGAATGGGGGGGATCTGAAATGGGTGGGACAGAAATGGGGAGGATCATAGAAATGGTGGGGACAGAATGGGGAGTCTGAAATGGTGGGACAGAATGGGGGGGATATGAAATGGTGGGACAGAATGGGGGGGGGTCTGAAATGGTGGGACAGAATGGGGGGGATATGAAATGGTGGGACAGAAATGGGGGGATATGAAATGGTGGGCAGAATGGGGGCCAGAAAAGGGGTTCTGACATGGGGCCAGAAGGGGGGGGAGTCTGACATGGGCCCCAGAAGGAGAGTTCTATATGGGGGCCACAAGAGTATGATATGGGGCCAGAAGGGGGGGGTATGATTGGGGATATAATTAGAGGTCTGACTGGGAGTCTGATTGAAGGTCTGGAGGTCTGATTGGGGGTCTGGAGGCCTAATGAGGGTCTGATTGGAGGTCTAATGAGGATCTGATAGGGGGTCTAATGAGGGTCTGATTGGGGCTTTGGAGGTCTAATGAGGGTCAGATATGGGAGTTTGGAGGCCTAATGGGGGTCTGGAGATGGGGGTCTCATCTGGGGTTTGATATGGGGATCTGATCTGAAAGGTAACGGGAGTACTGTTTTTCTGTGTGGTGCCAGTATTTTCATGGGGGCTGTTTCTGTAGTATAGTATGGGGGGTGGGCAGGGTGAGATGTGGAGAAGGTGAGAGGATGATGGAAAAGTAGGAAAGTAAGATGTCTGTTTGTTGAACTCTTCAGAGACGAGGAACAGCTGAAAGAAGTCACCAAGGCAGTCTGGTCTGACAGAAGAAGAGGAAAGAAAACGTCATCAGAGAAGAGAAGTCACTGGATGTAAGAGGTACATATGTGGCGCTGTATGACCCTGTATGCTCTGTAGTGCTGTATGAAATGTTTTCCAAGTATGTCTTTGAAGGGGTTGTCTTTTTTTTTTTTTTTTGTACGAGCGCTGCTTTCTCTGCTCTGTTTACTGCTCTTCACTGCAAATTCTATGGCAAGCAGGTGAACAGAGCAGAAAAAGCAGCTCTCATATGAGCTCTGCTCTCTCTTCAAACAGCTGATCGTCAGGGTGCCGGAGCACCTCAGCCAATCTGATATTGATAACCTATCGTGAGGATAGGTCATTTGTAGTAGAAAGAGGACAACCCCTTTAACAGTAGGACTGGAGGGAAGGGATTAGGTTGAGAATTTGGCATGGGGGGGGCGTTTCAGTATTAGCCTTGGGCATCAGAAAAGCTAGGTGCACCAGCGGCAGGTGGGGGGCGGGGGGCGGCAAGCTGAACTGTTGCACCAGGGCCCATGAGCCTTTAGCTATGCCCCTGGGTGGGAGGTACTGTGCACAGATAGTTGCATACAATCATACGGCGCCATGCTGTCCCTCTCGGCTCCCTCTACTGCTGCAGTCTGCCGCCCGCTGAGGACTGGATTGCTCCTCCCTCTCCAGTAGCTGCCTTTTCATTGGAGCAGGCTCACATCTTTCTGTTGCTTGCTCCAATGACGTCCAGCGTCACGCCGCTGCCGTTCTCGCGCCAGGAAGTGAAGAGAGGACCGGACTGGAGAACACAGCAGAGCGCCACACTGTCACGTCAGGTAAATTTACAATATGATTTGATGCTGGGGGTGTCTAAGGTTAGATAGAGTAGTAATTAGATAGGGGGGTTGATTGGATGGGGTGGATTAGGTTGGATGGGGGTGGGGGGTACAGACTGAGGGTAGTTGGGTGTATGGGGATGGTGGGGTAGTTGGGCGGGAGTTAACTGGCTTGGGCAGAGGACCATTTTCAGTATCCAGGGGGTTGGGGGGAGGATAGGTCACTGTAATAAGTCCAGGAGGAGGCTACTATGGGGGGTGGGGTAAACAAGGCTACTATGGGGTTGGGGGGCTACTGAGGAGAGGCCTACTATGCTACTTGGGGGAGGAGGCTACTATGGGGTGGGGCGGGGCTGAGGAGAGGCTACTATGCTACTGTGGGGTGAGGGGGAATGGGTTGCGTTGGGGGGGGGGGCATCATCACAGAGAGTGCCTAGGGCAGCATGAACCCTAAATATGGCCTGTATTATATATATATATATATATATATATATATATATACACATACAGTACAGACCAAAAGTTTGGACATATCTTCTCATCCAAAGAGTTTTCTGTATTTTCATGACTATGAAAATTGTAGATTCACACTGAAGGCATCAAAACTATGAATTAACACATGTGGAATTATATACTTAACAAAAAAGTGTGAAACAACTGAAAATATGTCTTAAATTCTAGGTTCTTCAAAATAGCCACCTTTTGCTTTGATTACTGCTTTGCACACTCTTGGCAGTCTTGAAGGAGTTCCCAGAGATGCTTAGCACTTGTTGGCCCTTTTGCCTTCACTCTGCGGTCCAGCTGACCCCAAACCATCTCGATTGGGTTCAGGTCTGGTGACTGTGGAGGCCAGGTCATCTGGCGTAGCACCCCATCACTCTCCTTCTTGGTCAAATAGCCCTTACACAACCTGGAGGTGTGTTTGGGGTCATTGTCCTGTTGATAAATAAATGATGGTCCAACTAAACGCAAACCGGATGGAATAGCATGCCGCTGCAAGATGCTGTGGTAGCCATGCTGGTTCAGTATGCCTTCAATTTTGAATAAATCCCCAACAGTGTCACCAGCAAAGCACCCCCACACCATCACACCTCCTCCTCCATGCTTCACGGTGGGAACCAGGCATGTAGAGTCCATCCGTTCACCTTTTCTGCGTCGCACAAAGACTCGATGGTTGGAACCAAAGATCTCAAATTTGGACTCATCAGACCAAAGCACAAATTTCCACTGGTCTAATGTCCATTCCTTGTGTTCTTTAGCCCAGACAAGTCTCTTCTGCTTGTTGCCTGTCCTTAGCAGTGGTTTCCTAGCAGCTATTTTACCATGAAGGCCTGCTGCACACAGTCTCCTCTTAACAGTTGTTGTAGAGATGTGTCTGCTGCTAGAACTCTGTGTGGCATTGACCTGGTTTCTAATCTGAACTGCTGTTAACCTGCGATTTCTGAGGCTGGTGACTCGGATGAACTTATCCTCCGCAGCAGAGGTGACTCTTGGTCTTCCTTTCCTGGGGCGGTCCTCATGTGAGCCAGTTTCTTTGTAGCGCTTGATGGTTTTTGCGACTGCACTTGGGGACACTTTCAAAGTTTTCCCAATTTTTCAGACTGACTGACCTTCATTTCTTAAAGTAATGATGGCCACTCGTTTTTCTTTTACTTAGCTGCTTTTTTCTTGCCATAATACAAATTCTAACAGTCTATTCAGTAGGACTATCAGCTGTGTATCCACCTGACGTCTGCCCAACACAACTCACGGTCCCAACCCCATTTATAAGGCAAGAAATCCCACTTATTAAACCTGACAGGGCACACCTGTGAAGTGAAAACCATTTCAGGTGACTACCTCTTGAAGCTCATCAAGAGAATGCCAAGAGTGTGGAAAGCAGTAATCAAAGCAAAAGGTGGCTACTTTGAAGAACCTAGAATATAAGACATATTTTCAGTTGTTTCACACTTTTTTGTTAAGTATATAATTCCACATGTGTTAATTCATAGTTTTGATGCCTTCAGTGAATCTACAATTTTCATAGTCATGAAAATACAGAAAACTCTTTGAATGAGAAGGTGTGTCCAGACTTTTGGTCTGTACTATATATATATATATATTAGGATAAATCAATTTGTCTCAAAATACAACTAGTCCCACAAAAAATAAGCCCTCATATTATGGCTATGTGAACAGAACATTAAACGTATGGCTCTTGGAATTTGGGGAGGAAAAAAGAAAACGTAATACTGAATATAGGCTTCGTCTTGAAGGGGTTAAAGGGGCCTTAGGGTGAGACCACAAGGGGACGGCTGCAGCTGTGATAGAGTTAAAATTAATGAAATGTTTGCGTTATTTTACTAGACACCGGGTGGTTTTGGGAGTGAAACAGTTGTTTTTAGCAACATCTTGTGGCCATGCAATAATTTAAAAACTGCAACACCCATGTCATTGTCCTGTGTGAGAAAATGTGATCTGTGATTGATGGTGCTAGCTTTTATAGGGGACATCAGGCATGCACTTCGGGGGTCCCATTTTGGGAGGAGTGGCAGGTACAAGCATTGTATACATATTTATTATAATGGTCAAAGCTGCCAGGGTGGGCAAACAAACGCTTCTGGTGACATCATCCATCCATCCATCTCCTCCACTGTGGGCGGGGTGTATCCCAGACGGCGCATTTTCATAGGCAGAAGCATTATCCAATAAGAATGCTCGTTACCACGATCCCATGAATGGCGGGAAATATGAAGCTGCGGATGACGTAGTTGCTCAGCTGTCTCTTAGCGCGCGGGTAATTACTGGGCGCGTTACGTTTTGGCGGGGTTTAGGCGCAGGCTGCGTGCGATATATCTCTGGTTGTGTCATTTGTTTGTGGTTGTTGTGTGCTGACAGGCGGGATCTCAGGTTTGCTTTTCGTTTGTACTGCGTGTATTTGGTGTTAAACGCTGTAATCGTTTACCGGTTGTGGCGTAAATGTGAACAGTGTCCCACCAGTCAGCAGCCATGTGGCTTACTGGTTTACTCGGGGATGTGGCACTTTATCTTGTCAAGTGCCCTAAAAAAAACAGACCCTGGACTGAGCTGGTTATGGGACCAGACATGGATACTGTGGAGTTTCATCCCACTAAGGTCTCATGCACACCACCATAGCTTTGGTTTGAGCTGCATTTTTTTTTTTTTTTTGTGGATCACATGGAACCGGGCTGTGGCCGAATAGATATTTCTACTGATGGGAATGAGAACTGTGGCATACATGAGTTTATCTGGTTGTGTGCATGAGGCCTAATTGGTAGCTCTAGTTTCATGCCCTTATATGGGCTGAATACTGCACCCCAGATTTGACTAGAGGTAGTAATGAATGAATGGAGGGTTGCCCTATGCCCTTATGGACAGGGCCCGTGTGAGGATCCCTCCTGCACCTCTTTCCCTTCCATTATATATTGAGGTGCCCAGTTTTTTAAGATATTATTTCCCTATAAATTCTGACTATTAAATAGAAATGTGCAGGTTTTTTTCTTCATATGTTATTCTCCCCTAGCTGCATTGCTTACAGGCCAGGCCTCACAAAGGCACTGTGCAGTGACACATTGGGGGAGACTTATCAAAACTGGTGTAAAATAGAACTGGCTTAGTTACCCATAGCAACCAACCAGAATCTGCCTTTCATTTTTTCAGAGATCCTTTGGAAAATGAAAGGTGGAATCTGATTGGTTGTTTGAATTAAGCCAGTTCTACTTTACACCGCTTTTGATAAATCTCTCCATGGAGGGCCTAGTGCTCTAATGCATGTGCAAGCAACCAAGTTTAAAACTGCAGTTGACTCCCAATATTTTGGTTTTGTCACTAAAGATTATAATCCTGTTGCCTCAATATGCTGCCTACAATACTGTACTATTAGAGCAGATGGCATCGGGTTAAAGGGCATCTTTCAGCAGAGTTGTACCTATGACACTGGCTGACCTGTTACATGTGCACTTGGCAGCGGAAGTGTCCACATTGCTGAGTAAAATGATGTTACCATTACACCTAGACTCTGCTCTCTGTAACTGCTGCACCCTCTGTACTTTGACAGGACCAGACTGGGAAAACGTCATCATGTTTGGTCTAAAGCACAGAGGGTGCAGCAGTTGTAGAGAGAGCAGAGCCTCTAGGTGTAATGGCAACGCCCCCGTTGCTCCAGGAGGCTCATTTACATATATTAAAACATCATTTTTCTCAGCAATGTGGACACATATGAACATGGGGCCAACACAGATGTCTTCAGCTGCCAAGTGCACATGTAACAGGTCAGCCAGTGTCATAGGGACAAATCTGCTGACAGATGTCCTGTAATAGTGCCTAACAAAGCAGATTCCTGTGCTGTATCCATGGATCACTCCCTTCATCTCACCATTTGTATATCTATTAGTAGATGGTGAGGAGGATTGCTTCCCTCATTAATACAATTGACTTGTAACTGTCAGTGAATGGAAACATGCTTGCTTGCACCCAGAAACCATGGAATAGATCCAGTTTCCGGTGTAGGTAATCCATTGTAAGCTAAATACATCCGCAGCACAAATCTCTCTTGATATTTTACCATCATTCCAGGAACAGAAGCTCCACAGTATAATGCTGTGATCAGATGATGTTTTATCTGGCAGTGCCGCTGTGATTTTGCCATATGGTCACAGTGAATGTGGCCTTTTCTTGCTTTATTCCTCTCCATTTGAATGTTGCATTACTTCTGCAGGAAGAATACCCGGTGATGGACACGAGGGATGACAGTGCCGTGCTGTCGGCAGAACAGAGCTCGCTGCTGGATCCCACAGTGTGCGGCGCTGCAGGGGACACGCTCGCCTCAGAGTCCTCAGTACTGGTGGTAAGACCTCTGTCAGTCTTGCCGCATAGGATTGACACCTTTAATGGGGTTGTCACTTCAGCAAATGGCATTTATCATGTAGAGGAAGTTATTACAAGCCACTTACTAATGTATTGTGATTATACATATTGTCGTCTTTGCCGGCTGTATTCATTTTTCCATCACATTAGACACTGCTCATATCCAGGGTTATGACCACCCTGTAATCCAGCAGCAGTGGTCATGCTTGTAATCCAGCTCCTGCCTATGTGATCTCCCATGGTCCTGGCCACCAGAGAGGCTGGAGCCTTTTCCTATAATGTGCAAGCTCGGCCACTGCTGCTGGACGGTGGTTGTAACCATGGAAACTAGCAGCGTATGTGATGAATCCAGCCAGCAAAGTAGGCCAAATGGACAATCGCAATACATTAGTAAGTGCTGTGTATTCACTTTAGCAAATGTCACTTAACATGTAGACAAAGTGAGACAAGGCTTTTACTTTTTCTGGCCTCTGTATTACGTATACACAGGAATTGTTTTATGAATATGTTCACTCGTATCTTTTTTTTTTTTTTTTTTTTTCCTACCTCTTTTTTTCACAGAACAATCAAGGCTCACATCCTCTGAAGGTATACTTGCGAGTGCGGCCTTTTTCAAAGACAGAGCTTGCTAACAATGAATCCCAGGTAGATTTTCTAAAATACAATTTTACCCTCTGTTGTAGGACACTCCTGTCTCTAGAATGAGTCACTAACATGACCAGAGCCCACCACAGGGTCCTCTATATACTGCTTTGCGACTCTTGAAATTGTTAGTGTGCTCAGCTATTTTTGGATAACCCATAGCAGTGAAGGGAGAGCGAGTGCGGCCACATCTCCATTTGCTGCTATGAGGCTTCTGAAAATAGCAGAGCCAGCAGTGAATGCCCACATGCACAGCTTGCTCTCCCTTCACTTCAGGACCCTGTTCTGTGGTGTGTGTGTGTGATATATGTAGGATATATGTATCCTAAAAAAAAAAAAAACCCCTTTAACAGAACATAACCGGGTAGATATATGTCCTAAGGAACCTCTAGGACTTGTGTTGGTACATAGATCTGTAGTAGTGGTTAGTATTGATGAGTAAATGTTCGGGTTATGTAAGAATTCTGTAATGGGTTCCGTTACCATGGACCATCACAGCATGCACCACGGAAGCCTATAAGAGGCACTCTGTATTGCATTCCATCATAATAGTCTATGCTGGCCATATTGATGGAATACAGAGTGCTTCTTATAGGCTCTTCTGTGGTGCACACCGTCATAGAATTCTGTTATAGTCCATGGTAATGGAATCCATTACGCAATTGTTGCATAACGAAAAAATCGCACGTTTGCTCAACACTAGTGGTTAGCAGTTGTCTATGGCTTCTGGCTAAAGCTTAAAAAGAAAATCAGTGGAGAATGCAACTGCAGTGATTCCTTTAACCTGTCAATGTACTTATGTTTTAGGATTGTGTAACCATAGAAGACGCTGAGATTGTGGCTCTCCGTGCTCCTAAAGACTCCTCTACAATGAGAAATTGTGAACGAGGCATTGGGCAGTCGGTGCATAAGTTTACTTTCACAAGGGTAGGTAGTGCCACTGACTGTACCTGACGGGTTACTGATTCATATAGGTTACTGCATACTGTTTGCTGAAATGCTCTTCACTGCACAGATCTACGGAGAGGAAACGACACAGGCAGAATTTTTTGAAGGCACCATGAAAGACTTGGTGGTTTCTTTTGCCAACGGGCAGAATGGACTTGTCTTCACTTATGGTGTCACGAATGCTGGAAAAACCTTTACAATTCAAGGTATTTAACCCGTTCAGTACCGAGGCACTTGTCACCTTAAATCCCAGGCCGATTTTTGCAAATCTGACATGTCACTTTATGTGGTAATAACTTTGGAACACTTTTACTTATCCAGGCCATTCTGAGATTGTTTTCTCGTCACATATTGTGCTTCATGACGGTAGTAAATGTGTGGCAAAATATTTCATTTTTATTTATAAAAAAATACCAAATTTAGCAAAAATTTGAAAAAATTTGCAAATTTCAAAATTTAAATTTCTTTACTTTCAAAATACATAGTAATACCTCCAAAAAGTTTTTACATTCCCTATATGTATACTTTGTTGGCATTTTATAAATGGAATTTTACTTTTTGCATTGTTTTCATTTTTTACGGCGTTTACCTAGCGGGGTGTGTCCTGTGATATTTTTATAGAGTCGGTCGATACGGACGCGGCGATACCTGCTTTTCTTTTTTTCCTTTTTTTTTTTTTTTTTTTTCTTTTGGGAAAATGACGTGTTTTTTTTTTTTTTTTTTTTTTTGTTAAACTTTTTATTTTTTCACTTTTGGGGGTTTGATCCCCTGCACAATGCATTACAGTACTCCTGCACCCGCCCGATCAGAGCGCCGTACCAGTATGGCACTGGGATTTGTGTCCCGGCTACTTGTACGGCGATGGGAATGTAAGGGTTAATGCTGTCGGTGTGTAGTATTGTTTTGTAATTTGTTTTTATTTGTTGCATTCCTCTGTTATAAATACACACTTATTTTTGTGTATGTGATGTATTATATATTTCTGTCAAATTTTGCATGAAAAAGTGACTGACGGTGGTGGGGTAAAACAGTAGATCCATATGAAGTTTACACATGGACTGTTAAATGGGTTGTTTAGTGTGTGTGTTTTTTTTTTTTTTTTTTTTTTTTTGTTAAATCCTTAGGGTCCCCAAAAGATAGAGGTATTCTGCCTAGATCACTGGACGTTGTCTTTGATCATATTAGAGGTCAGCAGTATGTCAAGATGAATCTAAAGCCCTATCTTGGCAATGACATTATGAAACTGGATCCTGCACAAGTGAAGCAAGAAGAAGCCTTGAAAGCAGCTCTGTTTTCCGTTCTAAAAGAGGTCGGTACTTGGAAACCTAAAGCTTTGGGTCCAATAGTGTTTCTATTGCACTAGCTGTCCACAAGGTGGCAGCAAAGGGATTCTGGACGCAGTAGAGCTGCAATTCCCATATTACATGATGATAGATTTATAGATTGAACAGCTATATATTTTGGTTAGTGTGCAGATATAGTTAGTATACACATCTGCTGGTAAGATGTATAAATGTATTTCATACAGGGTCATTGAATGTTTACACGGGGCAATTCGCCCTAATGTTCGTTTCCAATCATTGGCCTGTGTAAACATGTCTGAACAATAAACCGTTTTCCCGTTTTGTTTTTGTTCGCATCTTGTATGACATAAAAATCATCCGTTGGCAGAACATCCCTTACAAACGTGTTAACTTAAATAAAAGCTCACGATCATTAGCAAACTAACTTGGATCAGCTTGCTATGTAGTCAGTTAACACTTCTGACAGGCAATTTATGACCCTCTGTAAAGGACCTTTAGGTTATGGTCTCATGGTTAGGTTTCCTGATGCAGCAGGCGGCATATTATAGAGCACGAGATGCAGAACAGTATATATATATATTTTCTGTGGAAACATTCAGTGTAAATTCCTGCTCATTTTGGGCTTTTAAGTCCAGGAGGCGGTGCTATCAGTGACTGACTACTTTTCATCTATGACCGTGTGTACAGAGCTGTCAATCATTGATAGGACTGCCTCCTGGACTTCAAAGCCCAAACTGAGCTGTAATTTAAACTTATAAATGACAAGTTTTTCTGAAAATGTTCCCATAAAATTTTATATATCAATCTGCTCCGCTCCTCCTGCTCTATAACTTGCTGTCTGTAAGTTACATTGCACTTTCACGGTGACTGGTTCACTTTAAAGGGGAATTGTCCACTTTTTAAAGGGGTTGTCTGGGTTCAGAGCTGAACCTATCCCCTTGTTCACCCAGGCAGCCCCTTTGAGATGAGCATTGGAGCAATTCATGCTTTTTTTGTTTACAAGCTTACACTGCTAGGTGGAGACTTTCGCCTAGAAGTGTTCCTGGTGTTGTCACCGGCGGAAGCCTCCACTTAGCAGTGAAAGTTTGTAGCCAAAAAAGCCCTAGCCATGCTCATCTCAGAGGGGCTGTCTGGGTGAACAAAGGCATATGTCCATTTTTGTCTGCAATTGCATTCGTGTGTGGTTTTTTTTCTGTGGGGTCAGGGCTGAGTGAGAACACAGAATATAGAACATGCTGCAATTCTCACGCGACACAGAACTGATGCATGGAAAAAAAAAAATCTCATGTACACAGATACATTGAAGTGAATGGATTAGGATTCAGTGCGGGTGCTATGCGTTCACTTCATGCGTCTCACCTGTGCGGGAAGACTCGTTTGTGTGAAAGGGGCCTAAAGCTCCTTAGTACAGTGTTCCCTCAAGTAACTATATTAATTGGATCCAGGAGAACCGTTGTATGTTTGAAACTATTTCCCCTATGCCTCCACAGCGGCACCACAGGAGGATTCCTCCGCCCCCAGGGACAGGAAACAACCACCAGGAAGCTTAAAAAGATCCCTCCTCTTACCTAGAATCAGTTTTTGTTTCCTGTCCCTCGGGAAGCTTCGGGTGGTACGCTGCCCTCTTTTTTTTTTTTTTTTTTTTTTTTTTTTTTTTTTTCCTTGTTTCCGCGGCGCAGCCTGGATTTTCCCCGGATTCCCTTCCGGTATCGGGAGGGCTGCGCAGGGACCGGAGGCTCTGGGCACTACATGCGTGCCTTCTCCGGTCCTAGGCTTAAGCCCTCTCATGCAAGGCGGCCCCGGACACATTCCCCACGCTCACGGCACCAGGAGCGTGGGATCAGCACATCAGGCGCTGTATGCGCATGGAGGGACTCCCCGAGGGGCGGGGACTCTCTCTTCCCCCTCTACGTCATGCAGGGGAGGCGCGGTGGACGGACGCTGCCGCGCTACAATTGGCCAGCAGTGACGTCGGCGTTGGAGGCGTGGCTTAACGCGGATGGCGCCAAATTTGAAAATTTAAAGCGCCAGGAATATGGAGGTGAGCTGTAGTGTTTGTGATACTGCTGCTGGAAGATGTCTTCCCCATCTGAGCCCTCTGCTGAGTCTCACAGGCCTGCTGATGCTGCTGCAGCCCCGGGTCCGGTCAGTACCCTTCTCTTGTTAAACCTGTTCAAGAGATAGACTTCCCTTTTTTTATCTTTTAATGAGGTTACTTATTCTCTTATGTTTGTTATTTTAGGAGCATAAGGCCTCTAATCGGTGCGCTATATGAAGGAAATCTTTATCCTCATCTTATAAAAAACCTCTCTGCAAGAAATGCACTGAGAAGGTGGTCACTGAAGAGTCCCCTTCATTTATGTCGAACCTAAAAACTCTGATTAGACATGCGGTTTCGTCAGCAATAGATCTGCGGTTGCCTGCTGCTTCTATCTCAGCTCAACCGTCAACTTCTAGAGCTACTGTAGCCAGCCTGCCTGAAGTGCCTCTGGAAGAGGGAGAAAATGAAGATTCAGACGCCTTTGATGATGTCGCTGGGAAACCCTTCTGTGTTCCAGAGGACACTGAGTTGTTACTAAAATCCATTAGATCCACTATGGGTTATGAAGATACAAGAGAATCCCTATCCATACGGGACCAGATGTTCCAGGGTCTGGGAGAGAAGAAAGTGAGAGTTTTTCCTGTTCATAAAAATGTGGAAAACCTCATCAAGAAAGAATGGAAAGATCCGGAAAAAAGAACGGGAATTTCCAAATCCTTCAAGAGGAAATATCCTTTTGCCTCAGAAGATTCCGCCTTATGGGATACTATTCCTAAAGTTGACGCTCCTATAGCGAAAATTTCTAAAAAGACGTCCTTACCATTTGAGGACATGGGTCTGCTGAGAGACCCAATGGAGAAGAAAGCAGAAGGGTTACTTAAGAAGTCCTGGGAAAATTCTACTGTGATGCTCAGACCGGCCATAGCCGCAACCTGCACTGCCAGATCTCTGAGTATCTGGCTACAGCAACTGGAAGAACATCTGGCTGCAGGAACATCCAGCGAAGAAATCCTAGCCTCATTACCGGGGCTGAGATAGGCATCTAATTTTTTGGCGGACTCTTCTGCAGACGTGGTGAAGATGGCAGCCAGATCTGCCGCATTAGCCAACGCAACAAGAACAACTGTTTGGCTGAAACTATACAGCGGAGATGCAGGTTCAAAGGGAAGACTGTGCGTTACCCTGCGAGGGAGATCGTTTATTCGGCACGGGGCTGGATGACATCTTAGAGAAGGCCTCTGACAAAAACAAGGGCTTTCCAACTGAACCTCGTTTTTTTTCAACAGCGCCAGTCCTTTCGGAATCAGCATAGGGGGCGTTTTGACCAAAGAAGAGGTAGCGGGTCACACAGATCTCAACACTCTAGAGGCAAAGGAAGAGGTTTCGTTTTGAACCCTGGCAATTCTAAAGGAAAACAATGACGCCAGGTTACCAGTGGGAGGAAGGTTGAGATGGTTCGCCTCAGCCTGGTCCAGCATAACCTCTTCTCCCTGGATCCTCCAGTTGATCTCAACAGGTTACAGACTGGAATTCAAAAGCACTCCGCCCACAAGATTCATGACAATAAGGAATCCTCTCAACCAGAATGCGTTAGAGCAGGAAATATTATCTCTTCTGGAGAAGCAGGTCCTGGTGCCAGTCCCATCCTCCCAACGGGGGAAGGGATTCTACTCTCCAATGTTCCTTATAAGAAAACCGAATGGTTCATACCGAGCCATAATAAACCTAAAAGACCTCAACTGCTACCTCCATATACAAGAAGTTCAAGATGGAGACTATCCGCTCGACAGTAAATATTCTCCAGGAAAATTGTTTCATGGCCACCCTCGACCTCAGCGATGCCTACTACCACATCCCTATCCACAGAAGGTTTCAGAAATTTCTCAGGATTGCTCTTTGGATCAAGGGAAGTCTGCACCATCTTCAGTTTCAAGCCCTGCCCTTTGGCCTAAGCTCGGCCCCCAGAATTTTCACCAAAGTAATGTCAGAAGTCACGTCGTTCCTCCACCTTCAAAAGGTACAGGTCATACCGTACCTGGACGACTTCCTGATCTGGGCAGGCTCACGGGAACTCCTGATCAGTCAATTGGAGTACGTCCAGAATTTTCTTCCCTCGTTAGGTTGGGAGATAAACTGGGAGAAATCTCACCTACAACCAGCGCAACAGATAATCTTTCTGGGCATATTACTGGACTCGCATCTGATGAGGTCTTTTCTGCCGGAGGAAAAAAGAATCTCCCTCTCCTGCCTGGTATCCAGGTTTCTACACAAACCAAACGTCTCTATAAGACAAGTTATGAAGCTGCTGGGCTCCCTGACGGCCACCATTCCGGCGGTTCGGTGGGCTCAGTCTCACACCCTGGATCTACAAAATTTCCTCTTGCGTTCCTGGGACAAGAGGCAGGACTCCTTAAACAGAAAATTGTCCATTCCAGTCCACATCAAAGTATCCCTAAATTGGTGGAGACTCCATCAGAATATTCTAAGAGGGATTTCATGGAAGCCTCTTCATCCAGTGCTTATTACAACAGACGCCAGCGGCAGCGGTTGGGGAGCTCATTCCGTGGGTCTGCTAGTCCAGGGTTCCTGGGTAGGTCAGCTGAAGGAAGCCTCCTCCAATCTAAAGGAGTTGTCAGCGGTCCAAAATGCCCTGCAGGCTTTCAGTCTGTCCATCAGAGGGAAGCACGTCAGGATTCTCTCCGACAACAGCACGACAGTGGCTTATCTCAACAGACAAGGGGGAACGAGAAGCCGAAGTCTGAATCTAGTGGCAAAGGAGATCTTCCAATGGGCAGAGAGGAACCTGGAATCCGTCACCTCAGTTCACCTAAAGGGTACTCAGAACCGAGTGGGAGACTTCCTCAGCCGCAAACCCCTAAAAGAAGGAGATTGGTGTCTCAGCCGGGAGGTATTTCTTTATCTCACAAAGATATGGGGATACCCCTGCATGGATCTTTTTGCCAGTCACACAAACCGACAAGTTCCGGCTTATTTCTCCCTAGAAAAGAACGGCTCGACTTGGGGAACCGATGCCCTTTGCCAGACTTGGCCAGACGATCTCCTATATGCCTTCCCCAACCCCCCCCCCCCTTCTCTCTATTACCCAAGACAGTGGCGAAGATCAGGGATCTAGAGGCTCATGTCATCCTGATAGCTCCGTTCTGGACAAAACGTTCCTGGTTTCCTCTTCTCCTGGAGATGTCAAAGGGGGAATACAAGATGCTTCCAGATGTTCCGGATCTACTGTTCCAAGGGCCACTACTTCATCCCAAGGTCCATCATCTACACCTGGCAGCATGGAGACTGAACTCGCCCTCCTAAAAGCTAAGGGCCTATCAGACAAGGTAATTGCTACCCTTTTGTCCAGTCGTAAGAAGGTTACTTCTCAGATCTATCATAGGATCTGGAACACTTTCTTGAGATTTGCTAAAAATACTTGGGACCCGTCAACTCCCCCAGACATAGCTACCATTCTTGACTTTCTTCAGGCAGGAATGGATAAAGGTCTGAGGCCCTCCACCCTGAAAGTGCAGGTGGCAGCGCTGAGTGTATTTCTGGATATGAGATTGGCTGAGCTTCCTCTCATTTCCAGATTTATTAAAGGGGCATGTAGGTTGCTTCCACCCAAGCATGTGGTAGTTCCCCCCCCCCCCCGGGATTTGAACCTCGTGTTATCAGCCTTGACAGAGCCCCCCTTTGAACCCATCCTAGACATCTCGCTAAGATATCTCACCTTAAAGACTGCCTTTCTCCTGGCGATAACAACAGCCAGGAGGGTAGGTGAAATTCAGGCGTTTTCCTGTGTTCCTCCTTATCTAAACATCCTGGATGATCGAGTTGTCTTAAAACATCATCCCTCCTTTCTACCCAAGGTGGTCTCCAAATTTCATAGGCAACAGGAAATTTGTCTACCTTCTTTCTGCCAGAATCCGGCCTCAGACAGAGAAAGGAAGTTCCATAATTTAGATGTCCACCGATGTATACTGACTTACTTGCAGAGATCTAAGGAATTTAGATGCTCTGACCATCTCCTTCTACAATTTCAGGGACCAAATAAAGGCAAAGCCGCAAGTAGACTAACTATCGCGAGATGGATAAAGACGGCGATATCATCTGCCTATGGGGTGAACAACAAAGCCCACTCTACAAGGGCAATGTCAGCATCCTGGGCTATGACAGCTTCAGCCTCGCTGGAAGAGATATGTAGAGCTGCCACGTGGGCCTCACCATCTACCTTCTTCCGTCACTATAGACTGGACGTGTTATCTAATAAGGACTTATCCTTCGGACGCGAGGTCCTTTCAGCAGTAGTCCCTCCCTAATAAATGAGTACTCTGCTATTCCTCCTGTGGTGCCGCTGTGGAGGCGTAGGGGAAAGATAATTACACTTACCGGTAATTTGATTTCCCTTTAGCCTCCATAGCGGCAACATTTCCCTCCCTAATTGTCTTATGTCATCTACAGTGTTTTTGCTTGCATTGTATTGATGGTATTGTTAATAAATGTCGTGTGCTTGCATCCAATAAGGTTCTCTGAAACTAACTGATTCTAGGTAAGAGGAGGGATCTTTTTAAGCTTCCTGGTGGTTGTTTCCTGTCCCTGGGGGCGGGGGAATCCTCCTGTGGTGCCGCTGTGGAGGCTAAAGGGAAATCAAATTACCGGTAAGTGTAATTATCATCTTTTTTTAAATCGGATAATTTTTATTAACACGGTTTTTGAAAAATAAACATATATAAAAAAAAATAAACGTGCATGTGACCATTATTACAAATATTCAGCACTGTAAGTATACAAAACATATTACGATGAATTGACAATAAAGCATCTGAAATCACTTATGCACAATAAGCACATAACAATGAATCCCACCCACCCCCTGACGGAGAGACTGTAAGCAAGCACACAAACGGTGCCAATCAAGCTCTACAATTTAATTGGTCCACCAGGTCGCATAATCTACCTGGCGTCACAAGGGCTGAGAGGTACAAGGGTGTCAAAATCAGCAGATATCCATGGATCCCACATTGCCACGTATTTCTTTTCACATTTGCGTTTAGTATAAACCCCTTTTTCCAATCTCAATATCAGCCTCATTCTGTTCAGATACTCTACAAGAGAGGGAGGCTGGGGCCGTAGCCAGTGTTTAGCAATCAATACACGGGCCTGAAATAATCGTTGGATACCCAATTTCTTATTATGGTCTCTAGCCTGAAATATACCCAAAATACATGCCCTGGGAGTACAGGGAATTTCCGCATGATATATCTTCCTAATGAGCCCCAATGTTTGAAACTATTGTAACTTGAGTAATTGGTTCTAAAGCCCCAAAATTTCCTACAAGATAAAAAAAAAAAAATGAAGATTAAAGAAAAATAAGCAGATAACTAAGAGAGAGAAAACAAGTCTTTACATATAACAGTCAGGAATAGCTGAGAACTAGCATCTAATACAGCTGTTACCAGAGAAGTGGCCTTGATTGGTTGGCTCTGAGTCTGGTTTCAACTTACCATGGGTCAGAAAAGACCATTATATGTTGATAATATTGTATCTTGGGAGCACTATACTCATTTTTCCGGTGCACACAAACAATTCAAAGTCAATACTAATAGATCACTATAATTGTATTCCAGGATGGTATGAAAACAGTTACTAGTTCTGTTAATCTGCGAAGTCTGGTTAATGAAGATGCTTTAGCTGATGATCAAGGTAAATCGGACACTGGTTCTGCTTACTGATCCATTTGAGTTTTGTGACTCTCAAAGGTGTTTTCAGTTGGAGACTAATAATACTGATATATAATTCTAGGAGGTGGTGACCAAAATCAGTTCTCTGCTTGGGTGTCCTTCTTTGAAATCTACAATGAATATGTGTATGACTTACTGGACCAGTTCCCTACATCAAAGAACCAAAAGAGGGCCACACTGAAGATATGTGATGATCAGTCAGGCACTTCTTATGTGAAAGGTAATTTATTTTTTACAGTCCTAAGCAAAAGGAGGGCACGTGCATAAATATGGCACTGGTTTCTTTTCACTGCAATTTTATGCACATTTATACACATTACTATTTTACCATTTTCTATGGATTAGTATGCCAGGATTCATTTTTATGGTAGCTATGGTGTCTTAACAATAACGCAAGCAGTAGTTATCATTGACAAGACGGCTGACAAACTTTAGGGTGCTGCCACATCACTGGTTTTGGCTTGTAAAAGACTGAAATTCATGTCTCTTTACTGTCTTAAAGTACCATTACAAAAATGGTATGGGTTGGGACATTTTATAATTTCCCATTAGTCAGCATGTATTAACTGGCCACATCATGTCTCTCCCCCACTTCTAAAATAAGTAATTTTTGAAAAAACTGCTTTTTATTATGCAGTTTTGATCTTTATAGCAGAAAGGAATAAAAATTATAAAGGAAGGACTTTTCTTTCTTGTTGGATCCACTTTAGGCTTTGGTAACAAAAAATTGCACCAAAAATACCACAAGGCTGTCCATCACAACCCTTAGACTTTTTTTTTTTTTTATTGTAATTGTTGACTACATAGTTTTGTTAGATTACATCCATTTAAGTATCTAAAATGTATCTTACAATTTGTTAGATTTGAAGTGGTTTAATATCACTAGCACAGAGGAAGCGTGTAAAATACTGCAAATTGGCAACAAGAATCGAAGCTTAGCTTCAACCAAAATGAATCAGCAGTCAAGTAGAAGGTAAGACCTTGATAAGACTTGTGTGGATTGTTTGGCTGTACTCTTAAAAGGGTTAACCAATATGGGCAGGTGGAGAACAGAAATGGCCAAGCAACCGGTGCTCTGCTGTTTCCGTAACTCCCATTAAAGGGGTTCGCCAGGAATTAAGAAAACAAAATTACTGAAAATACTTAAATATTACTTTATATTCCCAAATACCTTTCATTAGTTATAATGGCTCGTTTTGTCTGGGGAGCAATCAGGAGAAATAAAATGGCTGACACCCTATTTGTACACAAACAACTTGTCCTAATTACACAGCAGGATGTTGCTTCAGAAAATCTGCTGTACTTGTCACAGTTTATTATGATCATTCCTACAGAGGTTCAGTTGAAGGAGTTCATGAGAGGACGTGAAGTACAGAGTGAAGGGTGGGGATGAGGCTGATGAGCAGCATCACTGGCATACAGTCTCCATTACCACAGCCTGTCCGTCCTCTCCTCATGAAATCCATTTCCACAGAGATTCAACTAAAGTTCTTATCTGTATTGGGGGATAATACCTGCCGAGCAGAGAGGAGGATGAGGAAGCTTTTTAGCTCAATTTTGTGAAGTAACTTGTGTGGATTAGGACAGGTTTTGTGTATGAATAGGACGGCTGCCATTTTATTTCCCCCTGATTGCTCCCTAGACAAAATGAGTCATGACTAATGAAAGGTATTTGGGAATGTATTTATAATAAACTAGTAGCTAAGTATTTTCTTGATTTCCGGAGAACATCTTTTAAAGGTGTTAGGATAGGATATGCCCCCCTTGTCTTAGAGGTGCAGGTCCCACAGCTGCCCTCCATTCATTTTCTATGGGGCTGTAGAAAATGACTGAGCATTGGCTTGGCTATTTCCGTCGAGCCCATAAAAGTGAATGGGAGCAGTGGCCAGTCATGCACGGTGAGCTCCCATTCACTTCTATGGGGAGTGCACTTGGTGGTGGCCAGACTGGAGTCCTCCAGATGCCACTTTGCGAGGCTCCTTTCCGTTGGACAGGGGAACTGTGAATGCATCTTTGGCATGCTGTGCATTGTTCCTAAGAACATTGGTAAACTGTTGTGATCCCCATTCTTCCAATAGGTGCGAGTCCCAAAGGAGATGAAGCCATAAATTCCCAAAATAGAAATTCCCACAAAGTTGTCGTTATTAGTTATTAAAGCCCGATAGTTCAGATCCTGTCTTTTATCGCAATAGTGTAGATTTGCATTAAAGGAAAAAAAACATGGAACTTTCAAAGGTTCATAGAATAGTATGAGTTTATTATATCTCAATTCGTATATATCGCAAAAATATAATACTGCCAGAAAGCAAAGGGGAGAAATCAGCTGGAAAATGGATAGTGGAAAATAGCTGGGGGCAATGTCATCAATAGTTCTTACACTTGTATAGTAATACTACGGTCTCTGTATGCTATATACAGTGATCCCTCAAGTTACAATATTAATTGGTTCCTGGACGACCAGTGTATGTTGAAAATATTGTAAGTTGAGTAATTGGTTCCAGAACTCCAAAATGTCATCCAAGAGAAGAGAAAATAAAGAATTAAGAAAAATAAGCAGATAACTAAGGCTACTTTCACACTTGCATTTGCAGGATCTGTTTGTGAGATCCGTCCAGGCTCTCACAAACGGATCCGTCATGATAATACAACCGTCTGCATCTGTTCTGAACGGATCCGGTTGTATTTTTTACATGGCAAAGACGGATCCGTCGTGAACTCCATTGAAAGTCAATGGAGAACTGATCCGTCCCCATTGACTTACATTGTGAGTCTTGACGGATCCATTTGGATCAGTTTCCGTCAAGCGGACACCATAACGCTACAGGCAGCGTTTTAGTGTCCGCCTCCAAAACGGAATGGAGACTGAACTGAAGAAAAACTGATGCATTCTGAACGGATCCTTCTCCATTCAGAATGCGTTAGGAGAAAACTGATCAGTTCAGGACCGTTTGTGAGAGCCTGTGACGGATCTCACAAACGGATCCTGCAAACGCAAGTGTGAAAGTAGCCTAAGACGGATAAAACAAGTCCTTACATATAACAGTCAGGAATAGCTGCTGACTAGCACTAATAAATATATATACGCACTGTAGTATTGCTATATAAGTGTAAGAACTATTGATGCCCCAGCTATTTTCCAGCTGATTTCTCCCTTTTGCTTTCTGGCAATATTACATGTATGTAGAATTTAGATATAATAAACTTCTATACTATCTTATGAACCTTTTGTGAGTTCCATGGTTATTCTTTAATGTAAGTATGATCATTGGTATCTATGGGCTCCAGTGCATTTCAATTTATGATCTTTGAGGTTATAGATTGTGTAGATTTTGTCTGTATGTGTCCTAGGAAATGAGCCACTCGCCCACCATTCCCTTTCACCAATTGGCTGTCAAAGAACCTCAAGCCCCATTGCTTGGCTATGCCGCACCTCCACAGGTTTTTCAGGAAAAATTGGAACTATCAGAAGTAATTGAACCCCTGTGTTCTCTGCAAGAATTCAAAGACTGTTTTTGGAACAAGAATTTTCAGCAGACACAAGTGTTAATCTTTTTATCTATTTCTGAAGCGAGCAGCAATTTTTCTTCGTATTTTACTATGTTTTAATGAGCATGCTACAAAATGATGAGTATTTGCTCAAGATGTGTGTGTATATAATGCTGTATGCTATGACATTAATACATTTCTTTTATATCCTTTTAGTCACAGTATTTTTACCATTCGACTCATCAAGTTAAGCCATGGAGATGACCCTAGTGTTCTTGGTGTTTCAGAGTAAGTGAAAATGCAGCATTTGATTTTAGGTGATGTATAGGGGGTGAGGGCTTGTTCACATGACCTCTAATGGAACAGATACAAACTGCTCACAATATCCCATTCAAACAAATTAAACTTTTGATATTTTTATTTTAATTTTTTTTTTCTGTCTTGTACTCTGATGGAACTCATGGTAAGCGCAACTCTGATGTGAACAGCCACAGCATTGGCTTATATTTTAGGCTGAGCATAGTATCTTTCTGGCAAACTGAATTGACACTACTTAACAGCCATGTCTTCTCCGTGCAGAATGTCTTTGTGTGACTTGGCTGGATCTGAACGTTGTAATAAAACACAAACTGTTGGTGATCGATTGAAAGAAGCTGGAAATATAAATAACTCTCTTCTCATCCTTGGCAAATGCATTGCAGCTCTGAAACAGGGCCAGAACCCAAAGTAAGTTTGTCGTACTGTATAGCCAGGTATGTCCACCAAGTGCATATGCTTGTCAGCTAATAAGATATGATGTGCTTCCTGAATTATGCAACTGTTTGTTCTCGTGTTAAATCTTTAATCGATAATGTGTGGCCAACTTAAAGGGAATGTCTGCAGAAAATTACACCGTTCAACCAAAACATATTTTTAATTTAAACACAAAAAATGAGACTAGTTTTTGCTCCGATCACTAGGGCAGTCACAATAGACAAGCCTGGTTTTAGGTTGCTTTCACAAGGTCAGTATTTTGCATCAGCACAAACCTTTACCTTTACGCAGCATTCACACAACCGTGTGAAGGCTGTGCTTATTTTGCGGACTGCAGAGCCGCAAAATATGGGCATTTCCCATGTGTAGACCCATTGACCTCAATGGGTTTGTCACCTGCAAAATGAGGCTAAAGATAGGACACGTATCTTTTGCAGCATGGACCAGGTAGCACACAGAAGGGCGTACATGTGCTTCCTGGTCCATGCCTCGCGTCACATCTCTGGCTGCATCTTGTGGACCCATTGAAGTCAATGGGTTTGCACACGGCTCGTGCCTGTGTTTATAGATCTGTGCTTTGCGGCTTGTGAAATGGGCATGGCCATCATATGGTTGCTTCAATGTGGCCTTATACTGTTTCTTTGTAGGTTTCACTCCTGATTTGGGCTTGTGTGAAAGTGGACTTGAGTAGGTCAGTTTTTCTGTTCTGGCTAGCATGTGTTATCAACATTGGCTTATCTTTAGAGGGAGGGCTTACAATTATGCTTAACACTGTTGTACTACTGTTTCTTGTTTTTGAGGATTTTTTTTTTTTTGGGTAATAGGAAAAAGATGAGTGCAGAAAGTGACCACTTTTTTTTTTTTTTTTTTTACAATGGGGTTGTCCAAGTTATGAAAAAATATATAGCACTGTAAATCTGATGGGCAGCAATATATAACTAAGTTCAGCAAGTTTTAGGCAAAAAAAAAAAATCTATTTCCCTATCACCTCCACAACGGCACTACCAGGAGCTTGCACCCGCCTCCAGAGGACAGGAAACAACAGCGGAAGCCAAAATAAAAGGACTCCTCCTCCAACACCATCCAGTTGTTTCCTGTCCCCTGGGACAGGTGGAAGCCAAGGTAGTGTCGTGCTACTGAAGTTAATCGCCCAGCCTTACCAGTATCCTCCTGTGGGAGAGGGCTGGGTAGGGGACCGGAGATCCGGGTGGAGCGTGGGCTCACCTTCCGGGTCCCGCGGTGGGCATCCCCGGGCTGTCCGCTTCGGCGGCAGGGTCAGGCTTCAGGCCTGGGCAGGAGGAGCCTCCTTGGGCCGGAAGCTCCTGGACGCGTGGGGCCGCTTCCGGATGAACGCGTCATTCAGGCGCGACTTCCGGTGACGTCAGGAGACGGCCGGCGTGTGTATGCAGCGTCTCCCCGCGCTCAGGAGACGCCGGAAGGACCCTTTCCGACGCCGGGAACGAAACCTGTGGGAGGGCGGTGCCTGTTGACGGCGGGACCCAGGGGTTTAAAACCCCCCCCCCCCCTGTGGTTTCTGTTGAGGTGTGTTCTACACCTCTCGTCCAGGATGTCCACCACAGAGGAGACACGCAAGCCTGCAGACCCTGGTAGAGCCCTCAGCCCGGTAAGTGACCTCCTCCGTGAATGTTCATACCATCCACTGTTTGGTTTTTTCACCACCCGGGTGTTGGTGCAGGATCCCAGTATTAGTTTTCTTTTAGGGATCCTTAAAATTTTTTTCTTGTCCCTCTCCTTTTTTGCTAGGTGAGGGAAGCACCAGTAAAGACTTCGGGTGGTGAATCCTCTAAAAGAAAATGTGCAAGAAGACTTTTCCTTCTTCCACTAAAAAGCCACTGTGCGCTCGCTGCACAGAGAAAGTAGTGGCTGAGGAATCCCCGTCCTTTATGGATAATCTTAGGGTGTTAATAAGAGATGAAGTGAATACCGCCATTACTCTTTGCATGGCCCCTTCCTCTCCCCGCCCATCCTCTTCCAAATCCGTGGATCCCCTGCTGGATTTTGATGAAGGAGAGCTTTTTTCAGCCGCAGACTCTGATTCATCTGAAGATGGTTCCGGGCGTCCGCTTTGCTCTCCGGAGGATACGGAATCTCTCCTCAAAACCGTCCGGGCGACAATGAGATTAGAAGATGTTAGAGAACCTCTCTCCATTCAGGACCAGATGTTTCAGGGCCTAGGAGAAAAGAAAAAGTGTTCCCAGTTCATGAAAATATTAAAAAAGTGATCGTTAGGGAATGGAAGGATTCTGAAAAGAGACCTTCGGTTTCCCGAGCATTCAAGAGGAAATACCCCTTTTCTGAATCTGATTGTGAACACTGGGACAAGGCACCTAAGATTGATCCTCCTGTGGCGCGTATCTCAAAAAAGACGGCCCTCCCGTTTGAAGACATGGGTCTCCTGAAAGACCCTATTGACAAGAAATGCGAGGGTCTGCTCAAAAAGACCTGGGAGTCAGGAGCAGCAATGTTCAGACCTGCCATTGCTGCTACTTGTACCGCTAGAGCCTTGTCGGTTTGGATCAACCAACTTGAAAATCACCTTACGGCCGGCACACCTAGAGAAGAAATTTTCTCCTCTCTGCCTATGTTAAAACAGGCCTCCAGCTTTCTGGCAGATTCCTCCGCTGACCTGGTAAAATTTTCAGCCCGCACTACTGCGTTATCTAACGCCACCCGTAGGGCCATCTGGCTGCGGTCCTGGTCGGGGGACGCCGGCTCAAAAAGCCGTCTCTGCTCCATTCCCTGTGAAGGAGACAGGCTTTTTGGGTCAGGCATAGATGATATTTTAGACAAGGCCTCGGATAAGAAAAAAGGATTTCCGTCTGAGAGTCGAGGGTATCATCAACGGAAAAGTCTTTTTCGAGGTCAAAGAAGATATCGGCAAGATCAAAGGAAAAAAGATTCTTCAAACCGATGGCAGTCATCCAGAGGCAGGGGTAAGGGATTTTTGTTTAATCCCGAATCCTCTGCAAAAAAGTCCCAATGACGCCAGTCTTCCGGTAGGGGGCAGGCTAACCCAGTTCAAGGGAGCCTGGGAGTCCTTGGTTGCCTCCCCCTGGGTCCTGGGTCTGATATCTTCAGGTTACAAAATAGACCTTCATTCAGTCCCCCCTTCAAGGTTTTTTCTAAACAAAGTTCTGTCGGAACCCCGTCAAGCAAAAGGCCATGGAGTCAGAAGTCTTGACTCTACTACAAAAAAGAGTGATCGTTCAAGTGCCAGTAGATCAGCAAAACCAAGGGGTTTATTCCTCTTTTCCTCATAAGGAAACCAAGTGGAAAGTACAGAACAATTTTCAATCTGAAATTCCTGAACAAATTTGTCCGTTACGAGAGATTCAAAATGGAAACGATAAGATCCACAATAAATCTGCTGTCTCAAGATCACTTCATGATAACCGTCGATTTGGCCGATGCCTATTACCATGTCCCTATTCACGTCAACAGCCAAAAATTCCTCAGATTTGCCGTACAAGTAAACAGTCAAATATGTCATTTTCAATATCGGGCGCTCCCTTTCGGCCTTTCAAGTGCACCTCGGATTTTTACCAAAATTATGGCAGAGGTAATGGGCATTCTTCATCAGAAGGGGATTTTAATAATCCCATACTTGGACGACATGCTGATTGCGGCTCACTCAAGGGAACTACTACTAAGCCACTTTCAGATTCTAAATCAAACTCTGACGGAGTTAGGATGGTTGATCAACCTCGAAAAGTCAAACCTAGTCCCAAGCCAGCAGAAGGTGTTCTTGGGGGTTCTGTTGGACACCCATCATTTATGTTCCTTCCTCCCTCAAGAAAAACTGATGAGCCTAAAAGCTGCAGTGTCCGGATTCCAGACAAAAAGACTGTCTTCCATCAGAGAAATAATGAGTCTGATGGGTCTTCTGACATCGACAATTCCAGCGGTAAATTGGGCTCAGGCCCACACGCGAGTCCTTCAGAGTTTTCTTTCAGTGTGGGACAGAAAACAAACCTCTCTCGAGAAGAAAGTGAAAATTCCCCAGGCAGTAAAGAGGTCGCTATCTTGGTGGTTGATGTCAAAGAACCTGAAGTCAGGAGTCCTGTGGCGTCCAGAGAAGGTAATCTCGGTCACTACAGATGCAAGCAGCCGAGGCTGGGGCGCCCATGCGCTAGGTTACATGGTCCAGGGAACCTGGGACTCTCAGCTAACTTCCTCCTCCTCAAAGAGCTATATGCGGTTCTCCTGGCTCTCCAAAAGTTAGACACGGTAATTCATGGTCATCATGTGAAAGTCTTTTCGGACAATTCCACCACTGTGGCCTATTTGAACCGCCAGGGGGGGACGAGGAGCAAAAATCTGTCGGCAGTGGCCAGTCGCATCTTCTACTTCGGAGAGAGGAACCTAAGATCAATTTCGGCCATTCATCTGAAAGGGGAACTGAACACACTAGCCGATTTTCTCAGCAGGGAAACTATTCGAGAGAGAGAATGGGCACTAAAGGAGGAAGTGTTCCAGCAGATTGCCGCAAGATGGGGGCTCCCAAATTGGGACCTGTTTGCCTCAAGTCAAAACACAAAGCTGAAAAATTTATTTTCCATCTGTCTCCGGGACTGGGCAGAGAAGATGGACGCCCTCTCCCAGCCATGGCCCAGGGGACTACTTTACGCCTTTCCCCCGTTTTCATTAATCCCACGGACCCTGCTAAAAGTAAAACTAGAGAGAGCCCAGGTCATTTTCATAGCCCCGTTCTGGCCAAAGAGATCTTGGTTCCCCCTACTTCAGTCACTGAGAACAGAAGAAGCCTGGACTTTGCCTCTGATCCCAGACCTTCTACATCAGGGGCCGGCCCTCCACCCAAATCTGCAGAGCCTCCGTTTGACGGCCTGGAGGTTGAACGGAAACTCTTGAAGGAAAAGGGTCTTTCTGATGCTGTGATCTCTACACTTCTACATAGTAGAAAGGCAGTCACTTCAAAAATTTATTTACGAGTTTGGAAGGTTTTTTTGCCCTTCGCGGGGGACCGGTGGAATCCTGAGGATTCTCTAGATATAAATTTACTTCTTGATTTTCTTCAGGCAGGCTTTGACAAGGGTCTTTTGACCAGTACTTTAAAAGTCCAGGTAGCAGCCCTCAGTGCCTTTTTAGACTTCAGGTTGGCTCAGAATCCTCTCATTGTTAGATTTCTAAGGGGCACTTTTAGGTTGCGTCCTCCTTGTCAGGTTAGAGTCTCCCCCTGGGATCTAAACTTAGTACTGTCAGCTCTTATGTCCGCTCCCTTTGAACCCATTCAAGAGCTATCCATTAGACTCCTGACCCTCAAGTTAACCTTTCTAATTACCATAACTACAGCTAGGAGAATTGGTGAAATTCAAGCTTTTTCCTGTAAAGCTCCTTATTTGTCCATTCTAGAAGACAGGGTAATTCTCAAGCATGATCAGTCCTTTCTTCCCAAGATGGGGTCTAGTTTCCATTGCCAGCAGGAAGTAGTTTTGCCTTCGTTTTGTTTTACTCCTTCATCCCCTCGGGAGTTAAAATTCCATAATCTAGATGTTAGGCATTGTCTTTTGGTTTATCTAGATTCTACTAAAAGCTTTAGAGGTTCGGATAGACTCCTCATCCAATTTCAGGGCAAGAATAGAGGCGCGGGGGCCTCAAAGGCCTCTATCTCTCGTTGGATCAGATCCGCCATTATGATATGATGTTCAGAGAAAAAAGTCTCATGCCCGGTGGGATTGAAGGCTCATTCCACTCGGGCTCTGGCTGCCTCGTGGGCTCAACGAGGTCAGGCCTCGATTGAACAGATTTGTAGGGCCGGTACTTGGGCAAGTCCCATGACCTTCTTTAGACATTATAAGCTTGATGTAATGTCAAATCAGGACATGGCTTTCGGGAGGAAAGTCTTGTCCTCTGTGGCCCCCCCCTAAGAGCTATCTGTTAGTCTCCTGGCAGTGCCGTTGTGGAGGTGATAGGGAAAGATGACAATTACTCTTACCGGTAATTTGATTTCCCGAAGCCTCCACAACGGCACTGGGGTTATTTTCCCCCCCCCCCCCCCCCTAAAAAAAAAAAAAATAGGAAGAATCCTTAAAATTTCTGTTCAGTTAAATTCTGACATTGTATATATTTTGTGAATGTTTTTCTGTCCTGTGTATCTGTCTTTGGTCTCGGATACTAAACTGGATGGTGTTGGAGGAGGAGTCCTTTTATTTTGGCTTCCGCTGTTTCCTGTCCTCTGGAGGCGGGTGCAAGCTCCTGGCAGTGCCGTTGTGGAGGCTTCGGGAAATCAAATTACAGGTAAGAGTAATTGTCGTCTTTCCTCATTTCCCTGGTTCTCTTCTGGTCTTTGTTTACATGCAATAATAATCTCAGCCCCTCCCCCCTTCTCTGCAAAGGCAGTGAATACAAGTGCTGAGTAACATGTCTGCCTGCTGGAATACTCAGTAGCATGTTGTATGTGTAGGACTACAAGTCCCAGCTGTACAATGACACTGCTGATACACACAGGAAATTCTCCCTACCTGTTCTTGTACAATACAATTCCTCTATAGCTCCTTGCCCAGCATTTGTCTCCTCTCACTGCTGCAGCTGCTATTTGTTGTAAAGCCTTGAGCCCTCAGTGTGTTCTGGCTGAAGGGGTTAATGTTTTATCTGAAGGAATCCAGGGAGAGAGCAGATAGCAGCCCGGCAAAGAAGGGGGGCGTGGCCAGTGACGTCTCGTGTACAGACTGTTATCTGAACTCTGAGGCTTGTACACGAAACATCATAGACCAGGGAGATAAGGTGACATCACAGGTCGTGACCCTCAGTCAACTCTGAGAAACCAGCAGCTTTAGAAACACAAAGTATATGGGAAAGTTGTTATACCTGACAAGTTAGAAACTTATAAAGAACAAAAAAATAACTCAGACAACCCCTTTAATAATAGTGCAGTATGGTGTATTCAATACAAATGTTTGTGTACTGAACACAGGCTCGGACTGGCCCACAGGTGTACAGGTGAATCCCCTGGTGGGCCCCTGAGCAAGGTGGGCCCCTAGTCTCCCACCCCTTGCACAAGTGGCACATAACACAGTAGACTTACTGTACTACATACTTATATTCAATGTACAGCCCCTCAACCAGCCTATGTTCATAGAAAAAACTTGTTAGATTTATTATATTTGAATGTATCCGTACAGTGGGCCCCCAAAATAATTTTTACTGGTGGGCCCTAGGTACCCCAGTCCGACACTGACTGAACAGGCACATAGATGCTCTCATAGCCACAGATTTTCCCATAATTAACAATTGTAGTTAAATCTATTGCTGACATTAAAGGGGTTTTCCGACATATATATATATATATATATATATATATATATATATATATATATATATATATATATATATATATATATATATATATATATATATATAAATTGATGACCTATCCTCAGGATAGGTCCTCAATATCAGATCGGCGGGGGTGCCGGGTGTCAGACCCCGCCGATCTGAAGAGGAGGCGCGCGCCGTAGCATGGCTGCCTCCTCTTCACTGTTTACATGCTGGCCGCAACGGGACTAGTGGTGAGTAGGTGTAATTACACCTCACCGCCCCATTCATTTCTATGGGAAGAATTGCTTCCATAGACTTGTATGGAAACGATTCTTCCCATTGAAATGAATGGGGCATTTAGGTGTAATTACACCTACTCACCACTACCCCGTTGCGGCCAGCATGTAAACAGTGAAGAGGAGGCAGCGCTGATACGACGCGCGCCTCCTCTTCAAACAGCTCATCGGCGGGTGTACTAGGTGTCGGACCCCCGCCGATCTTTAAAGGGGTTCTCCAGGAATTAAGAAAATTAAAATACCTAAATATTACTTTATTCTAAATATTTTCCGAAACGCTTTTCATTAGTAATATCTTGTTTTGTCCTGGGAGCAATCATTAGGAAAAGTAAAATGGCCGCCGTCCTAATAGTCCACACAAAACCTGTCCTAATCACAGGAGGTCAAGTTACCTCACAACACTGAGCCAAAGAGCTGCCTCATCCTCCTCTGCTACTTGTCAGGGATTATCCTGATTACAGCTGATAAGTTCTTAAACTGAATCTCGGTAGGAATGGAGTTCATGAGAAGACATGAAGTACAGAGAAGACAGGACAGACTGTGGTAATGGAGACTGCATACAAGTGCTGCTGCTTATTAGTCACATCCCTCCATCCTCTCTGTACTTCATGTCTCTTCATGAACTCCATTCCCAAAGATTCAGTTTAAGATCTTATCTGTATTCATCATAATCTGACAAGTAGAGCAGAGAGGAGGATGAGGCAGCTCTTTATCTCAGTCCTCTAAAGTGTCCTCCTGTGATTAGGACAGTTTCTGTGTATTAATAGGACGGCGGCCATTTTATTTCTCCTGATTGCTCCCTAGACAGAACAAACCATTATAACAAATGAAAGGTATTTGGGAATATATTTATAATAAAGTAATATTTAAGTATTTTCATAATTCACGGAGAACCCCTTTAAGTGCACACCTGTGGATTGTCACAGGTGCCCTCTCCAGGTGCTGCTGGTGTCCTGTATTTATCCAATGGGTGTACCCCATGGATGTGAAGCTGCAAGTTACTCCATTACCCGCCATAGTTCAACCTCTGGCAGCAATGCTTCCCTCCTTATAGTTCTCAACTACATTCTCCTTCATTCTGGGAATACACACCAGAAGCGCAGCAATACATAAGGTGTGTATGGTTTTAATTTTAATTTTTTTTTTTATTGTGACTTTTCTTTAAAATGAATTTTCTTCACCTCCAGGAAAGCTAGTTATGTCCCATTCAGGGAAAGCAAACTCACCAGACTGTTTCAGCCCTTTTTCTGTGGAAAGGGAAAAGCCTGTATGATTGTGAATATCAATCAGTGCGCATCTACTTATGACGAAACGCTGCATGTCATGAAGTTTTCTGCTGTTGCTAAACAAGTAAGTATTGTGGTAGACTCCTTGCTTATTTTAAAGGTGCTATGATGTTGATGACCTGTTTTCAGGATAGGTAATCAATAGTGTTGATTGAACTTGTGTTTCAAGTTCAGCGTACAAATTTCCAATTATTTAAGTATTCAGTTATGGATTCTGCTACCACAGACCGTAACTTATGGTCTGTGGTAGCGGAATCCATAAATTCTTAGATGACCCAAACCTTGTACGCCGAACTTAAAACAGAAGTTTGCTCATCCTTAGTAATCTGACTGCCATCCTGCTGAGCCGTTGTGTGTAGTGGGTGGGGCATTTTTGCAAACACTGCATCCTCTTCACAGTTTAACTGCATCCTGTCTAACTTTTAGCAGCAGTGCTGTGACAATTGCTTTTCCTATTCAAGTGACAGGAACAAGCAGTTGTAGTTGCACTGCCACTACAAGACAGTGTGCAGTTACAGAGAAGAGGATACAGTGCCTGCACAAGTCAGGACCCCTTCAAGCAGCTGCTTGGCGAGGGAGTCGGACCCCCACTGATCTGATATTGATTTACTCTCCTAATAGGTCATCAAGATCACACTGCACATCCCCTTTAATGTTTTGATGGCCCATTAAGAGCCTATTCACATGACTGTCTTCAGCGTGCTTTCTGTATATTAGGCCTCTTTCACACTAGCGGCAGCACGAATCCGGCAGGTGAAGGGTGCTGCCGGATCCGTGCTGCCGCAGGGACATGTGTGGGACCGGAACCGCGCTCCGGCCCCACGCGCACACACGCCAGGTCTCCACAGGAGAAGGACGGCGCGCACATAGGAAGATTTCCCACAGCGCCCTCTGCTGGGCGCCGTCCTGCTCCTCCTGCGCTATGGAGACCTGCAAGTATGTATGTGTGCAGGTGACGGATCCGTCATGAACTCCATTGAAAGTCAATGGAGGACGGATCCGTTCACCATTGTTTCACACCAAACAGATCCGTCCCAACTGACTTTCATTGGGGGTCATGACGGATCCGTCTTGGTGCGGATACCCAGCATGTTGCGGTTTGTTCTCCGGTCTGAAGACGGAACTGAATGCTTTCAGGAGCATTCCGTTGTCTTCAGTTCAGTTTTGTCCCCATTGACAGTGAATGGGGACAAAACTGAAGCATTTTATTCCGGTATTGAGCCCCTATGACGGAACTCAATACCGGAATTATAAAAGGCTAGTGTGAAAGTAGCCTAAGACATCATAGACCCATACAAGTATTAACTTTTTTTTTTTTTTAACTGATCAGTATGCTCGATCCAAGAGACTCGTTGCATTGCCTTGTTGTCGGTTTTTGTGGATCAGAATAGTCCTTGCTATCGGGTTTTCCATATGTCTCGCGTTTGCAGATGGTTCTGACAGTGACGTGAGTAAGCTCTAAGGCAATGAACGCTTAAGGCCCCTTTCACACGAGCATGACGGATTAGGTCCTGGAAGACTCGCACTATTTAGCAAGCAAGTTCAATCAGTTTTGTCTGTGATTGCGTCCAGCTGTTTTATTTATTTAGATTAATAGTCTGATAGCTCTCAATGTTCAGTATGGATACAAATGGGCGGTGCTCTATCTCAGGCTACCCACCAAGCCTGCAAAGAGAGAAAATATTGCTACTAATATAAATAGGCACTCACCCTTACTGGATTAATACCCGGGCAAATTTTATTCAAAAATAAAATACATACAATAAAAAATATATCAATAAAATAAGGCTCCTAAAACACAATATAAATCAATAAATGAATCGCTTGTCATATATAGTAGAGTAGACAGATAATATGTTAGTATCCTCTGCAAATCTCCCATACATAATAGAGTAGTAGGGTAGACAGATAATATATTGGTATCCTCTGTAAGTCTCCCATACACTTCTTGGTGTTATTTCGCCTCCATACACAACTGTAATGATGTTAGTCCACAAAAAATTATTTACAACGGTCTTTCCGACCTTCCTTCTTAATACTGGGATGATATTTCAATGTCATTGGTTAGACAGCTTCATTACATACATACATACGGATCCTTCCACCATCTAAGCAGGTAATACAATATCCGGTAATTTTACTCACTGGTAGATTGCTTAGTAGTTTTCGAAGAAAGTCACATTACTTTATCGGGGTATATAGGCTGTGCACTCACCCTTCCCCTTCACTTCATTCCGTGATGCTGCCGGCGTCTCGCAACATGCTGTCCAAATCTCACGGTACACTGTATTCTGTTCTCCCAGAAAGTCAGTCCGGCTGATTGCCTTTGCTGCAATGAATAGTTCCGGCTTGGTTAGGGTTCCTGATGTTCCATTGGAATCCCTACATACATTGATCAAGTATAGATATAATAACTTGATTCCTCCATTTCATGTGGCAGTCAACATAATCAATCCACCCTTGACTGCCACATGAAACGGAGGAATCAAGTTATTATATCTATACTTGATCAATGTATGTAGGGATTCCAATGGAACATCAGGAACCCTAACCAAGCCGGAACTATTCATTGCAGCAAAGGCAATCAGCCGGACTGACTTTCTGGGAGAACAGAATACAGTGTACCGTGAGATTTGGACAGCATGTTGCGAGACGCCGGCAGCATCACGGAATGAAGTGAAGGGGAAGGGTGAGTGCACAGCCTATATACCCCGATAAAGTAATGTGACTTTCTTCGAAAACTACTAAGCAATCTACCAGTGAGTAAAATTACCGGATATTGTATTACCTGCTTAGATGGTGGAAGGATCCGTATGTATGTAATGAAGCTGTCTAACCAATGACATTGAAATATCATCCCAGTATTAAGAAGGAAGGTCGGAAAGACCGTTGTAAATAATTTTTTGTGGACTAACATCATTACAGTTGTGTATGGAGGCGAAATAACACCAAGAAGTGTATGGGAGACTTAGAGGATACCAATATATTATCTGTCTACTCTACTATATATGACAAGCGATTCATTTATTGATTTATATTGTGTTTTAGGAGCCTTATTTTATTGATATATTTTTTATTGTATGTATTTTATTTTTGAATAAAATTTGCCCGGGTATTAATCCAGTAAGGGTGAGTGCCTATTTATATTAGTAGCTATTTTTTTTTTTTTTCTGCGTGGGTGCAATGCGTTTTGATGCTTTTTTTTTAACGCACGTAATAAAAACTGAAGGTGTAAAAACATCTCTTAGCAACAATCGGTGAATCACGCATTGCATCCGCACTTGCTTCAGGATACAATGCGTTTTTCACTGAAGCCCCATTCACTTCTATGGGGCCAGGGCTGCGTGAAAAATGCAGAATATGCTGCGTTTTTCACACGATGCAGAACTGATGCATAAAAAAAACGCTGTTGTACACACCCATTGAAATGAATGGGTCAGGATTCAGTGCGGGTGATGTGTTCACATCATGCATTGCACCTGCGCGGAAAACTCACTCGTGTGGAAGGGGCCTAAAGGTATGGCCACACTGACTCTTTTTAGCACAACTGATTTTAACTGTTGAACTACTTCTGAGGTCTAAATTAATGCCTTCTTTTGAATAAAATAACTGCAGCTGTATCTCAATAGTTAAAAAAAATCAATCATTTGTGGTTAAAAAAAGTCAGTTTAGCCTACCCTAAATATTTAGTGTTGCCCAGTTGTTTGATGGTAACTTAACCTTGTAAATATAAATTACTATTATTCTAATGTAACAACTATCAATGAAATGTAATCTCTTTATGATGAGCTGTTCCCCTAATGTTAGAAAAGTATTGGGGGCATGTAATATTTACTTCTAACTAGGTGTTAACTAACCGCACACAGGAGTCATCGAATATACTGCTTACAAGGGGTATCCCCCTATCATAAACTGATGGATTTGTGGGCTACTGTGCAAATTAAAGGGGTTCTCCGCATTATATATATTGATGACCTATCCTCAGCCTCCCATAGACTTGTATGGAAGTGATTCTTCCCATTAAAATGAATGGGGCGGTGAGGTGTAATTACACCTACTCACCACTATCCCTGTGTCGGCCAGCATGTAAACAGTGAAGAGGAGGCAGCACTGATACGACGCACACCTCCTCTTCAAACAGCTGATCGGCGGGGGTGTCGGACCACAATCCATCTGTTTTGCAGATCTGAAGTTGCAATTTATTTTTATTTTTTTTTGTGTACGGTCACTCTTAGGTCGTTCAGACAATTCAACCTCGGAACTTTGATTTTATAAGCCCAAGAATTGTTGGGAAAGATGGCAAGGTAATGACAGAAATTGATGCAAACATCTCAATGGAGGATCTTCTGTCTGAGGATGAAGATGAGGAAGTTGATATCTCGATTCTAAGTGCCGAGGTAATAGTTCTGCTTAATGCGATACTTCAGTGATGTCTAGAAAGCTGCTTCATCAGTAATGCCAGCTTTCCATCTAGCATATTGGTAATCGGTTTGCTTAGTTTTAAATGAGTACCTTTTCATATTAAACAGTCCAATGGGTGCTGCTCGAATTTATTTTTTTATTTTAAAAGTCCTATTTATTGTGATTCCCATCATAATGAAAGGGTTTAATATTGGATTAATTGGGTCTCACCAGAACGTGTTCAGTAAAAGCTATTTCTGGAAGAACATTTAGGATATGGCCTTAAACTGTTTTCTATTTGTATTAACCATAATGTTTTGTACATTTCTGTCAATCTTGCAGGATCTATTGAGAAAAATCGAAGAGCTGAAGGAGAAACTCATGTCTGAAAGACAAAGTAAACTGCTTCTTGAAATGCAGATAAGAAAAGAGATGGGGGAAGCTATGTATCAACAGATGGTACACCTTGATGAGACTTGGAGGTACACATAGAATCTGTATATAACTGACAGTTTCTCTGCCACAAAGTGCACAAGTCTTCTTCCCCTTTATCATTTTAAAACGTTTTTGAAAGACTGAGACGGCTGTTATGTCTGAGATACTCCCTGCCAAAATATGCAAGTTTATCTGTGGCTCTTGTAGGCTTTTTTTTTTTTTTTTTTTTTTTTTTTTTTTTACACTGTATAAAGGGGTATTTAACCTACTCAGTTGCAGAGAAACTACTTAGTGAACATGCCCTTTAGGCCCCATTCAGATGGCCGTAATATTGCGGGTCCGCAATAATGCGGACCTGCAATAGTACGGCTGCCGCCTGGCGTCTGTTCCGCAGAGCTGCGCCCCAATCAAAATGCCTATACTTGTCCGTTAATGCGGACAAGTATAGGACAAGTTTTATCTTTTTATGCAGAGCCATCTCCGTTCCGCGGCTGCCCGCTCCCATAGAAGTGAATGGGGCCGCATTTATTCCGCAATATTGCGGAAAAGATACGGCCCCATTCATACGGTCGTGTGAATGGGGCCTTAGGGAGCGTTCACACCACCTGATCCATCAGAAGCACAGGAAAAAAAACTAAAAATGGATCCTGTGTATCAGTTATGCAAGCTTGGCATCCTTTTGAGCCATTTCTGTTAGAAATCCATTTTTTTTAGCCTGAAAAGTCCTGCAGGCAGTGCTTTTTCTTTCAATCTCGAAAAATGGATCTCTGGAGTGTGGTGGTCTTGGTTTTTTGTTTGTCCCCCCCCCCCACTGTTTTGATGGATAGAAGAAAGGAAAAAGAAACTTAAGTGGAGTATATAATGTGTATCTTTTTTTTTTTTTTTTTTTTTTTTTTTTTTTTTTTTTTTTTATACATATATTCCTAGTAAGAGACTTGAGGATTTCAAAGAAACTACAGAGGAGCAACTGGAAAGTAGATTAGAAATGTATAAGAAAGCTATCAAAAACCATGCTTATCGTCAAGCAATGGAAGAACTTGAAGAGGATTATGTTCCACTAGAGGAGTTTCAGGCTGAACAGGAGAAAGTTGAGGTTGGTATATCCTGTGTGTATAGATTGCCATGAGGTGTTCATACTGTAATACTAGTTCTCTAAACGTGTGATTTGACAACATGATCGCCAGTAGTGACTGTGTAACCCCTTAAATACCATGACCTGCAACATTCATGGCATCTATGTGGCACTTAAGATTTTCCTACTTTATAAGCATAAAAACCTCAGTACCACTGACCGTTATGTGAAGGATTACATTGACTTTTGCCCTGAAACATTGAATGTGTTAGATGGTAAAACATTTAGCTCAAAGTATTCTGAAATATACTCTAAAACTACTATATCTGTGCAGGAGAGAGACCGACGAATAGAAGTACTGGAGATGGCACTTGGTCTGCGTAAGCAGTCAGGCGGTAGTGAAAGCAGCACAGGTATGTAGTTGGTGTCTGCCTAGAAAAGCATGTATCTGTTAAAACTGCAGATATAATGCTACTAAAGCACTACATAGGAGGCTCTAAGATTGTCCTTGCTTGAGGCATGGGTAAGGACTGGAATATCAGGCGTTATGTGCTAATTTTTATTTTTTTTTTTAAGATTCCTCTGAAGCCTTGAGTGCATTGACCAAACGATGTCAAGAGAAAGAAAAGGTAAAGTTCAGTCTTCACTTCACCATTGACAGAAGCCTCCTTTCACGTCTATGGAAGTTAACAATAAAACGGGCATTGCCGCAACCCAAGACCCATAACTAGATTTTTGCAGGACAACTTGTAGTTTTCAAAGGAAAATACATACAATGCAACCGCACACCGCTAACCAGATAAAGCACAAAATGCCATAGTGATATAGAGTATTCTAAAGCTCATGCTATGCTGCTTTGATAAATCAGAGACTCTTGGCAAATATATTTTGTACAAAATTATCTGAGCCCATTCACCGAATCGTCAAGGTGTTCTCTGCAGAATGGGAACCTAACACTATCTCCTACCTGTTACGTGCCAGACCTGGCTTCCATATAATCAGGGGGTGTTTTGTTCCACATGCATGTAATGTCCACTTGTCTTTTGCCATTTCTGGTGCTTCAAAGGCCTCCCCTAGTTCAGGAGTGCAGACACTAACATGTATGCCGAATCACTCGGCTTTATAGTTGCACTGATTAAAAACAACCAGTGGGGCAAATGGGCTGGTCAGGAGTGCATGACCAAATGGAGTAGCCACACCTCCAATACAAACTTACAAAGAAAAAAAGGAGATTTCAGTCAGCACATCCCAGAGTGCAGGTGCTGGTTGCTATGGCTAAATACATGTCAAAGGAAAATACATAAAATACAACTGCACACTGCTGCCAGATAAAGCACAAAATGCCATAGTGTACAAAATATATTTGCCAAGAGTCTCTGATTTATCAAACAAGCATAGCATGAGCTTTGGAATACTGTCACTATGGCATTTTGTGCTTTATCTGGTAGCGGTGTGCGGTTGCAATCCTTGTAGTTTTCATTGGTATAATTTTGGGTAAAATAACACTGATCGCTTAACCCTTACACTCCCAGCGCCGTACATGTACGGCGCTGGGGCGATGCGGGCACATGGCGCCCGATCGCAAGTGCCGCGGGCGTCATGGCCGGCAAGTCTCTGCTGTTTCTAACAGCAGAGACTTGCCGCTACTTACCACCATCGGCGGCGTCTTCCTGGGCGCCTAGATGCCGTGATCACGGCATCTAGTTTCGTCTGAATCCGGAAGCGTTCGCTTCCGGGTGGTGTACAGACACCCCGTGTGGCCAATCGGGGTGTCTGTACACCGTATGAAAACTGTAATCCTCGCTGGTGAGGATTACAGTTTTCAAACTGCAATTCTTATTCTGGCCACTAGATGGCAGGCCAGGATAAGAAATGAGCAATTCTTGGATTTCTGAGTCTAGAAAATCCCTGATTGCTCATAGAGAAAAAAAAAGCCACAATATATAAGCCCATATTTCAGCTTTCAAATAGTAAAAAAAAATTAAAAAAGAAATGTTAAATATATAAAAAATAAAAGATATAAAAGTTCAAATCACCCCCCTTTCCGTATAATTAAAAAATAAATACCTAAATAACAATAAATATAGACATCATGAGTATCACCGTGACCGAAAACGCCCGTACTTTTAAAATATAAAAAAAAAAAATTCCAATACGGTGAATTGTGTGGCGGAAAAAAGCGTCCAAATGGCGATTTGCTGTTTTGTCGCTTTTTTTAATAAATAAAAAGTGATCAAAAAGTCATACACACCCCAGAATGGTATCAATAAAAACTTCAGATCGCCCCGCAAAAAATGAGCCCCCATACAGCTCTGTACACATAAATACCAAAAAGTTATAGGGGTCAAGATGTGACAAGGAAAAAAAAGGGCAACTTTCTAATTATTTTATCACTATGAAAACGCAGGAAAAACTATACATATTAGGTATTGCCGGATTCGTACTGACCAGTAGAATGAAAGTAACGGATCAGTTTTAATGCACATCGAACGCTGTAAATAAGAAACCCGTAGAACTGTAGCGGAATAGCGTTTTCTTTGCAATTTCACCCGGTTTGGAATTTTTTTCCCGCTTTCCACTACACCATATGCAATATTAAATGGTGGCGTTGGAAAGTACAACTTGTCCCACAAAAAACAAGCCCTCATACAGTTATGTGAACAGAAAAATAAGAGTTATGGCTGTTTGAAGGCAGGGAGCGCAAAACGAAAATGCATGACCGAAAAAACCTCCGGGAGTGAAAAGGTTAAGGTGTTAATTTTTTTTTTTTTTTTGGCAACTAAGCAAAAATAAGCTATTCTGGATTCATTTTTTTCCCCAGCATTTATTGTAGGGGATAATTTACATGGTATTTGTGTAGTGTGGGTTCTTGATGACTTTTTTTAAAATTCTGCAGTATAAACATGTCTCCAGCAAAAGATCTTGGACCAGACACACAAACTTATGCCTTGACATTTTGTAGGAATACTTCCTCTCCTTTTCTGATGCTGTCATGGGTGAAGGGGGAAAAAAAGATAACTACTTACTGTTAATTTGATTTTCCAGGACGTCCTCCATGACAGCACATGGAGGATGTCCATCCCTTATCTCTGTAGGGACAGGAAGTGAGACAAGTTTAAAAGGCATCCCTCCTCTCACCAGTGTCTTCCTGTCCCTACAGGGATAGGGAGTGAGCTCCCATTAGGGAAGAAGGAAGAAAATATTGTATGGAGGGCCAGGAGCTGGTCGGGGGATGCCCGGTCTCCCCTCTCAGCTCCAGGATCTAAGGCCCTGCTAGCTCCCCCTTCGGGGGTTCTCTAGCTGGCCGCAAGTCCTACCTAAAATCCGGGGTAGGGGGCGCCGACTCCGCTTCCCCTTTGGGGGCTCTCGGGTCCGGTCAGACGCTCCTCCGCTTCTGGGGATGCCGAAGGCGCGCGCGCGACGTCACTTCCGGGTCGCAGGAAGTGACGCATCCAAGATGGCGGCGCCCACCGAGCTTTCGGAACAGCGTGGACGCCGGCACACACGGGGTTTTGACTCCCTCCTTTGGTGGTGAGTCCCCCGGAAGAAGATGGGAGGAGCGGTGCAGAAGGTGGGCAGGTAAGTTGAACCCTATTTAAGGGTGATACTTCTGGTGGTTAGTTGTCCTACCATGGAAGCCCTTTCGTCCTCTAAGACAGAGTCTGCTATGGATCCTTCTGCCCAGGGTCATGTAAGTCATGTTCCCTATTTCCCCTCCTCTCCGCTGAGAGTTTGGTTTCTGAGCTATACTTTCTTGGATTTTTTTCCTAGGGGGGGAAAAAAGAATCGGCTCATAAATCTCAGCCTGATCCTAGAAAGAAACCGAGAAAGTGTGCTACCTGCTGCAAAAAACTGCAGGACCCTTACAAGAAACAATTATGTCCAGACTGTATAGCAAAATTAATAAAAGATGAGCAACCATCTTTTTTGACCGAACTGAGAAGCATGATTCGGGAAGAGGTGCAGGCTACGGTATCGGGCTTATCCAAACCTTGCCCGCCCTCCTCCCCGGCTCCAAAAAAGAGAGAGACCCAGTGGGACTCTGACTCTGAAGATCTTATGGAAGGTCAATACTACTCAGAAGGGGAGGTAGAGGAAGAGGATTCCTCGGCCATTGTCAAGTCTGACAACGCCAAAAAATACCCTTTTTTCCATGGATGATTTAGACTCACTGATTTCTGCGGTCAGAGAGACTATGGATGTAGAGGAGGTTCAGCCAGCTAGATCCATCCAAGACCAAATGTTTGGAGGCCTTAGGGCAAAAAAGAGGAAGCTCTTCCCAGTTAATTCAAACTTAAGAGAATTAATTCTAGAGGAATGGATGGATACAGAGAGGAAACTCTCCATTCCCAGAGAATTCAGGAGTCGTTTAGCTTTTGAGCCAGAAGATATAAAACTATGGGAAGAAATACCTAAGGTAGATGTTCAGGTAGCAAAGGTGGCCAGGAGAACTTCTATCCCCTTTGAAGACTCCTCTCAGCTCAAGGATCCACTGGATCGTAAGACAGAGGGTCTGCTCAAAAGAGCATGGGAATGCTCTGTGGCCCTGATAAATACCAACATAGCGGCAACTTCCGTGGCTCGAGCTATGGATCTCTGGTTAGATCAGCTGGAAAACCACTTAAAATTAAAAACCCCTAGGGAGGACATTCTTGAATCCTTACCCCTCCTTAAAAGTGCCACTGCCTTTTTAGCAGACGCATCGGCTGAGTCAGTTAGATTCGCGGCTAAAAACGGCACCCTGGCCAATACGTCTAGAAGAGCTCTTTGGCTTAAAAACTGGTCAGGGGACTTAGCTTCCAAAGATAAGCTTTGTGCCATACCATTTTCAGGTTCCTATGTGTTTGGACCTGTTCTGGACACCATCTTGGAAAAAGCAGCTGATAAAAGAAAGGGATTTCCTGAAGAAAAATCCAAGAAAAATCAGCCCTTTCGGAGATCCCCCTAGACAGTCTCAGAACTTTTCAGGACGAGGGAAAGGCAAGATGGGTAGATGGAGTCACCCCAAAGGAGGCAGAGGTAGAGGGTTCCTTCTTAACCCCAATACCTCTACTTCCTATGGTAAACAATGACGCCAGTCCAGTGGGGGGGGAGGCTCCGTCTGTTCTATCAGGCGTGGGCCAAAATTTCAGACAATCCCTGGATAATTCAAACCATCCAGGAAGGGTACAGACTAGAATTCAGATCCAATCCCCCTCAGAAGTATTGCATCACATTACCCCAGACAAAAACGCTACAGTATCGCATGATACAGGACCTACAGAAACTTTGTGTAACGAGCAATAATTCCGGTTCCCAAAAATCAACGTTTCATGGGCCACTATTCAAAACTATTCTTAGTAAAAAAAACCAGACAATTCCTACCGAACAATAATAAATCTAAAATACTTGAACAAATGGATCAAGTACTACCATTTCAAAATGGACTCAGTACTGACGGCAATTCCGCTTATCACCCCAGCAGCGGTAATGTGCACCATCGATCTCAAGGATGCTTACTACCATGTCCCTATACACCCGGCCTTCCAGCAGTATCTCAGATTTGCCATAAAAATAAACGGTCTGATACACCATTTTCAGTTTCAGTGCCTCCCCTTCGGGATCTCATCAGCCCCTCTCATCTTTACCAAGATTGTGGTAGAAATGATGGCCCATCTCAGGCAAAAGGACATACTAATAGTTCCATACCTGGACGATTTTCTTCTCATAGCAGAGTCTCAGATATCCATGACAGAGCAACTCCAAACGACCCTGTCGTTGATGCGAGACCTGGGGTGGATCATCAACCTAAAAAAGTCCGACCTTCGTCCAGACTACAGGAAGATTTTTCTGGGTACACTCCTCGATTCAGTACTTCAGACCTCCTTTCTTCCTCTCGCAAAGCTAGCAACTATAAAAAAGGAAATATCTTTATTCCAAAAGAAAAAATGCTGTTCCCTTCGGGAAGCCATGCACATATTAGGGGTGATGACATCTTGCATTCCCATGGTCTCCTGGGCACAATTCAACTGCAGACCACTCCAAAACCTGATTCTCTCCTCCTGGAACAGAGATCCAGGTTCCCTGGACAGGAAGATATTCTTACCAGCCAAAGTAAAAAACTCTTTGCTCTGGTGGACCTCCCCAGTAAATCTAAGGAGGGGCGTCCCCTGGAACAAGGAACCTTCAGAGATAATAACGACCGATGCCAGCCTTCGGGGCTGGGGTGCCCACATAGGCGAGAGATTTTATCAGGGTCTGTGGTCCAGGGAGGAAATGAGTTGGTCCTCAAATGCCAGAGAATTGGCAGCAGTCCAGAGAACCCTGGAAAAAGCCTCACATATGCTACAAGGGAAACTGCTGTCAGTTACCTCAGAAGACAGGGAGGAACACAGAACCCGCTTCTACAAAAGATTACAGATCAAATCTTCATCTGGGCTCAATCCAACAGCCTATCAGTTATGGCAGTTCATTTGAAGGGGGTAGAAAATGTGACGGCAGACTTTTTAAGCAGGAAAAAGTTCTCTCCTGGAGAATGGATGCTAAACAGGGTTATATTTCAGGAGTTATGCCACCGTTGGGGATCTCCCCAGGTAGACCTGTTTGCATCAGCTCAGAACTCCCAGATAGAGACATACTTCTCTCTCAATCCCAGGAGTCCCTCAGCGGGAATAGACGCCTTATCCCAGTCCTGGAACATGACTAGCTTATGCCTTCCCGCCAATTCCCCTTATTCCAGCTGTGCTGAGAAAGATCAAACAGAGCTCAGGGAAATTCATTTTTGTGGGACCAGCCTGGCCCAAGAGAAGCTGGTTCCCTCTTCTGAAGAGTCTGGCTCTGGAGGATCCTATATTGCTTCCATTAATCCCAGACCTCCTATCTCAGGGCCCCCTTCTTCACCCGGGTTTGAAGAAATTAAACCTTACAGCATGGATCCTGAGAGGCAGATGTTGAGGAATCAGGGGCTATCCGATGCAGTAATCTCGACTCTACAGAAAAGCCGTAAGCCAGTAACCCTGGCTATATATAACAAGATTTGGAGAAAATTCAACTCTTGGTTATCAATGACCGTCCCGAACTGTTCTTCTCCTACCATAGCCCAGATTCTGGAATTCCTACAGAGGGGTTTCGATTTAGGGTTGAGACCTGCCACGCTGAAAGTACAGATTGCGGCCCTATCCTCCTTTCTGGATTTTCAGCTGGCGGAACATAGATGGATAAAAAGACTTGTAAAAGCAACTTGTCGGTTAAGGCCAACACTTAGACAGACAATCCCTCCTTGGGATCTCTCCTTGGTTCTAAACACCCTCTGTGACAGTCCATTCGAACCTCTGGACAGCATTTCTCTCAAAAATCTAACATTAAAAACAGTGTTTTTAGTAGCAATAACTTCGGCGAGTAGAATTGGAGAGATTCAAGCTATATCTATCAGAGAACCATATATTACTATCCTAGACGACAGGTTAATCCTAAAACTAGACCCAGCTTTCCTACCGAAAGTAGTGTCGTCCTTTCACAGAGAGCGGGAAATAATTCTCCCTTCTTTCTGTGCTTCCCCTAAAAATCCACAGGAAACACGTTTCCACTGTTTGGATGTCCGTAGATCTGTTCTCAAATATATCCAGGAAACGACAGACAGAAGGAAAAGCCAAAACCTCTTCATACAGTTTGGTGGAGCTAGGAGGGGGGAAAAAGCGAGCAAGATGACTTTAACCAGATGGATCAAGCAAACCATCCAAGAAGCCTACCGTCTGCAAAACAAACCGTGTCCTGCATCTATTAGGGCCCATTCTACCCTGGCAGTCTCCACCTCCTGGGCAGAAAGAGCCTGTGCTACGGTGGATCAGATATGTCAAGCTGCTACCTGGTCCAGCTTTAACACCTTTTGTAAACATTACAGATTGGACCTGCCGTCAGGTCACAACTTGGCCTTTGGTCGGAAGGTCCTCCAGGCCGTGGTCCCTCCCTAAGATAATAAGTTGGTATATCTCCATGTGCTGTCATGGAGGACGTCCTGGAAATCCGGAATTAGTCTTACCGGTAATTGTTTTTCCAGGAGTCCAACATGACAGCACTCCTATTATCCCTCCCATTATATTTGTTGTGTGGTCTTTTTTATGATGGTACAATGTGAAATTAACATTGGTGGTTATGACAAGAGAAAATTGTTATAAGAGCCATCTATCCGGTGTAGTAATTTAGAAAACACTGGTGAGAGGAGGGATGGGGGGGGCCTTTTAAACTTGTCTCACTTCCTGTCCCTACAGAGATAAGGGATGGACATCCTCCATGTGCTGTCATGTTGGACTCCTGGAAAAACAATTACCGGTAAGACTAATTCCGGATTTCCAGAACCCATGACAACACCCCTTGGTGTTCTTTTACATGTACTGTTTTAGGTGGATCAGAAGGGCAGAGCAAGTATTTACTTTTCTGTTCCTTGGTTTGGCTTCAAAAACACCAAAAATTGCTCGTGTTAAAGCATCCTTACGAAACAGGAGAAAAAAGGGTTCTTTGTTCAACTAGTAATACCTGATTTTTTTTTCTTACTTTGATTTTAAAACATTAGTTATTGTCAATTACTACACACAGACAACTATACAGCAAGAGACGACGTAAATTAAGTTTAACCTTTTGTAGTTTTTCCACTTAATAGTGTTGTCTGAACCGGCTGCATATAACCACAATTCTTCTTTCAATATGGGCAAGATTTAGATGATGAACAAGAGCAAATTAGGAACTGCATTTTATACCCACCTGTATACACTATATAAGGTACACACTAACTTTCTAAAAAGTGGTCATAGGTGTCCCTTTGTAATTCAACAGATCATAATTGGTCTGAAGGTGCAGATACAAAACATTAGGGATGAAGCTGATCTGAATGGAAGAAGGCTGACTGAAGAAAACGAAATGTTAAAGCAGCATTTGAAAGTCAAGGTAAGCCTGCATGTATTGCTCTTTGAACTAGTCCTTCATTTTCCTAACTATGATCAAAGACTATAAATCGGTATGCCAATTATTTATAACTACATTCTGTAACAATATTTCAACATGTATATGGAAAAGAAGGAATCCACTCTTTGTATACAAGTCTTAAAGTATCTTTTTTTACTTAATAAAAATTATCTATCTCTATAAATCAGTACTTGCTTTTTACAGGAGCAGGAAATTCGAGGACTCCAGAGTCTGGCAGAGAGAGCTATTCAGCTAGAGGCTTCTGTAGCAGAACTAAAGGGACAGCTTGATGAAAATGGGAAGCTTGTGGATGTTGGTGAACCAAAACCCAAAAAAGGCTTGTTCTCTAGCATTAAAAATACCATGAGTGGTACTCCAAAAAAGTCTAAAAGTGAGGAAACTACAGGCTTGACTCGGAAAAAACCTCTGCTGGCTCGTAAATGAGCCATTGATTTTATCAATTGATAACTATAATTTTATCAAACTATTTCTATGTATAAATGAGCTATTTATTTTATGTAACTAATAAAACACTACAACTCTTAACATTTTTTTTTTCATTTATTTGCTGATTCCCCCCCCCCCCCTTGTTGTATGCTCTTTTAATTTACATTGGAAATGTGCAAGAGTGATTCTAGAGTTTTCTGCTGCCTCAGACAAAAGGAAAAATGAAAACTTTAGAAGAAACATCAAAGTTCAGTTTACACAAATCACTGAGCAGCAACCAGAATGTTTAGTAAAAGACATTGGGGGAGATTTATCAAACTGCTGTAAAGGAAAACTGGCTTAGTTGTCCATAGCAATCAATCAGATTTCACCGTTCATTTTCCAGAGAGCCTCTGAAAAATGAAAGGTGTAATCTGACTGGTTGCTATGGACAACTAAGCCAGTTTACGCACTACGGGAAACTGGTGTAAAGAAAAACATGATTTCACAGTCTCTGTATGTTTTGGGATGCACTGGTCAAATAGATATAGATATAGAGATCTATCTACTACTAATCTATCTCTTGTGAATTGTTAGCGAATAGTACAATAACCCTGTAGTATAGTAAATGTGTCCCCTGTAGTTGCATGTTAGGCTGACACGATGTCAGCCTGATCCTCCTGAAGTGGCGGGGAGCTGTAACGATCAGCTTCCTTTAGCAAAATGCTAAACACAGCACTCAAGGGCTTAGATTTACTAATATGGGTGGGGCTTAATGGAAAATAGTTGGCGTCTTCCTTCCCGACAAGCGGTTACTCCTCACGGTGTCTAAGTTGAGCTTTAATGGGACCCAACTCACTAAATATCCTTCTGGTATTTCAGTGATTTGCCACTCATACAAGTGCAATAACGTCACAGGCTGCCAACCGTCTGAGAGGAGCATGCTAGGAGGGCATATTTGTGTGAAACACTTCTTGTATGAAATCTAACGAGGAAATATCCCCCACCATTACCAGAAAAATTCTCAGAACACCATGAAATATCTTTTTCAAAATTTTCTGGTAAGTCTTACAAGTCACTGTTTTCCTACTGGCTAGCATAGTACTGACTACCGGATCAGAAAACCCTTTTGATTTTAAGATTACCCTCTCAGGATCCAGGCTGATAGGCCTGGGGCCATGGGAGAACCCATGATTTATTTATTTTTTTTTTTTCCCTGGCCATTCTTGACAGATGGGGATACCATGATTTCCTTGGCCTGTCTGGTGCAATTGGTAGCACACTCTGTCCTCCCAAATCTTCCTTAGAACTTTTGGGATAAGAGGCAATGGCGAAAAACAATATGCCAGATGAAATTCACACTGAATCTGCACTGCATCTGTTCCTGCATGTTCTACATCTATTGGATCCAAGGAGAAAAAAAAAATGGAACCTTTGCATTGTTTTTGTTTGCAAAGGAAATCTAATATCTCCTTCAAGCGCTGCTCTTCTAGATCCAACTTGCTGCAACTTAGAAAATCCGCTTTGATGTTCTGAGCCCCCTTCAGACAGACCACCGATAAGAAATTAACGTTCACTTCTAACATGGTAACATAGTTTATAAGGCCGAAAAAAGACATCTGTCCATCCAGTTCGGCCTGTTATCCTGCAAGTTGATTCAGAGGAAGGCAAAAAAAAAACCCCTGTGAGGTAGAAGCCAATTTTCCTCACTTTAGGGGAAAAATTGCTTCCCGACTCCAATCGGGCAATCAAAAATCTTGTTGGTCAGGGATTGCAAGATCTTGTTCCTTGTACAGCATTGGTGATTTGAGTATGCCACCGCTGTTTTGTCTGAGTTGTAAAATGAAGTGAGGCCTTCCAGACTGCTCTCAATTCTCGATAATTGGACAACTTTGTATTTCAGACTGTTACCCCTGAACGGACAGGTTTGGGAGATGAGCTCCCCACCCCTAGAGACTGTCATCTGTGGTGAGAATTAGACGATCTCACAACCCACTGAACACCTGTTTAGAGATTCTGTTTTACTTCCCACCTTACCAAAGCAGAGTTTGGTTTCATGTTTTAAAGTGGTTTTCCACTTTAAAAATCAACTAATGAAGTCACGTGCGACTTTGTGAATAACTAACTTCGTTTTGCAACTTTGGATGAAGCATCGAAGCTCTCTTCACTCAACGCTAAAGATGTTTATCAGCCAGGGACTTGAAGAAATATTTCGCCAGGATTCCACGAACCATTTCAATCTTACTGGACCCCAGGCGTCACTTCTTAGAAGAGTCTGTAGCACTGGATTGAACAAAAAAACTTTCCCCTTATCCGGTCTACTAGTCTTCCACTTTTGTTTTTCCTTTTTTGTTTTGAATATGATCCTTATTTTCACTTGAAAAGAACCCCCCCCCCCCCATACCCTTCCTTTTTTTTATCTTCTGGAAAACGCTTCTTTGTGGCTGAAGCTTTTTGTAGAATTTTTTTTTTCAATATCTTTACTGAACACTTACTCCCTGTAGAAAGGAATACTACAAAGTTTACACTTGGAGCTAATATCACCTGACCAAGACTTTAGCCACAACACTCTCCTAACATTGTTAGCCAAAGCTGTGGTCCTAGCAGTGAACTTAACAGTCTGCTGTGGCGTCCAGGTAAAAAAAATAATAAAAAAAATCGTCTTTTACAGTAAGGGAAAGGAGTGTTAGCTTTTAAAAGGGCTTCCAGATGTAACTGCCAACTTTTGAGACCTGGCAACAGATGAGGCCGCTAGGTTGGGCTTAAACAGTGATGCAGCCCAAGTCCATGGGATCACGCAATGAGGCAGTATCCTTGATGTAAGGATGAATCTTTCGCTAGCTTAGACAGGGAAGTACCATATATACTTTAGGACAACCTAAAAGTAATTTTCATCTTCATCAAAAGGCAACCTTTTCTTCAGTCCAAGGTGAGAAAACGTTCCTATTAGGATTTTGCCATTAACATAAAATTAGAGAATGAAGATTTTTTTTTTTTTTTCTTCCTCCCTCTTCTCCTCTCTTCTAAACCTTAGAACATTTGGTCACGAGCCAATCTCTTAGTAAGTCATTATAGGTTTATTCCCATCTTGGACAATGGGGAAATATCGCTAGCATATGCCCCCATTGTCTTATAGGTGCGGGTCCCACCGCACCTATATCGAGAATGGAGCCCCCAAATTGACAGAGGGTGCACGGTGCATGCGCAGCCGCCCTCCATTCATTTCTAAAGGGCTGGCGAAAATAGCTGGGAGCTGTGCCTGGTGGTGGCCAGACCCCGGAAACATGGGGTCCTCCAGGTGCAGCACTCCCCACTCCGTTCTCAATATAGGTTCGGGTTCGAGCAGTGGGAACTGCACCTATCAGACAATGGGGGCATATCCTAGCGATATACCCCCATTGTCCAATATGGGAATACCCCTTTAATGTCTTCAGAAGAAAACACATATCTCTTAAATTCAGAATCATCACCTGGGGTAAGTCACTTTTTTTTTTTTTTTTTTTCCCCCCTCCCCATCTGAGAAATGTTCACACGAAGACAATGAGGGGGATACCCTTGTAGTCCCATGTTTAGAGGTGGATGGGCGACAGGTGCCAGGAGAAAATTCTGCCAAAGCAGACCTGATCTCCTGTTGAGAGAAAAGGGAAACTTAATAATTGCAGTTCAGTACTCAAAACCTTGTCATGCTGGTCTTGTATCCACTCACTGCTAAGCTGACAGGCTGCTCCCCATATTCCACAGGCTCCAACATAATGCTAGTAAAAGACAAAGGTGCAGGAGGCTCAGGGACTACAGTGTTGCTTGAACACTGGTCAGACGACGATATCCATTTTGACCAGCATGCCAAAGTTTAAAGAGGACCTTTCACCACTCCTGACATGCCTGTTTTAATAGCGCCATGCATTCCCCACGTACTAACAATTCTGGAGCATCTAGTCTTATGGCTCTATGTTGTGCCATTCCTTTATTATTTGCACTAGAAGTCATGAAGGAATTGCTATTTGTCTTCAGTAAAGGAACAGAGGGGAGGTGACCAGTTGGGGGTGTGTCCCTGCACAGTCTAACTCTATCCAATCAGTGCTGCTATGTTCTGACTGTGCAAACACCCCCCCCCCCCCCAACTGGTTACCTCCCCTCTGTTCCCTTACTGAAGACAAATCGCAATTCATCCATAACTTCTAGTAAGAATAATAAAGGAATGGCACAACATCGAGCCATAAGAATAGATGTTCCAGAATTGTTATTACATGGGGAATGCATGAAGCGATTAAAACAGGCATGTCAGGAGTGGTGAAAGGTCCTCTTTAAGGCCAATCAACCACGAGGCCTCACAGCTACGTCATTCACTCAGGATTTCCCAGCCTAGCCCCATTAGGACCTCGCGATGACATTACCCGCCGGAGTCAAGAATCAAGGACCGCAAGTAGTCAATAGGAGCTAGAGGAACTCCACTGAGTGTCTGGCTGCTGTGACCCTCCCCCTTATACTGGTCGGTGCAATGAGGGAGCAAAATGGATTGCGGTCGGCACATATACACAGAACTTACTTGCCCATGGTTAGCGTCGGCCGGCCACAATGCAGGTGCATAATCCATAGTTGTCCTTTTCTTCTGTACTGTCCTACCTAGATCTGAAGCACAGAGATGTCACTCCTCCTCCCTGCCTGGCATGGACTGGAAGACACTGAAGAGAAGATAGAAGGCCCTTTTAAAGTGTCCTTTCCCTGCCTGGTAGGAGGAGGAGGATAATCTGAACTTAAGGTGCCATCGTAGTAGTGAGAGGAAAAATAAAGTTATGGCTCCAGGAAGTGAAAAACAAACACAAACTGAAAATTGTGCTGTCAGGAAGGGTTTAAAAGGAGTAACATTCTCGTGAAGCAGAAGACAAAACTCTGATTTGATGCAATGTCTATGGTCGAAAAATAGCTTCACCTTGTTGGAACAAAGCAGCGGATTGTTAACCTTCTACAAGAAAACTGACCATTGACTAATGTCATAGGTAATATTAATCAGGGATCAAGCGAGATGTCATCCTCTGCTCCTGGGTATAGTGTACTCCAGCCCAAATTTTGGACATGCTAATCTGAAGGTATCACCAGAGCGATGTACACTCACTGACTAAAAAATAAATGAAAAAAAAAAAATCAAGTTGTTGGAATCAAATAAATGTCAGCTGGAGGCCCTACCATGAGAGTCAAAATGTGGCCGCAGAATGTTCTGCACATATCTCTGATCTGTTTCTGTCCTCTTATCACTACTTAGGGGTGACCGAGTGTCATCTGAGATGGCTCCCCACATCATTACACCACCAGTTGCAGCAATATGTCACTGTGCAGCAAAGGCAGGATTGAAGCACTGACGACGATCTCCATACTTGAACCCGACTATTGTCCGATCCAAAGCAGAACCTGTATTAGTTTCCAAAGCCGATACGGTTCCAGTCTGTAGCTGCCAAGGTTTCTTGCTCACAGCACCATGGCAAACAAAGGTGACGATGACTGGCTGTCAATAGCTGGACTCGTAATGGGTGACACGACCCCGAACTTCCTTCTGCTAACTGCCTGGAAATGGTCCAGGCAGAGACAGGTGCGTAATAAAGTTGCCACATACAGTGCCTTGCGAAAGTATTCGGCCCCCTGGAACTTTTCAACCTTTTGCCACATTTCAGGCTTCAAACAAAAAGATATAACATTTTAAATTGTTGGTGAAGAATCAACAACAAGTGGGTCACAATTGTGAAGTGGAACGAAATTTATTGGATCATTTAAACTTTTTTGTAATAATAAAACTGAAAAGTGGGTCGTGCAAAATTATTCGGCCCATTTACTTTCAGTTCAGAAAACTCACTCCAGAAGTTCATTGAGGATCTCTGAATGATCCAATGTTGTCCTAAATGACTGATGAAGAGAAATAGAATCCACCTGTGTGTAAATCAAGTCTCCGTATAAATGCACCTGCTCTGTGATAGTCTCAGGGTTCTGCATCATGAAGACCAAGGAACACACCAGGCAGGTCCGTGATACTGTTGTGGAGAAGTTTAAAGCCGGATTTGGATACCAAAAGATTTCCCAAGGAACACTGTGCAAGCGATCATATTGAAATGGAAGGAGTATCAGACCACTGCAAATCTACCAAGACCCGGCCATCCCTCTCTAAACTTTCATCTCAAACAAGGAGAAGACTGATCAGAGATGCAGCCAAGAGGCCCATGATCAGTCTGGATGAACTGCAGAGATCTACAGCTGAGGTGGGAGAGTCTGTCCATAGGACAACAATCAGTCGAACACTTCACAAATCTGGCCTTTATGGAAGAGTGGCAAGAAGAAAGCCATTTCTCAAAGATATCCATAAAAAGTGCAAAACATATAGAGACATACCCCAAGCGACTTGCAGCTGTAATCGCAGCAAAAGGTGGCGCAACAAAGTATTAATGCAAGGGGGCCGAATAATTTTACACGGCCCACTTTTCAGTTTTATTATTACAAAAAAAGTTTAAATGATCCAATAAATTTCATTCCACTTCACAATTGTGACCTACTTGTTGTTGATTCTTCACCAAAAATTTAAAATGTTATATCTTTTTGTTTGAAGCCTGAAATGTCGCAAAAGGTTGAAAAGTTCCAGGGGGCTAAATACTTTCGCAAGGCACTGTATGTCTGGATGGTGGACAATGAAATTGTGGGAGCTGCTTGTGCTTGTTGGTGGATCAAATGATCCTTTCTACTGGTGGTCTGTCTATGCCGTCCAGAGCCTGTTCTCCATGTGTGAAATCACATAACTACTGCTCCCAACAGCTAGGTCAGAACATCCAAGGTGGCGGTCAATTTGTTGAAACAATCATCCTGCTGCTTTCAGTCCAAAGATGTGTCCCCTCTCAAATTCTGTCAACTGGTGAAAATATGTTTGCTTGCTTTGTAGGGACATGAAAAGGGGGTAATCAATCTCTCTCCAAGAGGTACACTACCTAAAAATAGCTCCTGAGAGTTTTTTTTTAATATTGGGGGGGGGGATGCACTTTTACACCCTCTTGTGGCAAGATCCAGTTCCTAATCAGACCACACCTGTAATCATTTACAGACCTGCTTGAAAGAATTGCATGCCGAGTTTTGCAGCAATCAAACTTTTCTATCTGGGTGCGTTATTTTTGCCAATAAGTGTATATTAAAAAGGTAATTAATGCTTTTAATATTAAGTTAAATTTAGCCATTCACAGACAAAATCCTGACCACCTCTGTCATCTATAGAACGTAAACTGATCATCCAACTAGCCAGACATTTCTCTTTGCAGCTTCCTCAGGGAACAGATGTCTCAGTTTTGGATCCGTTTTTTATGCATTTTAATTTAAAGGGAATCTATCAGCTCTGAAACGCCCTCCAAACTAGAGTAAGCGATGTATAGTGTAAGGCCTTGTTCACATGTCAGTTATTTCCATCAGTTATTGTGAGCCAAAAGCAGATGTGGGTCAAAAACACAGAACAGGTGCAGATCTTTTCATTATACCTGATCTCTGTGGAGGCTTCACTACTGGTTTTGGCTGACAATAACTGATGTGTGAACTTGGCCTAAGTGATGTTGAGTCTGGCTATGTAATTTTCTTCGTACTCACTTCCATTCTGACTCTGTGCTCCCACAAACCTGCAGTAAAATGCACTCATTGGACTCCAGTGCTCACTCACATAATGGAGAGGACTCAAAAAAGAGTCCTGTCAATGTATTTTACTGCTGGTTTGTGGGAGCACAGCGTCAGAATGGAAGTGAGTATGAAGATAAAACTTACATATTCGGATTCAGCATCATTTACACTATACACCGCTTACTCTAGTTCAGGGGGTGTTTCGGAGATGACAGGTTCCCTTTAAGATGGTAAAGTGGCATTGGAAATGGGGATGATGAGTGTAGGTGGCGCAAACCATGTTATCAAGCATTGTCAGGTAAAAACTTCACCATGTTTGTGACATAGCTTCCATGGAAGAATGAATGTTCTAGGTCTTTTTATTGTCTTTGCCTATTAGAGAAAACACCACTAGATGGCAGTATCACATAATAGAACACGTTGATGTGGCGTTTTAAATAAACCAGTGCCGCCTTGTGGGAAGTTGACCAACCATTGAAGACCTTGTGAATAAAGGAAAAGGTTTTAAGCTATAAGTAGCTGTTTTAAATTTTGGTCTGGCAAGACATTTAAAGTGATTACTGATGACTTTTTTTTTTTTTTTTTTTAACAAAGCTCATCTTGGTGCTGGGTTGGAGGACATATCTACCTATTGCTCCCAACTTTGCAGGTACACTGAAGACCCAGCCTGTAGGATAGCATTATAGATGTGTTTTTTTTGTCTCTGCAGCTGGCCTAAACTAATAATACTTGTATTCTCCAAAGAATCACAGTATTGGGTACCTTTTCTTAGAACCTGTGTTATAGACACAATTTTATAAACTGTGTTGTACTTTGAAAAAATATGTATTAAAGAAAAACTAGGTAAGGTTCTATAATTTGACTTTGCAACTACTGTGTTAGGGCCTTCCAAATGTAAACTCAAAAGCTAGTTTCATATGAATGTAATACAGGTGCATTTCTGTGTCTGTATTATGGCTTTAATAGATCCTTATGATTTTTTTTTCAAACATTAGACCCACAGCACCATGTGCATGGATTTACCATAGACACCTGTTTTTTAAATGGACACTTATTACTTTAACACTTCTTGGCAACCTATACCTAACTATTCATTTTTCAATTAAAAAAAGGCATGTTGGTTTTCAGGATGTAAATTTTTTTTAAGTGACTAGATGTTCCTGGCTGGAGCCTTTAACTTCCCGTGTATAATATATATATATATATATATATATATATATATATATATATATATATACACACACACACACACTCTACAGATGACAGCAATTTTATATATACATATATAATATTTCTATAAAACACACACATACTACAGAGGACAGTTTCACTTCTTACCCTAGGCACGTGACATCACACCCATCAGTTATGTGGCCTAGGCACAGCTCAGCCCCATTCACTTGAATAGGGCTGAGCTCTCAGAGCAGAGTACTACATCTCTCCTGTGCTATCCTAGTAGTGTAGCTGTTCAGGGCTTCTCACATTACACATCAATACACTTCTCCATTGTTGTGGGCTTTGTTTCTCCCACATATACAAAGGACAGTACAGAGTAAGGCCTTATTCACACAACTATATCTATTTTGCTGTCTGCAAAACATGGATACTGGCCATGTGCATTCTGTCATTTTCTCACTCCGGTCTGTAGAAATGCCTTTTCTTGGCCGCAAAATGGACAAGAATAGAAAACATCTGATAATTTGCAAAATGGGCACGAGATGCAGACAGCACACAGATGACATCCAAGTACTGTCTACATTTTTTGCAGACCTACTGATCATGCCCTTTTTTGTCCGTGATGAAAACCATGGCCACACCACGGATGCCGTGTTTGGTCTGTGTTTTTTTTTACAGATCATTGGTAGGAGCGCTGTGTGGGGAAGGCAGGAACAGTGAAAAAACATTTCTGCCTTTTCTATGGGGAGCCCTGCTGTCATTGTGGTCTCTGCACGGATGTTTTAAAACATCTGTGAAAGATGAAGGATGACAGCTCAGATGGTATGTAGTCAACGGGTGGTCTGGAAGGGCTTTAAGGGAGTCTGTCACCTCCATAGCCCCTATAAAGCATTTACATAGCCCCATAGCACAAATAATGACAAATGTAACTGTACCTGGGGCGCTTTCCTCTGACTTGTAGAAGCTGTAAAAACGTACTTTAATCCATATGTAAATTAGCTGTTGGAAGTGCCCGGAGGCGGAGCTCACCGCCGTGGAGCCTGGGCTTGTCTGCTTTTTTAAAAACGCTCTCCCCGCCCCTGTCACTGCCTCCACCCGCCCTCCTCTTCACTTGCGTCCTCCATCTGTTCCAGGCTCTTGCTGAGCCGGCACATGCGCACTGCATTGCCCACTGTGAGCACAGCAACGGCGTAGCCTCAGGGAGAGACTGGAACAGACGGAGGACGCAAGTGAAGAGGAGGGCGGGTGGAGGCAGTGACAGGGGCGGGGAGAGCGTTTTTAGAAAAGCAGACGAGCCCAGGCTCCATGGTGGTGAGCTCCGCCTCCGGGCACTTCCAACAGCTAATTTACATATGGATTAAAGTACGTTTTTACAGCTTCTACAAGTCAGAGGAAAGCGCCCCAGGTACAGTTACATTTGTCATTATTTGTGCTATGGGGCTATGTAAATGCTTTATAGGGGCTATGGAGGTGGCAGACCCTCTTTAACATAGAGTGCCCATATAAGCTCTTGATGGCTAGGTGTGCCAAAAGTTAAAACTTCACAATCACTTGATGATATGGATGTGTATGAGCTGTGCAGTGTGATGAGGTTGTATCTTACCTACATATCTTGGGTCTTTCATTACCTCTGTTTGTTCCTATGCACATTCTCTTTCTCCATGCTGAGTCGACGGGCTCTTACTAGTGATGTCAGAACTGTCCTGTGTGCCCCAAACCAATCAGATGTACCCCTTATATGTCTTCTTTAGTACACTAGACTTTTTTTTTTGAGAACTGAAGAGGTTTTTATATTTAAAAAAAATACATATTTAAATGCCCTATTGATTTATGAAGTAAAAAAAAAATATTCCCAGACATCTTTGTTTTTAATCTAAGGAATTTTATACAGCATCGTATATACTAGAATCAGCATTACTTCCATAACAGCTAATATTTCACAATATTCAATGAAAAACTTTATATACATTAGTTTCAAGTGAACTCTAGAAACGACAACCAAAGTAAAACAGTTAAGTAATGAAATACACCTACAATGGTCCTTGAGTAAAAATACAGCTGGAAGGAGCATGGACTATATGCTGCCTCCACCGACCGAAGGGAGAGATATATGCACCCTACCCATTCCAATAGAGGTGGGCCACATTTGCTGCAGAACATCCCACTTTGTTCAACTGCACAGAGGATATGTTGTAAAGATGTACAACCTAGAATAATGGAAACTTGAGAATGAGAACAAAAATTATCTAAAAAAAAAAAATATAAAAAAATTAATCAGCCACGTGACAAGGAATCCATGGTGGACTGTACAGCTGTTTGGGTGGAATGCATTACGATATATATGGTGTATTCTACATACTGAACAGAATTCATCTACATAATAAACTAGTTATGCACACAAACATTTCTTTGGTACCAGGGCGCCAACTCTAAATGTGAGATTATAGAAGAAAACATGAAAAACTATTACTACTAAATGGCTTAACATTACAAGTTTACTTTGGTAGACAGCAGGAGGCAGGAGGGTTACAGAATCTCAAAGGCCCTGATTTATCACACCTTCACTCCAGAATTCTGTCTTCAAAAAGTCGCATGATAGGGCTTTTGCGACTTTTTTGCGCATTTTTTTGCGACTTTTTGAATGTGTACACAACTCACTCCAGTTTGTAATATGGGTGGAAAAGTGGGTGTGGTTAGCCATGCTAATGAGTTTCACTCCAGATTTATCATTGCGACTTTTTTTAAAAAGTCGCAAAATAGTCGCAATCTCACTCCAGGAGGAGGGTGGAGTAGGAAAAGTGGAGTAGCTTCTCTAGACAGAAGTGTTAGGTTTAAGGACAAGCCACATTTATCAAACAACCTGTGACGTTTGATAAATGTGGCAGAAAGTACTCCAACACAGACTGAAGCAAAACTGACTTCAAATATTTTCCTAATGATAAATTCCCCCCAAAGTCTTGTTTAGTGGAAATAATATAAAACAAGTTGAATCATGGACCGGTGTACACGTTCATCCTTCACTGTCGATTGTGAACTGAATTTAAAGCAGATCTCCAGGGTACTTAACCGGAAATCATATCAACATGTACTGACTTTGGCTGGTAGGTGGGCTTGTGCCTCTACACAGCAGCCAATATGAACAAGCAGAGCTGCCATATAAAGCATAAGAGTACGGCCACACTGAGTTTTATGGACAAGGTGTTAAGGCAGATTTTCAGCCAAATCCAGAAGTGGATCTATCAGAAAAGAGAAATATAAATCCTCTCTCTATATTTCTGATTTCGATCCACTTCTGACAAAAAAAACCTCCTAAAAAAAAAAATGTGTGCCCAAATCCCAACTGAAGGGGCCAGAATCTCTCATAGGAGAAATGCACATCAGACTCCTATTAGCACAATGCAGCGGAGCTGTGGTTTCTGACTGTAACCCTGAATGAAGCAATAATAAAAATCAGCTGAGAATACAATAAATATGTAGCAGGTAAAAATATACAAAAGGTAGGACTGAACATCTGGAACCCCCCTTTAAGTGCATCATGCATCTAGGAGGAATAGAGACAGCACAAAGTATCTCTGAGCAATGGTTCCTTGGTTGGCGTATCCACAGGAATACCTCTCTAAGGGCTCATGCACACGACTGTGTTTTTGTCTGCATCCAATCCACATTTTTTGCAGGTTGGATACAGACCCATTCACTTCAATGGGGTCACAAAAGATATGTCCGTTCCATGGCACCGGCAAAAATAATAGAACATGTCCTATTCTTGTCCGTTTAATGGACCAGGAAAGGACTGTATTATAGATGGCAGGAAGTTCAGTTCTGCAAAATGCGGAACGCACACTGCCGGTAAGCGTGTTTTGCGGATCCCCAAAACAGCTACGGCTGCGTGCATGAGCCCTGAGTCAGCAGATTCTGTCTACACTTCATGCTATGAGCAGCCACTGTGTCTAGATTACATGGGACTGTTCTCATTCGCATCACTGCAGCTACTTTACACAGAAAATATATTTCATACCAGGCAGTTAATGCCGCAAGATTTAAAAAAAAAAAAAAAAAAAAAAAAAGACCATAAAGCAGGGTCGGACTCCGTTACTCTTCTCCACGTCCATTAAGCTACATACAAGCTTGTCTACACCAAAGATTGGTTCCAAAGGCAAGAAAAAAAAAAGAAGATTGGTGGAGTTGTGTGCAGGGTTGGTCTGGAGGAAGCGGCAGCACCTGAACGTTTGGCCACGTTTTTAAAGGCACTTGTCGGTATCCACTTCTCCTCTATCTGTCGGATAATTAAACCATTCATTCTGCATTTAATTACATTTAACTATTCAGATATAATGAGCGGTCTCTGATTAATTGTTGTTTTCCTGTTACAGTCCCTGAGTATGACACTTACGGTAGCTTACGAACATTCATGCCTTGGAACAGATTTGGAAATGGGCAAAGATGTATTAGAAATGCGTGATCTCACAACACTTTTACACAGGATTCAATGACATGTTCAGCTCTGTTTCCTCTTCCACACATGCTCTGCTCCTGAAAAGGAAAGTCTATTCAGATGGTCGTGTTACGACCTGTAATCCGTAGGCACACATATAACACACGGGTGTTGTGTGCCTGTGGGGACAGTTCAGACAGGTTTGGCCACTCTGCGCAGTCATGGAACAGTGAGATCCTCCAGTAAGCAAACCATTTCCCTGAACTGAAGGCAAACACTCAGCTTATCGGTTACCAGAAACTGATCACATTACTGAAGACAATGGCACGCTACATGTACGCTGTGGCAACTCAAAGTAGCTGCGCAGGCTGTGAATAGGTGACAGCTGGAAATTCCCAGCCACAGCTCACTAAAAAACGTTTAAATATTCAGATAAAGAAACCAGATTAATTCAGTCCATTATATACACAAACGTAAGAATCTGATGCTGACGGTTGCATGTAATGTACCCTCTGAAGCTTGGGAAATGAGACAGCTACACTACTGGATGTGGGGAATCTCCGGCCGGCTCAATCGTTTTCCGCACACCGTAACTAGAGGGTTTGTCCATCATCTATGGCTGCTGTTGATATTGCACTTCTGTCGCTGTGTAGAAGTCGTCCAAGACGCTTTGCAAGTAATCGAATGTGGGTCTCTCTTCAGCTTTCTCCTTCCAGCATTGTTTCATGATTTCATACAGTTCTTCAGGACAAGAATCCATACGTGGTAATCGATAGCCACGCTGGAGCGCGGACATCACATCTGCATTGCTCATACCTTTAAAAAAATTAAAAAGTTACACGATAATGTAGCACCATTATAAGCTGCACAGGTTTCTTAACTGTCCCCATTTCTTGCACCTTCTCGACATGTAATACGTAGCCCTGGCCGCTTGGACAACCCAACTTATTTGTTAAATACCTAGAAGACTATCTGACTGCGGGAGATTTTTCTTTCAGAGGAACTCTGCTATCATTTCTTGTAATAACACAATATACATCATCCTACTGAAATCAAAGGGCCGTGCATGGATTTCAATTGATGAACCAGGTCCTCCAAAACAAGGGCAGGTCTTCCAGCAAATCGAAGGCAATACTTATCAGTGGACCAATCTCTATCACCTCAAAATGCACTAAAGGTGACCATACCCATTAGTCTAAAGACAATCAAAATGGACAATTTCAACCAAAACGAATGTTCGCCGGTTGAAATTTAACAACGAATCATTGTTTTAGTTAAGTGATGACAGACCATTATCACCTCAAAAGAAGTCGGTCATGTTCAATATTTTCATGAAAGATCTTTTATTCAAAGAAAGATGATTATTTACAAGAATGGTTTCATTGAACATGTATGACCAGTTTTAACAACTTTAACGGACTAAAACGCGCATGTGATTGTTCAACTAATGTTCTATCTTCTAACATCTACCTAATGTTTATGGCCACTTTAAACGGGCATTTTATAAGGGGTTATCCAAATCAAACATTTCAGGGCTTATATCTGGACTGCATATGCGTTTTAAGTCTGTGCTTTGCAGACATAAAGGGGTATTCTGGTAAAGTAACTTAATTTTTGAAAAACTGCATTAAGGCTGCAAGCTGTGACCCAACCAGAACCCATAACTACACATATAACCAGAGCTTCATTTTACCTTGCAATCCATTTGTCTAGTTCCTGTGTGAGCCTGCAGCACACTGACAGTATCATGGCTCCTGATCTTCCCTCACAAAACTACAATTCCCACAGTCCCTAGTTTTCCTGCTGTGAGTTTCTGCTTGTTCATGAGTGTTGATGATTACTGATTGGCTGCCTGATATACAGTCCAGACACGCCCCCTCTACTCAGTAATCAGCAGCACACTGACTTTTAGCTAGAGAACTGATAGCAACACACTGAGCATGCCTGACCTGACAAAGGCTCAGAACTACAGGTTGATGCCATGGTAACTTACTTATACTTTTATAACTGCTGAATGGTTAATATGGGAAATTGACATTATATTAGGTAATTATTGATGATGAATTAATCTAAAACATCTAATATATAAAGCTGAGTGTGTGTGTGTGTGTGTGTGTGTGTATATGTCTGCTAAAGGAATCCGCACCGCTGCAGCTACAATCACAAAATTTGGCAAATAATAACCCCTTTAATAACGTCCTACTTTACCTGGATATGGTATCTTTCCATATGTTATAATTTCATACAGCAATATTCCAAAGGACCACACATCTGACTTTATCGTGAATGACCCAAAGTTGATTGCCTCTGGAGCCGTCCATTTGATGGGGAATTTTGCACCTGAAACAGCAAATATGCCAGTCACTACAATATTAGACACACAGAATACCTTATTTTTTTGTACATCCAGGAACTACTAAAGATACCATTGTTAGACAAATGTTTCTACAGTTTTGCATGGAAATGCATAAAGAGAATGTATTCAGTCTTTTCTGTACTATGTCCACAGATGGAGCCTCAGAGTCTGAGGTGAGTTCCAATGGTGTTGGAGCCAAGTGTGAGACGGAACAAGAACAATTTCAAATTCTGGGAAACCAAGGTTTCTGTTTTCAGTGAAGCAAAGGGGACGAGTTAAGCTGTGTGGCACCAGTAGACCTTGTCATATGAGGGGCCAAGATCATTCAGCGTTTTAAACGTAAGGAGACCAATGTTACATTCTCCATATCATTGGAGGCCAATGAACAGCGGGAAGAACTTGTGTGAGGTGTGAATGGAGGTGGGCTAATTTGGGCTGCAGTTTTTTGTACAAGCTGTAATGGTTGTAGGTCCTTTTGGTAGATCTACCAGTACTCCTTGAAGGAGAAAACAGATACGTACATAAGTTTCTGTCGATTTTCTGGAGGAATAAGGCTACTGGTTCTTGCTATATTGCTCCGGTGTGAAGATTTGACACGATCATTATGCCATGCATCCTAATAGGACTTGTAAATAGGTTGCCCAGTGCAGCCAGTCTCTTTAAATTTGCAGACAAGTACAATACAATCAAACTAACTATAGACGTTCAGCAATGATTAGACTGTACCTTCTCTTGCTGTATATTCGTTGTCTTCAATAACTCTGGCCAGACCAAAGTCCGCTATCTTACACATGAGAGACTCAGAGACGAGCACATTTGCTGCCCTAAGATCACGGTGGATGTAATTCTTTCTTTCTATGTACGCCATACCTTCTGCAATCTGAAAGAGAGGTGATGGAATTAAAGAATATGCATATTGTACTAGCTGTCTACAGGTAATTGGGACTTTCCTCTGACCAGATCTACTGTATATAGCCTAGCTTCTTCTGATTGTCACAGTGTTAGTATGGCAGGTAGTATTTACGTGCTATATAATACTGAGTTACTTTTGTTTTTTTCTTTTTTTATTTAGCGGTGTTATTCCTGGCACCATAGTGTGTTATTCCCCTGGCAGAAAGCAGAGCTACTGAAATCTGACCCACAGCTAACTTCAGGTATTTCTACAATAAGTGATCTGGCAAAACACATTCCTGGTAAGAATCCAGTAGAACACAGTGGGGTATGCTCTACAATGTGGTTTACATCTAAACCTCTCTACATATCAAGAAAATTAGTAGGAAATGGTAAACGAGCACTGTTTTTAAAGGACCCACACATAACGACAGGTATCCATTTATAATAACAGATCCTGTTGCATCAGTTATGCATAGGATTGATTAGGATTAGAGATGAACAAACGTGCTCGTAACGAGCACTGTAGCGCTTGGCTCCCCTGCGCTCGCATGGGCGCAGGCATCCGGATCCGTCCTCCTCACCCGACGGATCCGGATGCCTGCGCCCATGCGAGCGCAGGGGAGCCGAGCGCTACAGTGCTCGTTATGAGCACGTTTGCTCATCTCTAATTAGGATCTATTTTTTGTATAGGATCCCGTTTCATCCATTTGAGCCATTTCCATCCCATTGTTTTAGACGGAAAAAAAAAATAAATTACTGCATGCAGGACTTTTTTTCCTTCTAAAAAAAAAAACGGATCTCAGATGGAAATGGCTCAAACGGATGACAAATGATGAAACAGGATCCTTTTTTTTTTTTTTTTTTACAGAATGTTTTTTTCCCCTCTCTCTTCTTCTGGCGGATCAGAAGAACGGAAAGCTAAAACGTTGATGTGACTCAGCTGGCCATACAGACTAGATTCATGCTGTTAGAACCAGACGATTGGAATCTGCCAACAATGTATTATGACCACCAAGGATCGAGCATCCTGACTTTCAACATGCCTTATCCTGTGTGTGAAGCAGCAGCTAGTTTTCCTCTGCTCCATGAAGTGTGCATGTTTATGGAGGTTGGGGTGGATACCCATCAGATGTGCCAATTTGACTGCTCTCTTAGGTGTATGACCAGCTTATGTTCCATTAATGTAGGCCTCACGTATTACAAACAAAACAAAAAAAGAAGGAAAGAAAGAATTCGGAGGTTTAGCCTAGCAATCAGACTCCAGGTTTCATATTCTACTAGGCAAACTAATAATGAAAAGTGCAATCTGACTGTTGATCCTCCACTTTTTGTCTGCACTAAATTTTATACACAAGACCCTGTAAATGCTGTGATATCAGACACCACACGGCGGCTCTTTATAACCACGTCACAAAACAGCATCTTATAGAACTGAACAGAGTATCCGCGCATGTGTTAGCATTGCTCCAATCACTTGGTCGGACCCCACCAATCAGATAATTACCACCTATCCAATTGTTACGGCGAGACAACCCTTTAACTTTATTAACAACATCCTTAGAGATAAGCAGCCACATAGACCGTGAAGTAGTTGTTGCAATGACGACAATAATAAGCTATTGCAGTTTTGGCTCAGGTTCCTGTTAATTCCCCTTCCTGGGCTGCATTATCATTGTTATTCACATGCTGACCGTGAAGATTTTCAGTTCCTCTTTCTCACTGCTGGTTTTACAGTAACGCAACTGTTAATGTAAAATCTAGCACATTGACGAGGATATGCTGTTAAAATGTAAACATATTACTTTCTTCATAGTATGAAATTAATGTGATCAACAGTAAGAATCTCCATCAGAGATGGAGCTCTACTCTAAGTTCATCCACCACATGGACACCGAAAATGATGAGATAAAGCTGTCCATACACATTATATATAAGCTGTCCAAACCTGCTCATTTCAGCTGCATTGGTCAATAAGCAAGGTAATGTGTATGGGGGGTAAGAAGCAGGGGCAGATTCAGAAATCAAAGTAGCCCTAGAAAAAATACTAAAAGTGGCCCCATTTTGTAGTCAGGTCCAAATTGATGGAAGGCAGAGCCAGCAATACCATATTGTGGCACATTATACCACCCCAACAGAGCCAAATACCACAGTCCATCACAAAATACTGCCAGCAGCACAAAATACATCCCCAAAAACCTCCACTGGGGCGGCAGCCTGGGCATCGGCCCACCGGGAAATATCCCTGTAAGGTCTATGGTCAATCTGCCCCTGGTAAGATGGCTTGGGCCTGTTGGTTTTCAGTATATCTTAGGACAGGAGATGAGCCATGCCAGGTGTTCCCCTGTCTGGGAGCATATTTATGGTGGGGTTGGAAGGGAAAGAGAACTGCTATTTCATGTGTATGATCAGCTTTACAACCACTTTCCATATACTGGATAACAGCGAATCTAAACTTCTCCACTCACTGGAAACCAACACCTTCTTGCCAAGCAATGGACACCAGGGAATATATCCAAACCCCCTAAAAACTTGAGTACAGCAGTAAGAAATTGTATAAAATTTCAAGACACATTGGCTACCAAGCTCCAGAGACTTGTCTAACTGTGTAACCAAACCATTTCCCCAACTGGACAACAGAGGAGCATAAGGTTCCCCCCAAAGATACAGATTGCTGATGCTGTTGAAGGGTATAGAACAGGGCTGGCCAACCTGCGGCTCTCCAGCTGTTGCAAAACTACAACTCCCAGCATGCCCAGTCTGCCTACAGCTATCATCCTACAGCAGGGCATGGTGGGAGTTGTAGTTTTACAACAGCTGGAGAGCCTCAGGTTGGCCAGCCCTGCTATAGAATCTGATACAGGATTTTGAGCGGTATCAAAACATTACCAACGATTCAATCACAGTAAGTTGACATATACCTGAAAATACATATAATTAATTTATATGTCATCCGTATATAGCTTTCAAACAATGCAATGCCTATTTATGCTTCACCACTCTGAAGCAGGAATTTTCATCACAGCCCAGAAACCTTAAAAAGGGTGATCGAAGTTCCAGGTTTTTTTATAGACAAACTGCAGAGAGGCAGCTAAAATAATGAAATTTAACAAAAAAAACAAAAACTTGAAATTCACCTTCTGGAGCTTCCTCTGATCCAGTGCCACTGTTCCACCCTCACCGCCCCGCTGCAGCTGTGATGTCTGGTCTCATGCCATGTCCAGGATGTCAACACAGAAGCCAAAATATTACAGCTGGGTGGAGAAGATAGAACAGGCGTTCTGGATTGGAGGGGCCTCTGGAAAAAACTCAGAACATGGACAACCCCTTTAAGCTATTCCTCTAGTATACAACCATAACAAAGCATATGCAGATATTTAAACTAGTTGGTCTGTACAGTGCCTTGGGAAAGTATTCGGCCCCCTTGGAACTTTTCAACCTTTTGCCACATTTCAGGCTTCAAACAAAAAGATATAACATTTTACATTTTTGATGAAGAATCAACAACAAGTGGGTCACAATTGTGAAGTGGAACGAAATTTATTGGATCATTTAAACTTTTTTGTAATAATAAAACGTTTTTACAACAATTACATTAATACTTTGTTGCGCCACCTTTTGCTGCGATTACAGCTGCAAGTCGCTTGGGGTATGTCTCTATCAGTTTTGCACATCTAGAGACTGAAATTCTTGCCCATTCTTCCTTGCAAAACAGCTCGAGCTCTTTGAGGTTGGATGGAGAGCGTTTGTGAACAGCAGTTTTCAGCTCTTTCCACATAGTCTCAATTGGATTCAGGTTTGGACTTTGACTTGGCCATTCTAAGACCTGGATACGTTTATTTTTGAACCATTCCATTGTAGATTTTTCTTTATGTTTGGGATCATTGTCTTGTTGGAAGATAAATCTCCGTCCTAGTCTCAGGTCTTTTGAAGACTCCAACAGGTTTTCATCCAGAATGGTCCTGTATTTGCCTCCATCCATCTTCCCATCAATTTTAACCATCTTCCCTGTTCCTGCTGATGAAAAGCAGGCCCAAACCATGATGCTGCCACCACCATGTTTGACAGTGGGGATGGTGTGTTCAGGGGGATGAGCTGTGTTGCTTTTACGCCAAACATATCGTTTTGCATTGTTTCCAAAAAGTTGGATTTTGGTTTCATCTGACCAGAGCACCTTCTTCCACATGTTTGGCGTGTCTCCCAGGTGGCTTGTGGCAAACTGTAAACGAGACTTTTTATGGATATCTTTGAGAAATGGCTTTCTTCTTGCCACTCTTCCATAAAGGCCAAATTTGTGAAGTGTTGGACTGATTGTTGTCCTATGCACAGACTCTCCCACCTCAGCTGTAGATCTCTGCAGTTCATCCAGACTGATCATGGACCTCTTGGCTGCATCTCTGATCAGTCTTCTCCTTGTTTGAGATGAAAGTTTAGAGGGACGGCCGGGTCTTGGTAGATTTGCAGTGGTCTGATACTCCTTCCATTTCAATATGATCGCTTGCACAGTGCTCCTTGGGATGTTTAAAGCTTGGGAAATCTTTTGGTATCCAAATCTGGCTTTAAACTTCTCCACAACAGTATCACGGACCTGCCTGGTGTGTTCCTTGGTCTTCATGATGCAGAACCCTGAGACTATCACAGAGCAGGTGCATTTATACGGAGACTTGATTACACACAGGTGGACTCTATTTCTCTTCATCAGTCATTTAGGACAACATTGGATAATTCAGAGATCCTCAATGAACTTCTGGAGTGAGTTTTCTGAACTGAAAGTAAATGGGCCGAATAATTTTGCACGCTTAACTTTTCAGTTTTATTATTACAAAAATAGTTTAAATGATCCAATAAATGTCGTTCCACTTCACAATTGTGACCCACTTGTTGATTCTTCACCAAAAATTTAAAATGTTATATCTTTTTCTTTGAAGCCTGAAATGTGGCAAAAGGTTGAAAAGTTCCAGGGGGCCGAATACTTTCACAAGGCAATGTATGTGATATTTTAAGTTGTTTTTACCCATATAATAGTGAGCACTGGAACAGATGTCTATGAATGCGGATGTGGAAAAGATATCAGTTGGTCAAGTCAAAGTCCACTTTATTGTCAATACTGCAGTGCGTACGAGACACACAGAGAATAGAAATTTCATGTCTCTTTCAAACCCATGGTGTAGCCAATACACAAAACATAAAATGTATATAAGTCATCTACTCTAAAAGAGATACCTAAAATACATATAAAAAAAACCCCCTAAAACCAGAGTTGGGTCTGGGTATAATTATCCTAATATATATGCCTAACCAATTCATATGATAATAGTCAGATATAAATAAGGTAATATCCAATCATGAATCCTAAATTAATTTAAGGGATGGCAAAGTAGGAAGGGAGTTTAACACTCTGACAGCCTAATGAACAGAACTATCCCTCAATCACTTACAGAGAGGTTGTGCACTGAATATTCTCCTGGAACTAACATAGGAATCAATGGCGGAGAACTATTACCTAGATTCTAATGCTCATAAAGAGAGGCCCGGGATGTCATTCTTTTCCTTTAGTTAGTGAGGATACACGCTGTCCCTCATGTTTTATCAAACCTCTACATTTTTGTAGGTCACTGCACGTATAATTTGCATGCCTATCTCCACTTCCTAGTAGATAAGAAATAACCTAACAGTGAGCCCTTTGTCTGAGCATCTGTGTGTTCTCCTTTACATATAAACAGACCTCATCTTCATGAGGGCATAACACAGGGCAGTCCACAGCCCACGCGCCACACAATGACCCATTGAATGTGCACACAAGAAGAGGATTTAACTTTGCATCCTAGGTTAATATAAAGTGGTGGCTGGGAGCCAAAAGCGGACACTCACATTTCCATCCCCTGAGAGAACAGGCTAGGGCCACCTCTCCAATAGGTGTATGTGTTATTTTTACTGTAAGCAGTTTCCTGTACTGTAAACAGTGGGTAAGGAATCTGCAGTCAAGTAAACAATTTTTCTTCTGCCAGAAGAGGTCAGTATTACACAAAAGAGCTTTTCCAGGCATAAGCGGGGTCTGTCAGCAGTTTTGACCAGTCTAAACTGTTGACACCACTAGGTATGGACTGGGGAGAGCAGTAGAAACATACCTTTTGTGGAGTTTTTATTATAAGTAGTGTGAATATGAACATTTATTCTGCCAGAGTCTGCTCCTTAAGTGCACAGGAAGCAGCGCTTCACTGTTAAGTGTTCTTTGCACTGAGTTGCTTCACAGCCCCTTACCTCTGCTCTGAGCAACAACTGTAGTGGTCTCTAGATTGGACGCTACATCTGTCGCTCAGAGCAGAGGGGAGGAGCTGTGAGGCAATTTCGTGCAAAGGGCACTTTACGGTGAAGCCCTGCCTCCAGTGCACTTAAAGAACAGAACCTGGTAGAATAAATGTTCATATTCGTATGTGTTTTCAATGGGGAGAGAGAAGAAGGCTGCTGCCAGACACCTCTGGTGGTGGCTAATCTCCTGGGATACAAAACAAATGATGGTAGGGGCAGAAAAAGATTGGCTCTTTGAATTTTAATGTCCGATCCTATTTTATCCAGACATCATCTGCCTGTCCTTAGGCCTCTATTCAGATTACACCGATGGCTGGTCCTGCTGAAAATGGCAGGTTTGGTCAACAATAGTCTAATATGTATCGGGGCCTTAAAGGGGGTTTTCTGAGATTTTTGATACTGATGACCTACCCTTTCAGATAGGTCATTAGTATGTGATCGGTGGTGGACTGACACCCTGGACCCCTGCCAATCAGCTGCTTTGAGAAGACACCGGCGGTCCCATGATCAACACAGCCTTCTCCGTGCTCACCAAGCACAGCGCCATAAATTGTATAGCAGCTGTGCGTGGTATCATGCTCAGCCTCATAGAAGTGCCTTCTAAAAACAGCTGATCAGCGGGGGTCCCGGGTGTCGGAACCCCACCAATCAGGACCTATCCTGAAAATAGATGATCAGTATCAAAATCTTGAAAAAAAAAAAAAAAAAACCTTTAAGAGCGGCTTACTAAACTATATGAGTCAACCACTTTAAGGAAGAGGCAATGGCCTGAAAAAAATAATAAAAGAAACTCCATAATGCTGAAGTACCTGAGCAGAGAAGTCAATCAGCTTTGGAAGAAGCAGCTTAGAACCTTCATCACTCTTGAGAAAATCTAGTAGGCTTCCTAACAAACATAAAAAAAGAAAAGAGATTAGACATTAAATAGTGAGCTGCATATACACAATTGCCACTTTATTTAGGAACTCTGGTAACCGTCTATTAGCTTGACAGTCAAGTATTTGTAGGGAGCAGATTTACCCTTTGCCATATATTCAGTAATAATGTAAATTGGTTCCACTTTAGTGACCACCGCGTACAGTCTCACTAGTTTGTCATGCTGGAGCGTCTTCATCAAGTTGGCTTCCTCCATGAATGCTTCCACGGACATGGATCCTGGCTTGAGGGTTTTCACAGCAATTTTTGAATTATTATTATAAAAACCTAAAGAGGGGAAGATTAAAAGACGACCAGAAATGAAAACTTATTAAAATTATAGTTGACTTATTATGGAAATAAGACACTCCATGAAAGTCTGCACACACACACAATCCACAAAAACAAGGTTGTCCCAACCCACTCCCGGCACATTCGGCAAACAGCTGATTTTGCAAGGGGAAGCCATCGGGCAGCTGGTGAAGGGAAAATGAAGTATTAGATGGCAGCCGTCCATGCAGCTCAAGTGCACCAGAATGGGAGGCTGCTCATAAAGAATGAGGACCCCCCCTCTATTAGGTCCAGATAGGGCATGCCTTCAGGACATATAACCCGAGATAAACTACATGTAAGCCACACCATCCTCAGTTCACATAATCTTTTGTGTAGAACGTCAATATCCATACATTAGCAAGAGGAAACATCTTGAAACTTATGTTTCAGAATATTGCAAAAACTGCTCAAGTCATTTCCTGTGCAGTATGATGAAAGGAAGAGGCAGTGAGTGTCCCGTACATTCTTGTTTTTCTTATTATGGAAGATCCCTTTAGGGGTGTACACGTCTCTTCCTTCCCGTTATTATTAGGTAATTGATTAGGATGACGCTATAACAGGTCTGTAAAACATTGACCTTCAAATTAACAATTTACATAGGATTTTGGCAAGAGAGTCACATTTAAAATGATGAAGTATTAATATATTTTGAGGTTAATCAGATTTTATTGGGTTTAACCTTTCCTGATACAGCCTTACAGTATCCTGTGCTGTGAAAAGTATATGATGTCAGTCTCTCACAGGACAGTTGAGAAGCTATAGCCCACTGCTCTTTCATGCAGGTATCATGGTAGGTTTTTAGCCATGATCCACTAGTTTTTAAGGTCTCCAACATTTTTACTGTATTGGCTTCAAGTCATGGAGTAGGCCAGTCCAAAGCTATTATTTTTTTGTTTCTCTTCAACATTTATTTCTTTTGTGATCTGATTCACTGTCTGGTTCCAGAGCCCAGTTATCAGTTTGTGGACAGATAACTACATATTTCTCCTCGTTTTCCAATAATATATTTTAAAGAGGGTCTGTCACCTCCATAGCCCCTATAAAGCATTTACATAGCCCCATAGCACAAATAATGACAAATGTAACTGTACCTGGGGCGCTTTCCTCTGACTTGTAGAAGCTGTAAAAACGTACTTTAATCCATATGTAAATTAGCTGTTGGACGTGCCCAGAGGCGGAGCTCACCGCTGTGGAGCCCGGGCTCGTCTGCTTTTTTAAACGCTCTCCCCGCCCCGTCACTGCCTCCACCCGCCCTCCTCTTCACTTGCGTCCTCAGTCTGTTCCAGTCTCTCCCCGAGCCGGCGCATGCGCAGTGGCTACGCCGATGCCGTGCCCACAATGGGCAATGCAGTGTGCATGTGCCGGCTCAGCAAGAGCCTGGAACAGATGGAGGACGCAAGTGAAGAGGAGGGCGGGTGGAGGCAGTGACAGGGGCGGGGAGAGCGTTTAAAAAAGCAGACGAGCCCGGGCTCCATGGCGGTGAGCTCCGCCTCCGGGCACTTCCAACAGCTAATTTACATATGGATTAAAGTACGTTTTTACAGCTTCTACAAGTCAGAGGAAAGCGCCCCAGGTACTGTTACATTTGTCATTATTTGTGCTATGGGGCTATGTAAATGCTTTATAGGGGCTATGGAGGTGACAGACTCCCTTTAATAATGCTTTTCAGCACTTCTGGAATTTGTTTTACAGCTGACATATTGTCCAAAGAGTTTCACTTCAGACGTGTGTTTAGGACGCATTATTCAAATGCACAACTCTGGCCTGCAGAGGAGGTGTGGGGATGGAGAGGACAGGAGTGGCTTAGGGGATTCTGAGGTTGGTTGTAGTCCTCACATTGGCAACCCTTCTCCAGCTCTCCCTGGGCTGGTGTACAGTGAAAGGAGGGCTTACCCTCCTTCCTTCGGGGCATACCCTGGGTTTTTGGTTTCTCCTTCCTGTTGTTGAGTGGGGTGCTCTTGATGCTAGGTGGATGGGTGCAAGGCAGGATGGCAGATGGATATTGGAATTAATGAACAGGCCCATTAGGTTGTAACAAATTAAGACTCTTTCTTTACTGAGCAGATAATGAGGGTTTTAGTACATATAGCAACAATAGGCACAGTTGTGTGGTATATTACACTTTAGGCTTCTCCCAATAGTTGTGTATAGGCAGTTACAATGATGGTAGTACTAAGTCACTCTCTCTGTACACTTTGCAATCTTCCTAAATAATCACACATGTTTAATTCTGTTCTCATTAACACTTTATACAATGCCCAGTCCAGTGGTGCAGATCTTAAATCCAGATGACCAGTTCTTCTGACAAGTGTAGTGATTGCCGAGGCAAGTAACCATTTCCACAAGCATTAAAGTCTGTTGCATGTGCATACCTTACTGTCTAAGCCTAGCATGGCCTTTAGCTAGTTCTCAACCATCTGCAAATGTCAGTTCTCTTTATCTCCGAGGTAGTCTCTCAGTTCAGTTAATCTCTGCTAGTTCATAGATGAAGGTTCTCTGGACTAGACCTAGCTGTCTGTAGGTCACACACATACGTCCTTCCTGTATGCCTGCTCACCAAAGACTCTCTAACCAAGAAGTGGGACCAGCTCATCATCCCGGAAACTGCACTATTTTCAGCCTATAGACAACAATTTGTAATTTACAATGTACAAGGAAAAGTACTTCAAACATGTTAAACACTTTAGCAGTGATCCACTAAAGTATGAACACTTTAGCAGTGATCCACTGGGTCACTGTACAAACATCTTGAGCATTCAAAGTTATTTTATAAATGATTGAAGAACCCTGGTTCCAACCTTTCTATGTACGTGAATCAAATCTTTGGCAAGTCTTTCACATGAAGGAGTCCTTTGCATGGTCTTCTGGGATATTTGTAACTTCTTGGATATGTTATCTCTGCACCTCTTGGCATAATTTTGCCATGCTGGTCACTCACCACAGGCCAATGTGTCACACAGAGATACAAATCACTTGGTGACCCAGGGCAATTTATCTCCCCCCGCCCAACCTATTTATACACGGATACAGTCAGCAACCATATATACAATTTATAAAGAGACAGCATGCAGCCAGGAGGTCAGTGTAGTTACTTTATATTAATTATATTATCTACTGTATGTTCATTTCCAGTATGTTTGCCTACTCACCCATCCAGACTTCACCAAACTGTCCAGCTCCAAGTTTCTTCACTAGTTTAACAGACTCCCTTGGAATTTCCCAAGCATCTTTATCCCATGGTTTTTGTGGTTTGGGACTAAAACAGGGTTTTTCCAATTTCCTGCATAGGCCATCTGCTTGCTCTAAAACATCAAACAATTATAGATTATTGTAAAAAATGTGAAGTACTATAACATGAAGTAAATTGTGTGAAAGGCAAAAATGGATAAAGTAACTCAATAACTAAAGGAATGAGCAGCAAGAACACTGAGCTTTGCAAGAAAAATAAAATCATTATGGTCCTGAAATTTAGGGGCTCAGTCCTTTCCTATGAAAATGATGAATGAATACAAGCGTATATACATATGTATTGCATTGCACTGGTTATTAAAGGGAACCTGCCACGTACATGTAGGCAGCATGGTATAGAAAAGGAGGGGCTGAACAGATTGATATAGATCTTGTGCATTTTAGTCATTTAATAATGATTAAACTTTAGGATAGGTTATCAATATCAGATCGTCGGGGGTCTGACTTCTGGCAACTGTTTGAAGAGGTAGTGGCGCTCATGCAAATTGTGCAAATCACTTAAGTAGGATGGAGCAATTGTAATTACACTGTGCCACAGAGACGTAAATGAATACATGACATGTTCTACTGAATCTTTTCTCACAAAACTATGGGGGCACATTTATTAAGACTGGCATTTTAGATCTTAATAAAGCCCCATAGCTGCCGGTGGATCCGCCAAAGTTACACATCCAGCACCAGTTATAAATGTAAGCCAGCTTCCACGCAGTCTTACATTTAGGCCATTTTCTATGCCTAAAACAGGCGTAGAAAATGGAGAATTAGACGGACCTGCTGGCCCATCCCCTTCTCCGCCCACAATTTTAGTACCAGCGTGCGCTGGGCGAAGTCGCAGGTAGCGGCACAACTAACCGTTGCACCACCACTTATTTAGGCGTATTTCAGCATATTAAATACCCCTGCTCAGCTCCTACTGCTCTATAACACACTGCCTACAGATGGGACACCATGTGTAACATGACAGGTTCCCTTTAAGGATTTATAGTTAACCACCTGGAATGAATTATAAAACAACAACCACATTTAACTGCAGTCACAGGTCATCAGATTTATATTACTGTGAAGTTGGGTGACGTGATCTCGAAAATGGATTTTCTTTTTATGGGGTAATAATAAAGTGCAAATATTAAAACAGCTCTAAATACTGTTATTGGAAAAAGTGCAACTGACAGTGCAAAGTACACGATCGATTCCAAAGTTGTTTCACATTAAACTATGTTCCAAGCCATAAAACATCTTTACTGTATGAATCACATCATCTATTGATAAAGAAACGGTTCACACAAAACCGGCGCATGAATGACTCACTTTGGTAATGCTGGATCATGTCACTGATGCACGGGAACGTAATCCGGGGGGAAATGTAAAATCCACCATTGTCAAGAGTCCTGATTTTGTAGTGCTTGATGATATCACCGTTCTTTGCATCAAAATCCCTTATTGACAAGGAGTAGCTGCCTAACAAAGAGAAAATGATGGGTTTCAGTTCAGTTACCAGGGCAATAGTACCTCACAGCAACTGGATTATAGACCTGACCACACTGATGTGGCAGACATGAAAACAGCCTGGTAACTACTACGCAGCAGTGCTCTATTATTCTGAGAATCGTAATGTACAATGCTGCACTTAAATTGGCTGCAAACGCTTAGAAATTCAAGTTTTACTTAAGAAAAAAGAAATCAAATACAACAAATATGTACATAAGACTTAAAAACAACAAACCAATGAAACCTGATGAATAGTCGACTATTAAAGACCTGTTAGGTACTGCATCTGTGTTTAGGCAGTAAACAATGAAGACACTTTTAGCCACTAGCGCTCGCATATTATTTGTGGTCCATTGATAGCATGAAACACGTTGGCAGCTTTGATGGACCCAGGTCATGTCAGTGCTGTGTCATGCGCCACGTAGATGGGCAAGAGCCCAAGTCAAATTGCCTTTCCACCCCTGCAATTTTAATGCACCTATTGCTGTAGAGCCATGCATACATAATCATTTTAAAGGTAGTCTTTCACCTGTTTTTCACCATTATAACTAAGAGCAGTGCCCCACAGAAGATTGCATAGGGTGGGGGGGGGTGGGGGGGAGGGCTGCTTTAGCTGCTCATATCTTGGGATTCGTAGCAGACAGAAAAATGATCTGACCTTCTTTGAAAGCTGACATTCCAAGCTTTCAAATGATACCAAAATCACAGCATTGTATCCAGTATATCAGAAGATATAGCTGTTAGAAATCGGGTCGGGAGAGAAAGCTGTTTTTAGTTTCACTTTCAGCTGGGCACTTGGGAGCTGTTTTCCTGCAGAATAAAAGTGCTTTTCCTGGACATGTAATACAGACACACAGTGCACACAGGTATGTCTGGGATGTGTCTGCAATCTTCTGTGGGACACTGCTGTTATATAGGTGAAAAACAGGTGAAAGACTTACAGGTGAAGAGGGCGGCTTAGGAGAGAAAGGCGTAGTGTCCTGCTGTGTGCACTGTGATTGGTAATCATAATAAAAAAAAAACTGTAATGACTCATAACCAGAGGTGCACCTATCACCAGCTACAATGCTACGGGACCAGAAGATTGGTTTCAAAATATTCAGATGTTCTCCGGCTTTCCAAACATTGTTCCATCAGATGCAACCAATTTCTTCCTTGGCAGGTCAAGTAATCATTATGTTCTTCAACAACTGTAATGTATGAAGGAGGTATCCAGAAAGATGGGTCTTTTTTTAACAAGTCTTCCAGGATAGAAGATTGATTATTGAATTTTCATACATCCTCACCACCTGGAATGGTGGTTTACTGGTACCATTACTACCATGTCTCGGGAGTTACCTTTGAGGGTCTCACTCTCTCGGATGAGAAAAGCTCCAGCAGCATTCCCAGGTGCTAACAGCTGTCTTTCTGCATCTTTTCTTGTTATGTCTTTGAAAAACCATCTGTGAAATACATGGTAAGGTAAGCATCTGAAGATGGTCATTAAGAACTGGCTCCCACACAAATCCACAGAACTTACTCTTCTGTTTCTAACGTGTTGACTTTGGCCACATAATTACTAGGTATGTATCCTTCTTTCTTGGTGGATAAGGACTTTGCTTTCCACCATTCTCCATGTCTGTAACAATGAACACAAAATCAGTGGGGTCAAAAAGTGGAACATTTAAAGCATGGGCAATGCTGCCTTGTAGTACAGTCTACACACAGATGAACGTTGTATATGGCCTTCTCAGCCCAAGTGAGGGGGGCTAAAACTGACCTGTGCTCATGACTGTGTAAGCAGAAGATCCCACTGATCAATGAATCAGGAACTTATAGAAAACATCTAAACCAAACACATATACTCTAACCCTGAAAATCATTAAATGTCTCTATCCTCAGTCACTTATTTTCTTAGAGTTGCTGTCTAGAGGTTTCCTCAAGACGTTGATTTGAGAAACACTTTAAAAGCTGACGGTTCCCTACTCCGGAACAAAGTGCAAACAGCATGGCTTCCTCAATAGTGCACCCAAAAGTCACCCTATCTCTTGATTAAAAAAAGCAGCCTTTAGCAAAACAATGGAAATGGGAGCTAGTCAACACAACCAAGGTGGAATGAAGGAAGATATGCATCAGCAGAACAGATTTCCCCAAATTTCATGTAACTTCATCTCATATACCTTTTCTTCCCTGACCAATATAGCAACCCTTGATTTAACGGACTTCTCCAAATGCTCTTATCTTTCTGAAACTCCATTTTTTTATTTTTAGGAAGATTCTCAAAGTTTATCAACTGTAAATTAAATGCACGTAAAGGGAGTCTGTCACCAACTCTTTCCATTTAAGACTGTTCCTGCTGCTGTTTAGGTCACATAATCCCTATCCCAGACATACCTTTGTGTTGATTTCTCAATATTTATTGCCCCCTGAAAAAAAATCTTCATTTAGATATGGAAATTATCATAAGAGAGCCCAAGCGCAGTACCCATGGACAGCACCCCCTTGGCCTTTTCTCCATCTCCTTCCACTCCTGACTCTCTGCTCTGTTTGCTGGCTCCCAATGTCATCAAGCCAGTGCTGTCACCACTCTCTTTGCAAGCATAGTAGTCATGTGCGCCGGCACGCCATTTCAAGTGCCTGCTTACTGAGGCCCAGACCAGAGGAAGGTGGAGAGAAGGCGAAGAGGAGAGGTGTGGAGCCCGATTCTAATGGGAGCAGCTGGCTTAATTGCCGATTGGTACTGCCCCTTGGGCTCTTTCATGCTAATTTGCAACAGACTTAGAAAAGCACACAAAGGTATGTCTGGGATAGGGTTTACGTGACCTACAGGGCACCACAAATGGAAAGAGGTGGTTCAGCTAATCTGCATGTGGATGCAAGGCCATACACCAGTTATATTTACTCACCAAGGATGGGAATGAAAAACTAAGCTATGGTAGGTACAAAATAACCAAAGTGTCATCTATCATCAGACACCAATTGTACACAGCACTTACTCTTCAAGTATTTTCATTTTTTCTCCTTTTTTGAAAGTTAAGTCATCTTGATGGATTCCTTGATATGGATATAAGGCTACTACTATATTCCCAGTCTCCTCTGCTTCTGACATGGAAGAAATAAGAACGTTGTATTACTTGTGACACATGAATCCACGGGGCGGTGGGTATTGCATCTCAAGGCAAGGTGCTCAAACCTACCTGCATGTTGCATCCTTTGCCCAGGTAATAGACTTCCTGCATTTTGTGGCTAGAAATAAAAAATAAAACAAGGTGACAACAGGGCAAGGGGGTATGGTTTGGCATTCGACTACAATAAATGACCGTAAAAAGGGGACAGCTGAAGAGCAACCAAAATACTAACAAAATCAACCACAACAGGACTAGATTTAGCATAACGCATGAATTCAAAGGCATTACCTAATAATAGGGGACTGATTGGGGAAAGATTATGGTGGTTTAATGCACTGCAAATTAGTGGGGAAGTGGAGCAATCTAGAAAATACCAAATATTTCTCACTCATTATACCTCTAGCTAGCAACTACTCACAAGGCCTCAGGGCTCTCTATATGGTATTGGATGTCCATATTTAAAGGGAACCTCTCTTGACTTGTCTTAGTAAATACCCCATATAAAAACATTCCTGAAGCATCTATTGTTAGAACTTTGCATTGTGCTGTTCATCAGTTATTCCTACTGGACATCTAGGAATACGATGACAACTAGGCACTACCATCCCGTCTTGTAGAAGGGGTGTGTAAGGACACACGCTCAATTGATAAAACCAAGTTGTCATTTTATTCAGAAATTTCTAAGTGGAAATGGCAGAGGAACAGCACAACACAGAGATATAAGAGAAGATACTCCAGAACTGTTATATTAATTACTATAATAGACATGGGGGGGGGGTAAAATAGACAGAAAGAATCACTTGTGTATCCATAAGTCACTCATGACAACCCATTCTGATTACTCGTATAAATCACTTATACATAACGCTCCACACAACACAGGAAATGTTATGGAACATAATTAGTGGAAAGTACCCTGAAATTTCAATGTCTAATGAAATTAATATTGGTGATCAAACAAAGGGAACAAATGGAATGTCTTAATCTGGATAACTCCGCTGCTACGGCACTAAGTAATGACACTGCCTGGGCAAAAACATTAATACTTGATGCTATCAGTGGGAACACTAGATCTTCTGGGGACGAGTGAATATACTGCATGGCGAAATCAATGCCACAGGTAAGGAAAAGAAAACATACTTCCTCTGTAAAACTAGAAGTTGTTCCTCTTCTGTGCTGGGAAACCAAGGCCATCACTAAAAATATATTTTGCTATGGCATCATTTTTTAGAAATCGAAAAGTCCACATTTTAGGGTGGAAAAAAGTGCAGATCTTTCCATAACGTCGTCACGCTTCTACTTCTAGGGCTAGCCATACACATATGTATGACTACGTATGTATGACTGAGGAAAACGATAGGAAGAAAAAAGGCTGGAGGATCATATGATGATGGGAGGGAAGGATCTTGTACTGATTGGCTCAGAGGCTGACATACAGCCTGTCAGCCAATCAGGGGGCAGGATACTGACAAGTCCTTTTGCAGAGAATGCAGTTCTCTGTGCAGCTTGTGACCTAGGCTCCATATATGGATGCTGAGGAGCAGGTGACATCAGAGGAGGAGGAGGATGGTGGCCATGGAGGCAATAAAGAAAAGAGGCAAAGTACAGCCAAAACTTTCAAAACGACTGGCCAAATCTGCTTCTATTGTTGTCACCTCAGGAACTGATGATAACGCTAATACTGTGGGCACAGGCTCAAACCGTGCCAGTCCTAGGCCAAGTTCGGCTGTCACTTGCTCTGTGTGAATAAGTCCTGTATGGCGTTTTTTCTCCACAAGGCCAGCACGCAAAACCAGTGCCATGTGCAAGATCTGCAGGATGACAATAAGGTATGGGTGTTCAAACACAAACATAAGTACCTGGGCTCTACTGCAACACGAGGCAGCATCACCGGATCCTGTAGGAAAATAGAACTGACTGCCAGCTATTGAAACAGAGTGTCCACCTTCTCCCGGTCATCTTTTTGGCAGCCAGGCTGCATCCCTAAACAGTACAGTCATGGCCAAAAGTTTTGAGAATGATACAAATATTAATTTTTACAAAGTCTACTGCTTCAGTTTTTATAATGGCAATTTGCATATACTCCAGAATGTTATAAAGAGTGATCAGCTTAACAGAAATTACTTGCAAAGTCAATATTTGCCTAGAAAATGAACTTTATCCCCCAAAACACATTTCAACATCATTGCAGCCCTGCCTTAAAAGGACCAGCTAACATCATTTCAGTGATTGCTCCATTAACACAGGTGTGGGTGTTGATGAGGACAGGACTGGAGATCAATCTGTCATGATTAAGTAAGAATGACACCACTGGACACGTTAAAAGGAGGCTGGTGCTTGGCATCATTGTTTCTCTTCTGTTAACCATGGTTATCTCTAAAGAAACACGTGCAGTCATCATTGCACTGCACAAAAATGGCCTAACAGGGAAGAGTATCGCAGCTAGAAAGATTGCACCTCAGTCAACAATCTATCGCATCAAGAACTTCAAGGAGAGAGGTTCCAATGTTGCCAAAAGGCTCCAGGGCGCCCAAGAAAGACCAGCAAGCGCCAGGACCGTCTCTAAAAAGTGTTTCAGCTGCGGGATCGGGCTACCAGCAGTGCAGAGCTTGCTCAGGAATGGCAGCAGGCAGGTGTGAGTGCATCTGCACGCACTGTGAGGCGGAGACTCTTGGAGCAAGGCCTGGTCTCAAGGAGGGCAGCAAAGAAGCCACTTCTCTCCAGAAAAAACATCAGGGACAGACTGATATTCTGCAAAAGGTATAGGGAGTGGACTGCTGAGGACTGGGGTAAAGTCATTTTCTCTGATGAATCCCCTTTTCGATTGTTTGGGACATCTGGAAAACAGCTTATTCGGAGAAGACGAGGTGAGCGCCTCCACCAGTCTTGTCTCACGTCAACTGTAAAGCATCCTGAAACCATTCATGTGTGGGGTTACTTCTCAGCCAAGGGAATCGGCTCTCTCACAGTCTTGCCTAAAAACACAGCCATGAATAAAGAATGGTACCAGAATGTCCTCCGAGAGCAACTTCTCCCAACCGTCCAAGAGCAGTTTGGCGATCAACAATGCCTTTTCCAGCATGATGGAGCACCTTGCCATAAAGCAAAGGTGATAACTAAATGGCTCAGGGAACAAAACATAGAGATTTTGGGTCCATGGCCTGGAAACTCCCCAGATCTTAATCCCATTGAGAACTTGTGGTCAATCATCAAGACACGGGTGGACAAACAAAAACCTACCAATTCTGACAAAATGCAAGCATTGATTGTGCAAGAATGGACTGCTATCAGTCAGGATTTGGTCCAGAAGTTGATTGAGAGCATGCCAGGGAGAATTGCAGAGGTCCTGAAGAAGAAGGGTCAACACTGCAAATATTGACTTGCTGCATTAACTCATTCTAACTGTCAATATAAGCTTTTGTTACTCATAATATGATTGCAATTATATTTATGTATGTGATAAAAACATCTGACAAACACACATAAAAACCAGAGGGCAGCAGATCATGTGAAAATATAATATTTGTGTCATTCTCAAAACTTTTGGCCATGACTGTACAGTGTCTTGTTATTATGCTTCTTCGCCTGCTCAGACTCCTTCTCCTCTTTGTTCTCCACTGCATTGCTACCAATAACTGTCTTTTGTGCAAGCTGAACTTTCACTGGCCAAGCTGCTAGTGGTGCAGTTGCTGACATACCACATAGTGGATTCTGCTGCCTTTAGGAAACTGATGGCATGTGCTCAGCATTGCTGGATAGTACCTAGTTGCCATTATTCCTCAAAAATGCCATCCTTCTGCCTTGTACTCACATGTGGCAGAGTAGGTGGACTGTTCCTTTTAATTGTTACTGTGAGAGGAAGTTGCACACTACCTTGGACACCTGGAGCAGCTGTTAACGGGCAGGGACAGTACTTGTTTTTAATGGCTCTCGGGATGGGCCATCACTAGCTGCTCAGTGTGGGTCCGACACCCCGCTAATCAGTTGTCTGGTGGTGTTGGAAGTTGGCACCAGAGCTACACAGCACCATCAACACTCTAGTGGAGGGAGCTCACTACTACAGCACTGCTACCATTGATTTCAATTGGCAGCAGCCCTTTAGTAGTGAGATGCCTCCATTACAATGTTGATGGTGATGTGTATCTCCTGCGCCAACGTCCGTTGATAGAGCTACACCAAACAGCTGACTGGCTGGGGTGCGGGACTTTGGACCGCCACAGATCAACTAGTAATTGCCTATCTTGAGGATAGGCCATCACTTACTAAAGGTTGGACAACTCCTTTAACCGCCACTGAATTAGTAGTTAGGATCCGCATTAAAGAGTCACCCTGGAGCTATTGGAATAATTACTATCATCTGTACATATGACCATGTGCAAACTAAGAAAAGTAAAGTGCGTTTGAGCCCTACTAACGGAAATACTGTAGGAAGACAGGGTATGGGCATGACCACGGATTTCTGATCTCATCAGTGATAACCAACTATGCTAATTATTAACCAGAAAATGTATAGCCAACATGGCATGGAAAAAAACAGAAGTATAATGTTGTACTTTTTGATACAACCTCCAACAACTGTACTCCAAAAACTGCTATAGAAAACTACAAAACTTCATTTTCTGTCCTCTTGTCTAGAAAAAATGTACTTCCCCAAAACATGTTATAAATAGCAAGGTTTCATTAGAGTAAGGATTTCTTACTGACTGCCCCTTTCCTTCCTCACTGTAGTTTACAGACAATATAACAGAGGCTTAAAGGATTTGTCTAGGATTTATAAATAGCAGGTGATGTGGTAAAAAAATTAAATAAAAATGACACACATACCACGAAGTCCCTCGCCACTCCAGGGACCCTGCTCTGGTCCTGGTCTTTGTTGACTCGTCCTGCAGTGATAATGTGCTGTAGAAGTGTATGTGACTGCTGCAACCAATCACTGGCCTCAGTGCTCCTGTGCCGCACGTGGTAGCATCACCACTGGGGCCAGTGACGTGATAGCCATTACATGGGAAGACAGAAGCATCATAGCTGCAGAAAAATAGAGACAAGCAGGGCTCTCCGGAGCAGTAGTGCTGGGGCAGAAGGGGATTTACCAGACATGTATGAGACTTTTTTTTTTTACTTTTACCACAGTTCTTGCTATTAGTATTTTTTTTGTATCCTGGGCACCATTGACACATTGCTAAAAATTTAAATCCATCATTAGTACTCATCGCACCCTGGTTCTCTACTGCTGGAGCTTGACGCTGTGCGACGTTGGGTCGGCAGAAAGAGCGCTGGATCTCAGGAGTACCATCGGTGTCTGGAGCAGGAGAGGCGAGTTGGTTTATTTTTTTCTTTTTGTCTGATCTGAGGTCTGAATAACATTGGGGGTCTGAGCTGAGTACTAATTAACATTGGGGGTCTGAGCTGAGGTCCAATTAAATTGGGACACTGAGGACTAATTAACATTAGGGATCTGATCTGAGGTCTGATAAAAAATATTTTTTTCTTATTTTCCTCCTCTAAAATGGAGTTGTAAGGGTATTAATAAGTGCTGATTCTGTCCCTTTAATTCAGTTCCCTTTTATTATTACCATTCTATATAATGATGAGCCTTGTAATGTACAGTCATGGCCAAAATTTTTGAGAATGACACAAATATTATATTTTCACATGATCTGCTGCCCTCTGGTTTTTATGTGTGTTTGTCAGATGTTTTTATCACATACAGAAATATAATTGCAATCATATTATGAGTAACAAAAGCTTATATTGACAGTTAGAATGAGTTAATGCAGCAAGTCAATATTTGCAGTGTTGACCCTTCTTCTTCAGGACCTCTGCAATTCTCCCTGGCATGCTCTCAATCAACTTCTGGACCAAATCCTGACTGATAGCAGTCCTTTCTTGCACAATCAATGCTTGCATTTTGTCAGAATTGGTAGGTTTTTGTTTGTCCACCCGTGTCTTGATGATTGACCACAAGTTCTCAATGGGATTAAGATCTGGGGAGTTTCCAGGCCATGGACCCAAAATCTCTATGTTTTGTTCCCTGAGCCATTTAGTTATCACCTTTGCTTTATGGCAAGGTGCTCCATCATGCTGGAAATAGCATTGTTGATCGCCAAACTGCTCTTGGACGGTTGGGAGAAGTTGCTTTCGGAGGACATTCTGGTACCATTCTTTATTCATGGCTGTGTTTTTAGGCAAGACTGTGAGAGAGCCGATTCCCTTGGCTAAGAAACAACCCCACACATGAATGGTTTCAGGATGCTTTACAGTTGGCATGAGACAAGACTGGTCGTAGCGCTCACCTCGTCTTCTCCGAGTAAGCTGTTTTCCAGATGTCCCAAACAATCGAAAAGGGGATTCATCAGAGAAAATGACTTTACCCCAGTCCTCAGCAGTCCACTCCCTGTACCTTTTGCAGAATATCAGTCTGTCCCTGATGTTTTTTCTGGAGAGAAGTGGCTTCTTTGCTGCCCTCCTTGAGACCAGGCCTTGCTCCAAGAGTCTCCGCCTCACAGTGCGTGCAGATGCACTCACACCTGCCTGCTGCCATTCCTGAGCAAGCTCTGCACTGCTGGTAGTCCGATCCCGCAGCTGAAACACTTTTAAGAGACGGTCCTGGCGCTTGCTGGTCTTTCTTGGGCGCCCTGGAGCCTTTTTGGCAACAATGGAACCTCTCTCCTTGAAGTTCTTGATGATGCGATAGATTGTTGACTGAGGTGCAATCTTTCTAGCTGCAATACTCTTCCCTGTTAGGCCATTTTTGTGCAGTGCAATGATGACTGCACGTGTTTCTTTAGAGATAACCATGGTTAACAGAAGAGAAACAATGATGTCAAGCACCAGCCTCCTTTTAAAGTGTCCAGTGGTGTCATTCTTACTTAATCATGACAGATTGATCTCCAACCCTGTCCTCATCAACACCCACACCTGTGTTAATGGAGCAATCACTGAAACGATGTTAGCTGGTCCTTTTAAGGCAGGGCTGCAATGATGTTGAAATGTGTTTTGGGGGATAAAGTTCATTTTCTAGGCAAATATTGACTTTGCAAGTAATTTCTGTTAAGCTGATCACTCTTTATAACATTCTGGAGTATATGCAAATTGCCATTATAAAAACTGAAGCAGTAGACTTTGTAAAAATTAATATTTGTATCATTCTCAAAACTTTTGGCCATGACTGTAGTGAGTTACAGAAGTACCCCCATTGTGCTGACAAGACCACATTCCTGAGTGATCTCAGAGACATGCGTGCTGAATTCAAAAGATTTGGGAGTGAATAAGCTTGATGAGGGTGAATATATTTACTGTGTGATTAATTATACAATAACACAGACAAATCACATACTGAATAATAAAAAGTAAATGCATGACTAGCCTAAATATATTTATTCACTTAGTCTGTGTAAGCTTATTCATTTTCAAATCTTTTGAATTCATGTTACGTTACATGCCTCCAAAATACAGGCACAAAAATCTCCTTTATTACACCTGTCTGAAATGTGTCTGAATACTGTCATTTAAAAGAAATTATGGTAATTGAAAACAATCATTTATGGCGACAGTCTGATTAAAAATGTCTTTTCTGACTGATTTCTGACTTTTTTTTTTAAATATTATAATATTAGATATTTCTTTCTAGTGATAATCATTATCACTAGTGTTGATCGAAGCATTTGAAGCGAAATTCGGTCCAAAGTTTAGGGAAATTTCGATTCTAAACAAATCCGAATTTCCTTGCGCTCTGTGGTAACAAATCGTTTTTCCTAAAATGGCAGCTTCATGTTAGAAAGTGAAAGTAAGTGTAGAGGAACGCAAGATCACCCATAATGCTGTTCAGCCAGCCAATCTGCGGGTAGCCATCCTCCTGAGATGTCACAGTTCGGCAGAGCCCTATAAGACCCCGATTTCCCTGGGAGCTTAGCATAGGGAGAGACGTGGCAAGCTGTCATGCGCTAGGGACAAAGAGACTGCAGGAGAGGGTACCACCGTGTGCATTTCCGTTCGGTTAGCAGTACAGTGACTGTGAGTCACAATTAAAGGCAGGTCTGATATACTTGTATAACCATGTGCATGACTGTGCAGTATACCAACATTCAGAGCTAATACATTCTGTTAGTGAAACATTTGGTGTGTGTCAGTATTATAGGCAGGTCTAACAATCGTTGTGTGCATCACTGTGCAGTGCACCGACATTCAGAGCTAATCTGTTCTGTTAGCGATACAGTTGTTATACACTAGGCCAACAGACAGTGGCAAAAATCATGCTGTAGCCGGCACAAGTAGCAGCACAAGAAGGGAAGGAGGGGTGGGATCAGCCGCAGTAACAGGCCAGAGCTGCCACAGTCATCCAGCGGTCGTGTTGTGACCAACAATTCAGTTGTACTGGAATGGTTGGCTTGTTCTTCACAATGATCTCAACTGACAACAGATACACACCGCCAGGAGTTGTTGGGTTCCTCTGACACCACCCTTAGTTGGCATGGTCCAGGAACTGCCTATGCCCTAATCGTTCCTGAACCTGCCTCTTGCTTTAGCTGCTTCTTATGCTAGCTGCTGACTCTGTTCCGATTTTCAATGACGATGAGCTTTGTGAAAAGAGTCAGCAGTTACAGGTCAGCCCAGACTTGGAGGAGAGGTCCACTGCAAATTTCTCTAGGAGTGCAACTACCGATGATGACAGGTGGGAGCTCATGTTGCGAGAAGTCAGGGACATGTGCAAGAGACAGATGAGGGTGACAAGTGACAAGCAAACATATGTAGATGATGATGTAGCCGATTGCACATGGGATCCAGGTGAAGAGGGGGCTTCATCATCATCAGGGAGTGACGGTGGCAGTGTGCCCGAGAGACAGCAGGGTGGAAGCAGAGGGAGATATGGAGCCAAACGCGGGAGTGGTACACAGTCTGCTACTCGGAAGAACCACCTGTGAGGAACACACTAGCAGTGCACGGGTTCATAAAAGCAGCGACAAGCAGGCAACACGCAGTGGTGGTGGGGAAAATGTGATACTCGGCAGCGTGGGAATTTTTCACATTAGCGTGGCGGTATGCAGGTTGTGTGAGCAGAAGGTGAGGCGCGGAGAGGGTGCAAATGTTGGCATGACGGCCCTGCGTCAACCCATGGATCGTCACCATAAAGTGGCATGGGAAAATCATGCCACTCATTTACTGTTACGGCCTGATGCATAAACCGTTGCATCTCCCACCAGCCCGCATCCCCTCTCTAACAGTCAGGGCTCGTCAGCGTCATTAGAAGGAAGCTGTCGATCCTTCCCATTGACTTCAATGTTGTCTATTGCTCCTGATGCTCCTCCTACACCTCAGCACTTGTTTAGACGGCAATAAATCACGGTGGGGATTCCAAAAAGACAACAGTATGTGTGAACTCATCCATTGGCGCAGAAGATGAATGTGCACCTGGTCAGATGATAGCAATGCCACCTCCACGATGTAGTCATAGAATTTCTGCGCCAAAATCCTCCTCTGCCTCCTCATCATCCAACTTTTCCTCACCCTCCCCTCTAGGCACAGTTCACAATGCTACTCCATCATATCACCTACAGTGCCTTGCGAAAGTATTTGGCCCCCTGGAAGTTTTGCCACATTTTAGGCTTCAAACAAAAAGATATAACATTTTAACTTTTTGGTGAAGAATCAACAAGTGGTTCACAATTGTGAAATGGAACGAGATTTATTGGATCATTTAAACTTTTTTTGTAATAATAAAACTGAAAAGTGGGTCGCGCAAAATTATTCGGCCCCCTTGCATTAATACTTTGTTGCGCCACCTTTTGTTGTGATTACAGCTGCAAGTCGCTTGGTGTGTGTCTCTATCAGTTTTGCCCATCTAGAGACTGAAATTCTTGCCCATTCTTCCTTGCAAAATAGCTCGAGCTCTTTGAGGTTGGATGGAGAGCGTTTGTGAACAGCAGTTTTCAGCTCTTTCCACATATTCTCAATTGGATTCAGGTCTGGACTTTGACTTGGCCATTCTAAGACCTGGATATGTTTATTTTTGAACCATTCCATTGTAGATTTTGCATTATGTTTGGGATCATTGACTTGTTGGAAGATAAATCTCCGTCCTAGTCTCAGGTCTTTTGCAGACTCCAACAGGTTTTCATCCAGAATGGTCCTGTATTTGGCTCCATCCATCTTTCCATCAATTTTAACCATCTTCCCTGTTCCTGCTGATGAAAAGCAGGCCCAAACCATGATGCTGCCACCACCATGTTTGACAGTGTGGATGGTGTGTTCAGGGTGATGAGCAGTGTTGCTTTTACGCCAAACATATCGTTTTGCATTCTTTCCAAAAAGTTGGATTTTGGTTTCATCTGAGCAGAGCACCTTCTTCCACATGTTTGGTGTGTCTCCCAGGTGGCTTGTGGCAAACTGTAAACGAGACTTTTTATGGATATCTTTGAGAAATGGCTTTCTTCTTGCCACTCTTCCATAAAGGCCAGATTTGTGAAGTGTTCGACTGATAGTTGTCCTATGGACAGACTCTCCTACCTCAGCTGTAGATCTCTGAAGTTCATCCAGAGTGATCATGGGCCTCTTGGCTGCATCTCTGATCAGTCTTCTCCTTGTCTGAAATGAAAGTTTAGAGGGACGGCCGGGTCTTGGTAGATTTGCAGTGTTCTGATACTCCTTCCATTTCAATAAGATCGCTTGCACAGTGCTCCTTGGGATGTTTAAAGCTTGGGAAATCTTTTGGTATCCAAATCCGGCTTTAAACTTCACCACAACAGTATCACGGACCTGCCTGGTGTGTTCCTTGGTCTTCATGATGCAGAACCCTGAGACTATCACAGAGCAGGTGCATTTATACGGAGACTTGATTACACACAGGTGGATTCTATTTATCTTCATCAGTCATTTAGGACAACATTGGATCATTCAGAGATCCTCAATGAACTTCTGGAGTGAGTTTTCTGAACTGAAAGTAAACGGGCCAAATCATTTTGCACGTTCAACTTTTCAGTGTCATTATTACAAAAAAAGTTTAAATGATCCAATAAATTTCATTCCACGTCACAATTGTGACCCACTTGTTGTTGATTCTTCACCAAAAATTTAAAATGTTATATCTTTTTGTTTGAAGCCTGAAATGTGGCAAAAGGTTGAGAAGTTTCAGGTTGCCGAATACTTTCGCAAGGCACTGCATGCAAAGCTAAGCGTTGTCATGCAGTTCTGCACCTAGTCAGTCTGGGTAAACAAAGTCACACCAGGGAGGAACTGCTCCGCATCATCAATAAAAAAAAAAATTTAACACTGGCTGTCTCCTCGCCAACTGGAGATAGGAACCATGGTTACTGATAACGGGATAGAACATTTTGCATCAGAGAGGGCTGACCCATGCGCTCTGCATAGCGCATGTCTTCAAGCTTGTTGTCACCTGGTTCCTCAAGTCTTTCACTGAACTACAAGAGCTGTTAAAAATGTCCAGGAAACTGTGCATGCACTTCAGCTGCTCTTATCATGCAAAACATTGCATGATATTGAACATTTCCACGAGTTGGAACTCCATGCGTTAGACCGCCTGTACAAGCAGAGGAATGTGCTCATGATTTATTAATGCAGCAGGTGGACAGGTTTACTCTTCGGGGTAACTTCCACGTTAGCCAATGGCAGCTCATGTGTGACATGTGTCGAACACTCACTCAGTTTCAGGAGGCCACTTTGTCAGTCAGCAGAACTACGGGATCAATGATGTTATTCCACTCCTTCATGTCCTGGAGGGGATGCTGAAAAATATGATTAACAAGGGGACAGAAGACGTGGCGCCTACATCTCGTGGTCAACTCAGCCCTGAGGAGGATGAACTGGCAGAGGAGGAGGATGATGACGAGAAGGACATAAACAACCAGGAATTTTATGCACAACTACGTGGTTTATCTGGCCAAGGGACAGGAGAGGAACAGGAGGAACAGGAGGAGCATCAGGAGCTGGAGGAAGATAACGCAGATGACCCCAACAGACAGTGGCAGTATGCAGTGGAGATGGAGGCAAGGAAGCAGCACTCTGCAAGGAAGTATGACATATATGCTTGGCATGGAAATGGTTTATGGGAACAAAGCAATTGATTCCAAGATACCTCTGGTTTATCTAAGTGTTGTGTGGCATACATAAAAAGTTGACCCTTGAGACCAGAGCACAGGGAAAGCTTTCTTCTGATGACTTGTGTAGATCATATCTGATCGGGGACTGATGCACCATTGGCACTCCTGTAGTTCTTGGCTATGATGTGGGATGAAACTGCATGCAGGAAGCATTTAGATAACACTGCAGCATAAACTGACCTGCAGTCTGGATTTTAAATCCACTGCATCTTAATTTCTACTGCCTATTTCACCTTTTACAATGCATAGGGTGAAATCAGTTCAAAAATCCACATACATGTAACTTGTGAATTGTGCTTCGGATTCTACGCAGATTTTCCACTCTAAAATATTTCCTGTGTGGATGTACCATTATAGACTTCTATTTTGTAAGGCCCAATGCACACGAAAGTATCTGTTTTACAGTCTGCAAATCATAGATCCGCAAAACAAGGATACTGGCAGTGTGTGTGTGTCACATTTTCCTGTTCCGCACTTATCTCCATCCCCCCCATGTTAGAAATGCCTAGTCTTATCTGCAAAACAGACTGACTCCAATGTATGGCCTTGCAGATTCTAAACCTTCAATCTTCCTTCTCTTTCTCTCTGAAGCACTTTGAATAGCTGTAACTGTCTCAGAAATGAGGGTGCTCTGAGCAAGCAGACCTGTGTCCTCTTAGTAGCACAGCTAGCTTACACTCTCTCTCTACTGACTAGGGGCGGACCCAGGTCCATTTCCTACCAACCTAAAAGGCTTCGTCATAGTTGTTAACCCTGATCTCTCCATACAAAAGTGAGTACACAAATACAATAAATATCAACATTTCATTTAACAATTCAACAACAGAACAATCAACCTTTTTGCAGTGACCCTGTTCAGGGGTACTGCATAAAAAGCAGTTAGACATATGATTTACAGCAGCCACCGTGGGCCATATACACAATGGACAGGAGGGGATCTCGCTGACTCCTATTGGAGAGTTTTATAGGCATGCTCTGTGACCTATACAGAGGTCAGGAGGGAGTAGATAAGCTGTGATATCACCTACTCTGAATGGTGGATCCTGTGTTATCTATATACAGGTGATATCTGTCAATCCTGCCTCTGGTGATGACCAGATGACTGCAGAAAAGACCAAGAAGTGCTGCCTGTGATTAGGCTTAGTTGCCAGTGTGAAAATAGCAGGATTTTAGGATCTTTTTAAAATATAAATAACCACCAATTCCTTAAAAATACATTTATCATAAAACTCAATTTAAACAGGTCACTTTTTTATGATATATTTCCTTTAAAGGCCAAAGCACCAGCAGCTAGACAGCCAGAGGTTTCCCAATATTCCTGCACATAGGACAACATTGCTAACAGCGTGAAAAAATAGGTGCTACTGAATGCATGCTCTCCTTGTCTATCTACTTACTGGCCTGTGCTGCTTATTGGACGTTGGATCTGGTACATAAATAGTTCGATCAGGGTTACGTACTGGATAGCTCTTGAAATCGTTTTGGACCGGAGACGAAGGGCCTTTCGCTGTTGATTTGATACATCCCATATTTTCTGAAACAGAAACAATTATCATTGAGACGGATGTTAAATATACACACGGAGAGATCCCAGCAGAATGCAGAGCCACACCTTAAAGGGGCAGTCCAGGATTTTGCTACTGATGGCCTGTCCTCAGGAAATCTGATTGGCTCCGGAAGTCATCACCGGAACTGCACAGCTCCGTCCATCGTGTTGTGGACAGAGCAGGGAACTGCAGCGCTACTCCCATTAAACCAGCTCTGTCCCTACACAACGGACACTGCTATGTAGACCCGATGCAGACTTCGCAAGTACAACTGATCGCTGGAACAACGGATCAGGCCCCTGCTGATCAAATATTCATGTCCTACCCTGGGGATAGGCCATGAATAGTAAAATCCTGGACAACCCCTTTAATATTTAAGTACAAAGTTAAAGTGGATGTGAAGCAAACAACACTGGTATCATCATCTCTAACTTGTGTGATCCTTTAACTGTTAGCAAGACAACTTATCATGGTTGTAACCCAAACAGATGATCTGTCCTACTGCACTGAACCAAGAAGCTCAGGATGAACAGCGCTATAAACCAAAACCAATTTATTATGATCAAAATCAGCCTCAAAAACAGATTTCAGGGAACAACTAATTTCAGTGTATGTATCCAGTCTAGTCCCTGCTGTGTGTATAAGAACATACAAGCATTACCACATTACCCTCAAAAACTGCCATCAAGGAACACTTTTCGCTTGAGAATTTCAATATAAATTAGAAAACGGATACTGTACAAAGGAGAGAGGCAACAAGGGGCAAACAGAACAGCTTACAGAATGGTATAATCATATTCATAAGTCTCAGTACAGATCAAAGGAAACGCCAAGAGATGCGGAAAAGAATCGATGGAGGCGCGAGGGACCTATGAATGCGTTGTAGTGCATATGAGCTTGATGTCTCCATAAAGTAGCCTGTCCACATCTCAATGACTCTCCACACAGTGGAGCTTGATGGTAAGTAACATGGCTTCAGAGGCGATGTGTTTAGTAATTTACTTGCATTATAAAGCACATGGGTTATGCCTGTAAAAGCGGACACAATTATGACTAGATAAATCAGAATTTCATACAATAAACATTGAAGCATTTTCGCCAGTGTGCGGTTTTAAATGGCATTTTGTTCTCTTTTTCTGCATGTATAGGGCTCAGTTCACACAGTTTTTTGACTCTGATTTTAAGTCCACAAAAAAAAACACGGAAAAAAGATACAAAACATCCTGTACGATATGATATTCTATAAAATAATGCACTATAGCAATAGATGCAAGCATTATATATGGACTAAGACCTCACTCTAATGATAAAATCTGAGACTCTCAGCCAATATATTTTAATCAAAACACATCTGTGCCCACCTACCTGCGCCAAGGTGGTCTCAGGTCAGGCAGGCCCTACGCTAAACCTACCTATGCCGTTAGAGCGCACACTCTGCACATATAGTGTTATTCTGTTGTCCACCTCAAAATCAGCTCCAAAAAACACCTTAAAGGGTTTTCCGAGGGTTTTACACCTCTTGATAGGTCGGGTCAGACACACCCGGGACCCCCACCATTAGTTTTTTTAGCTTTACCTAAGCCATGTGACGTTGATTGGTCATATGGTATAGGCAATACAATGTACAGCAGAGAGCTTGGTTTGCAGAGAGAAGGCTGTGGCGCTACTGCCTATACATTCCCAAAAATAATGAAAATCACAACAGACAGAGGACGCACATTTCTGCAAACTCCACATTTGGAGAGTGCGCAACAAGTCTGCCGTGTGTGAATATACCCGTATTAGAAGGCATAGCGGCAACTGTCTATATGGAAAACACGCTCCATTTTCCAATCCTTAGTTACTTTCCTATCAATGTGAACCAGGCCTTGTAATATAGCAGTCATATTGATATTAATATTAGATGTAATATTTCACCTCCTGAACCACTGATACGTGAACATTTAGCTTCCTCCACATTCTTCACATTCTCCAGCTAAATACCTTTACAACAAATACCAGCAGACATTACACATAATCACAAGGCGTTCACTGCTGTAATGGTTCACATACTTTAGACACAGGGCAGAGCCCTCACCCCTTACCCCCGGGCGCGCTTAGCTGGACAATATACCGTAATACTTACAGCAAGGTCTTAAAAATCCATAAAACTCATTGTGCATGCTCTCACGATCTGGCTACCTTCATCTTTGGTGTATGTCCTCCACACCCTCTGTTTCCACCATTTTGTGCACATGCAAATGTTTCGTAAAAAAATATTTTCAATTCCTTTTTTTGTTTTGTCGAGCCGATAAGGTTGACAGCACTGAAACAGGAAGTTGTGCTCTTGACATGAGCAGATTATAGTTAAAGGACACTTCCACATTTGGACAGAAACAAACACCTGATTTTAAAAAGCCACCAACATATCCATTATTATTGAGGCTGATGAGCTGGGATCACTCTTCTCTCCCTCTACAGTGTGTATGCCACTGAGACACTGCAGCACATAGGCTCTGCCATAGAGATAGATTTCAGATTTTTTTTTTCATAATTTTTTAATTTTTTTATAGCTGAATGAGGGCTTCTTTTAAGCAGGGCAAGTTGTATTTGTTTTTAAGAGCATACTCAATGGTACATCTGGTGGAACAACACCGCCCCACTTTTGTTTTTAGGGTTTTGTTATCATGGTGTTCACTGTGTGGTAATGACCTTTTTACTTTATTCTGTGGTTCAGGATTTTTTTTTTTATATTTTACAAAGCTTTAAAAAAAAAAAAAAAAAAGAAAGGAATATTGCTTTGTGTCGCCATATTCTGACGCCCATTTTCTGCCGGCAGATCTGTGTCAGGGCTCATTTTTACTGGGTGAGCAATCGTTTTTTTAATCATACTATTATTATGATATATTCATACCCGTGATGCTAGGAAGGCTCGTCCCTCTCACTGCCTGCTCCTTCCCCGACACCGGATGTTCTTATCCACACACGTAGTGGTGAGTAGATTCAGTGTGAGGGGCCCGGGCATATGGTGGACATTTTTTAGTTATGCTTATCTTTTTTTATTGTATAAATAGCCTATAGTACTAGTACTATAAACTTTAATATGTGTGTATTAGGGAACAAAGTCATTCTGACAGGCAGGCTGTTACATCCTTTGCAGACCTGGGGCTCCTCAGAAGGCCTCCGGCCTCTTGGCACCTCGCGATTGCATTGGGGTTTTTCCGCTTCTATGGTGGAGCAGAAAATGGGTGATTTTAACAAAAGTGTGAAAAACTCATTAGCAAATGTATAAAATTGCCTTTACACAAGGCGATTATCGTTAAATCGAGCGAAACTATAAGATTACCGAGCAGTGTAAAAGCAATGAGCGATAGAGCGTCAACCAGTAGATTTCTCAGTAGTTCGATCATCTGTGTGGGCACAAAAATCATCACCGGGAGTTAATGATTTCATACGCTCATTCACTGAATGCACGATTACAGACAATTACACCGCGGGTGTGTTTAACCCTTTCTACCCCGGAGGTTTTTTCGGTTTTGCGTTTTCGTTTTGCGCTCCCTGCCTTCATACAGCCATAACGGTTTTATTTTTCTGTTCACATAGCTGTATGAGGGCTTGTTTTTTGCGGGACAAGTTGTACTTTCCAACGCCACCATTTAATATTGCATATGATAAAAAAATTATAAAGTTGGATATTTTTATTTTTGTCATTTCTTGACCCCTATAACTTTTTGGTATTTATGTGTACAGAGCTGTATGGGGGCTCATTTTTTTGCGGGGCGATCTGAACTTTTTATTGATACGATTCTGGGGTTTGTATGACTTTTTGATCGCTTTTTATTTAATTTTTTTTAGAATAAAAAAGCGTCAAAAAATGGCGAATCGGCCATTTTGACGTTTTTTTCCGTTTCGCTGTTTTCCATATGGGAAATAATTTTTTATATTTTTATAATATGGGCGTTTTCGCACACGGCGATAACCATAATGTGTATTTTAATTTTTTTAATACTTTTATTTTTATTTTCGGGAAGGGGATGATTTGAACGTTTACTTTCTTTTATTTTTTAAAAAATATTTTTTTCACACTTTTTTTTATAGTTCCCATGGGGAACTTTAACTAGCAATCATTTGATTGCTTATATCATAGATTCCAATGCACTTGCATTGGAGTCTATGATGATTTTAGTGCTTTTCTATGGAGCCCTATTACAGGCAAGGGCTGCTCCGGGCTCCTCCGATCGCCACACGAGGGGTTAAATGTCCGCGATTGGCATTACTGATGGTCGCGGACATTAGCCGCGGGTGTCTGCTATTGGGAAAAGCAGGTCACCCGCGGCCATCACGCCCGCTCCGTGCAGGAGCAGGCGCCATCTTTAAAGTCCCGGCTGGTCAGGAAGGGGTTAAGCGCGCCACTCAAGTTATCGCTTTGTGTAAATGCAACTGTCTGCTTTACAAACAATAGAATATGTCACTGAAATTACAATTTTGTGGGAGGGGTGGCCGGTCAAGCGGTACGCTCCCATTCACGTCTATGGGGAGCTGGCTCGGTGGTGGCTGGACTGAAGTCCTCCAGTCACAACCTTGCTGGGCTCTGTTCTCGCTGGGACCCCCACCTATAAGACAATGGGGGCATATCCTAGCAACAACCCTAGAGACAATGATGAGACAACCCATTTAAGGCAGTACCATGTGCCCGCCTCACTGTAAACCAGGCATCCCCAAGCTGCGGCCCTCCAGCTGTTGTAAAACTACAACTCCCACCATGCCCTGCTGTAGGCTGATAGCTGTAGGCTGTCCGGGCATGCTGGGAGTTGTAGTTTTGCAACATCTGGAGGGTCGCAGTTTGGGGATGCCTCACTGTAAACCATCACCATAGTGCCATGATCCTCTGTTAGTGGAGAGCTAACTACACCTTTTTGATAAGTGAAAACTGATTTCAAACTTCAGTAGTACAAATGTGAAGGTGGACATATGAGGAACAAGAACACAAGTATTGAATGATCTGTGTAGCGTGAAGAACAATAAATATGTAATGTCGTACTGAACTGTGTTTAGAAGACATATCTTACTAGGTTTCAGAATTTCCTGGCACATTTTCCCCCATCTCTTCACAAGATCTAGCCATTTGTATACTCTACAAACAAAAAGACACATTAGCGACAAAAGCCTTCTGTGTATGGAGGTTTACACAGTGAGCTAATGGGCTTCTGCCAATCCGGTATCATCTGAAACGTATAAAACCAGTGGAACCAGTTCTAAGGCAACTACAGCACATGACACCTGAGAAAGGAGGGGGGTATGTGGTGAAATATGTGTGAAATAAGTGTCAGACATTTCATGAAACAGACAAAAAGGTCTTATGACCTTATGAGCCCTAAGGCAAAAAGATATTAGCAGCAGATCTTTAAATGGTCACTAACTTTTCACCCAACTTTGCATAAATCAATAGTACAACCGACTGTAAGAAACTTGATAACATATCTTATCAGAGAAAAGTGTCTTGTTCTAGAGTTATCAGCTGTTTCTTCCCCTCTTCCCTTTTTCAAAGTAACTTTGTGTGTGAAATTTATTAGAAATCTTGGTGAGACCAGGATGGCTGTCATTTTACTGAAGAATCAGATTACGTTATCTTATACAAGTCTATGGAGAGGGTAGGGGGAGGAGTGAATAGGAGCTGTGCGAAAGACAAGACCTCCCCAAACAGTAGATGAAGTCCAGCTCTCAGGTGGTATGTCCTTCATTAGGCTTCTCAAGCACGGATCCTGTTCACACCCAATGATAATCCACAGAAGAAAAACGGATGAATCCAGCTAGTAAAATCAGTAGATTCTTTATTCTACATAGAAAATATTAAAATACATGCACACAGTGGTAGTTTGATGTCTTTCAACTCATAAGGTCTTAGTCATAGACTGTCTACGACTAAGACCTTATCGGTCGAAACGCATCAGACTACCACCATGTCTGTGTGTGTATTTTAATATTTTCTATTTGGAATGAAGAATCTACTGATTTTACTCACTGGATCCATCAGTTTTTCTTCTGAAGACCCCCCAAAGAGACTATTGCAGCTATTCCGCTCAAGTGCTTTATTGATATCATTACAGGTCTGTGTGAGAAACTTACTAAACAGATTCTCCTCTAATTTCTGTTTGATACAAAAAAAAGTGAAGGACAGAGCAATCATAAGGCCAGCTACCTGCTAAAGTCCAGAAAATAAAGTGCAAGGTTCCAGCAACAGTCCAGAATAAAACTTCCTTTATTAAATCATGGAAGTTGAAAAAAGTAAAAACATAAGTAAAGACCTATGATTAAGACCTACCAAATCTTAAAGGGGTTCTCCAAGTTAAAGGGGTTGTCCGGGTTCAGAGCTGAACCCGGACATACCTTTCAATTCACCCAGGCAGCCCGCCTGAACAGGGCATCGGAGCTAATTAGCGCAGGGCAAAGGAATTTAGCCCGGTTACGGTGACGTACCGGGCTCTGCCAGGCGGAGGCTTCCGCCCGGCAGTGAGCCCGGTGACGTCATCGGCGCTGATGGGTGGGCTTTAGCGCTGCCCTAGCCATTCAAACGGCTAGGGCAGCGCTAAAGCCGGCCCATTACGGCCGGTGACGTCACCGAACTCACTGCCGGGCGGAAGCCTCCGCCCGGCAGTGAATGTTTACAAACAAAAGAGCCCTTGCCCTGCGCGATCCAGAGCAGGGCAAGGGAGGGCATTGGAGCATGAGATGCTCCAATGTCCTGTTCAGGAGGGCTGCCGGAGTCAAAAACTGGGTATGTCCGGGTTCAGCTCTGAACCCGGACAACCCCTTTAAATTCATTGACGACCTATCCTCAGGATAGGTCATCAATATCAGATCAGTGGGGGTCCGACACCCGGCACCCTCGCCGAACAGCTGTTTGAAGAGGAGGCGTGTGCCGTACCAGCGCTGCCTCCTCTTCATTGTTTACACGCTAGCCGTAACAGCCGTGTATAGGAACGAACCTTCCTATTGAAATGAATGGGACGGTTAGGTGTTATTGCACCTGCTCACCGCTACCCATGTTACGGCTAGCGTGTAAACAATGAAGAGGAGGCAGCGCTGGTAAGACGCGCGCCTCCTCTTTAAACAGCTGATGGGCGGGGGTGCCAGATGTCGGATTCCCGCTGATCCTCAGGATAGGTCATCAATAAATATAACTTGGAGAACCCCTTTAATCATGGTGGGGTGTCCACTCGAAATGCATTGGTCTTGCTTATGCTTTTACTTTTTTCATCTTAATAAAGTAAGTTTTATGCTGGACTGGTGTTGGAACCTTGCACTTATTTTTTCTACTTTCTTTTTGATGGCTGTTAGTCTCCAACCACAAAATTACAAGGGAACTGTAAACTAAAGATCTAGCATTCAGATTAGAAAGCTGCTGAAATGCCATACAAGTCTTAAAATGGCCAGAAATAGTGTTGTTCCTCATTTACACACATTGTACTATTGATTAAGGAAAAGTTTGTTGAAAGGTTAGGTATACTTTAAAGGGTTATTCCCATCACAGGCATCACTAGGATATGCCCCCATTGTCTGATAGGTGTGGGTTCCGCCTCTGGGACCCATACCTATGCCAAGAATGGAGCGGGGAGAGTTGTGGCTGGAGGACTCTGGGTTCCCCGGGGTCTGACCAGTGCCAAGCGCTTTCCCCATACCATTTAATGGGAGCGCAGCGCACTTGCGCGGCCACTGCTCCTATTTATTTCTATGGGGCCAATGGAAATAGCCGAGCACTGGCTACCATAGAAATGAATGCAGGGTGGCTGCGTATGTGCAGTGCACCCTCCGCCATCTTCCCCGCTCTGTTCTCGGCGTAGGTGTGGGTCCCAGAGGTGGGACCCACGCCTATAATACAATGGGGGCATATCCTCGCGATATGCCCCTATTGTCTGTGATGGGAATACCCCTTTAAGTCCTGTAACTTTACGAGGTGTGGCGCAACCTCCTGCAATCCGTGCCCCTAACCAGAAATGTATGACAGCTGAGAGCTGCCATAGATTTCTAGATTCATTTATGCCAGAAAACTGAGGTTGCTGAGGCTGGCCATGTCTCCTTCCCTTCCCTTGCCATATACCCTTTTAGAAAAGTGGCAAGGACAGAGAAAACGGGAGATGCATCAATTTTTTAAAAAGTCATTCCTGCAACTTTTTAATGCCACTTTTCAGGCAACATAATTTAAAGGGAACCTGTCATCAACTTTATGTTGACCTCACTGAGGGTAGCATAAATTAGTGACAGAAATGCTGATTTCAGCGGTGTGTCACTCATGAGCTAAAAGTAAGTGGTTGCCGAGAACCAGCATCATAATCATTGCAGCCCAGGCCTTGAAAACAGTCAAATCTACCAGAGAAGAGTCATGGTTTTTCATAATCTCCTGCTGTCCTGCCCATCTGCTGATGATTGGCAGTTCTCTCCTAGAGAGAAAGGGAGAAAACTAGGTAGTAGACTGTCAGTCATCAGCAGGTGGGCAAGGAAAGCAGGAATTCATGAATAACCATGACTCTTCTGAGGTGGCCGTGACTTTTCCAGGCCCAGTCTGCAATGATTGGGATGTTGGTTCTCGGCAACCACTTACTTTTAACTTATAAATGACAGACCGCTGAAATCAACTCACTTGTCTCTACTTTATAATGCCGTTAGTATGGGTAGCATAAAGTTGATGACAGGTTCCCTTTAAAGTATACTTTAACATGGCCAGAAATCAGTCAACAGGTCTATGACTTTGGGGTTAACAGCTGGCCTACTTTGACTCTGTTGCCCAATAGTTCACTTTACAATAGGAGCGGCCTTGTTTAATGGATATAGACCCTTTTGACAATAACAAACTAGTGCACAAAATATGAAGGCAGAACTTTAGGTCAGACATGGGCTGCGCCAATGTAGTTCTGTCTGGTATGGGGAGAGAAGGAATCTTTTAGCTTCTATAATAGAACAAAAAAAAAACTAAGAAATAGACTGTACCTAATGGGATGTCACCTACAGCTTTTGCACCTATAATAATCAAAAATAAGGGCTCATGCATGTGGTCGTAGTTTCTGGCCGCATATGATCCGCAATTTTTGCAGATCGGATGCGGACCCATTGATTTCAATGGGGCTGCAAAAGATGTGGACAGCACGCGTCCATTCCGCGGCCCAGCAAAAAAAAAAAAAACAGAACATGTCCGATTCTTGTCCGTTTTGCTGACAAGGATAGGATATTTTTACAGTTAAAAAATAAATGGGGGCATGTTCTTGGAGGGGATTTGCATGAGCCCTAAAGCGAAGCACTATCACGTACTGCGCATAATTGTCATTGATGCTCACACTTCGAGAATCCAAGGAAATACATACAAGCTGCTAAGGAAGATATCTTCTGACACAGCTATTTTTGAACTTAGCTGAAAGCACAGTGCAAAACATATCCATCATGGGTCATAGAGAATCACGTGTAATGTGACTTATGATACACTCTTAAAAGATATCGGATTATTGTTTAGTATAGTCATTTCATATTTTACACAGGGCTACATTTATAGTATCACTACTCATTTTAACACAAGGCTCTCCGAGCAATATCATTCGCTCAAATTGCCATGAATAGCCATGAGGACGGAGTGTGCACTTCATATTTAGAAGACAAAAAGCTGTTGTCAAAAACCAAATCCAAGGCGTTTTGTCTGACAGCGGTATTTGGCAGAAAGTCGACATTTATGCTGGAAATGTGCCGGATCGCTGTCAGATGCCATTATAGTCAGTGGGGATCTGGCGGTGTCCAGCTATGCTGGGTACGGTAACTCCTCTGCTGGTACAGAAATTAACTGTAGTGTCTGTAGCTGAGATGTTTCTGTACCAGTTTTACATGTGGTCATCACTAAGCTTTCAGGGCTTATCTCCTGTTTCTGTGACGTTCTGTACTGTGAACATAATATCTGCCCTCTGTCTGACGTACAGGGAAGTCACAGATCACAAGCCTTATTCTTCCTGTCTTTGGAGGAGACTGTTTCACATGCTGGCCAGCAGATGCAGGAGCAGTGTCTACAGCAGACGTCTCTAATTAGGAGATCTGTGTTGTGTGTGAAGCTAGTGAGTTATTAAAGCATTAATTTACACCTTGTAATAGAGGGAACAAAGGCAGCTGTAAAAAGGGGCAATGTCTTGGAGTGGGAGGAGGAACTGCCTCACATTGTAATCCTGCTCATAGCAAGCCCTGGCTTCATCAAAACAAATGTGCAGCACAGAGCTGGACAAGATAAAGAAAAGGGTAAATATTTTTTTTCTGGGCTACGGTTGCATTATCTGGTATTCATTTACCTGGTATTTTTTTATGCTCAAAAAAGTCTTTTTAGAAAAACATAATGGGGGACATTTATTAAAGGACTATTCCGGTTATAGAACGTTATCCCCTATCCACAGGAATGAATGGAGCAGCAGTACACATTTGTGTCCAACTGCTCTGTGCATTTCAGGGGACTCCAAGGAGTAGTACTCAGTGGTAGAACTTCCAACATTGTAATAGTTATCCCCTATCCTATGGATAGCAGATATCAATCATCAATATCAGATCGGTGATGGTCCGACACCCAGCACCCCCGGCGATCAGCTGTTTGAAGAGAAGGCGCGTGCAGTACATGGCACTGCCAGCACTGATTAATGTAATTTGGCCATAAATTAGCTTAGAAGATTGTTAAAGAGTAGCTTTTTTTTTAATGGCACACATTTTTGGATACAACTCATTCAAGTGGTTGACAGAGTTAAATAAAACTTTGGCATTCTCTGTAATTGTACAAAAATAACAAATGAAGCGATACTCGTGCTTTTTCTCCCCTGCTTGTTCTAGCAATGCGCTTTGGTCCTCCCCATCACTAATATCTTCCTGGCTGCAGTGATTCCATGCACAAAGATCACTGTGCAGCCAATCAATGGCCTCAGCAGTATACGGGGCATCACTGCTGATGTCGGTGATTGGCTGAAGCAGTGACCCGTGTGCATAGAACATCACCGCTGCAGCCAAAAAAGCAAGCGGCAGCAGCGATGACCAGGAAGCAGCAGGGGAGAAAATTGGTAAGTATTGTGTCTTTTGTTATTTTACCAAATGTATAGGGGCTTTTTTACTTTATTTAGAGGGAAAAGAAAATAAAACACAATTCCACCATTGTAATTTACGGTAAGTTTTACACTTTGCAACATTCCATAATCTGTGGTTCAGTACGATTATGAACCTCATTTTTAGAATTTTTGTTCACTACTTTTCCACAAGAAAAACTCATTTTTTTTTTTTCATTTTTTGCCCCCTCCAATTTTTTTTCATGTGGTGTATTTGACATTAACTTGAGGAGGATACCAAAATCATACTTTTTTTTAAATGTTTTTACTACTTTTGCACAAAATAATATTATCGGAAACCATAATATCGGAAACCAAAAGTTCGTTTTTTGTTGTTTTTGGTGTTTTTTTTTTGTAGATTGAGCTGAACTGTTTTCTAATGGCTTTTTGTTTCCAATGGGTTCTTTCTTTCTTTCAATTTCAACTGAATTTTTGCTTTTGGCGGTTAGTATCAATTATTGTTCTGATTCAATCTATTCTTGCCAGTGTCAACAGAGCCAGTTACTGGTCCACTGCTTACGTGGCATTATGACATGTAAGCGCTGAGGCCAATCACTGGTTGTAGCAGTGGCATGTCAACACAAACAATGTCACTGCTGTGGCCAGTAACTGGCTGCAGTGGTCACACGTTGAGAAGACATGACCTTGCTCGAGTCAAGAAACAGATCGACAGGGGACCAGAAAAATTTGGGCACGAGAGCTGCTGGGCTATTGATGAGACAAGTATTAATCCTTTTGTTATTTTATACCAATGTCAGTTGCTTGTAAAAAATAAAAAAAATAAAAAAAATGTCACAGGTCAGAAAAGCCCTTTAACTGCCTATCATCATCACTGCACTGCTCTTTCACATCCTGATGGACATCGCTCTCCATTAGGATTTGACAGGGCAGTGTAGCTGAATGTGGGATACCGATGCAGGGGCTTCCACGCTTCTACCCTGCCCACTACCTACTGACCCACTGCAAGTACTGGTACAGTGATGGGTAGTGAGTGGGGTAGGAGTAGCTATCAGCACTGTTAACTCCTTGTACTGTCATCCATATCAGTCCCTGGCAAGGTAATCACAGGCTGCTGATGGGCTTAATAATGGCCTCTGTGTCTACTTTCTACGGAAGCCGATTAGGCCCTTCCAGAGGTAATACTGGTATATAAAAATAGCAATAGGTGTGATGTATGATCAAGTCAAATAAAAAAAAAAGTTTCAAAAACAGCTAAAAAATACAAAAAAAATTAAAAAAGTAAAGATCTAATTTAGCGCATCAAAAATGCCTCATTTTGTTAAAAAAAAAAAAAAAGCAGTATCACTGCGTCTGTAGTATCTAAACTGTCAAATTATTTAACCTACATAGTAAAAGCTGTAAAAAAAAAAAATAACGCCAGAATTGCCCACCACATATAAAATGCAATAAAAAGCGATCAAAAAGTAATTTGCTCCACAAAATGAAAACGTTAACTTACCCTGCAAAAAATGAGCCCTCACACAGCCCTCTCACATAAATGGAAAAAAAAAAAAAAGTTATGGCTCTCTGATTAAAGAGAACCTTTCACCACTCCTGACATGCCTGTTTTAATAGCTTCATGCATTCCCCACATACTAACAATTCTGGAGCATCTATTCTTATGTCTGTATGTTGTACCATTCCTTTATTATTTGCACTAGAAGTTATGAATGAATTGCTATTTGTCTTCAGTAAGGGAACAGAGGGGAGGTAACAAGTTGTGGGTGTGTCCCTGCACAGACTGAACATGGCAGCACTGATTGGCTAGAGTCAGTCTGTGCAGGTACACACCCCCAACTGGTCACTTCCCCTCTGTTCCCTTACTGAAGGCAAATATATTTCATTCATAACTTCTAGTGCAAATAATAAAGGAATGGCACAACATACAGACATAAGAATAGATGTTCCAGACTTGTTATTACATGGGGCATGAAGCTATTAAAACAGGCATGTCAGGAGCGGTGAAAGGTCCTCTTTAAGGCAATGCGACAATGAATGGTTTTTTTACAGTGTTTTTATTGGGCAAAAGTAGTAGAACATAAAATCTATACATCTTTGGCATTGTGAAAATTGTATTAGCCCATAGAATTAAGGTAACATGATATTTGTGTATGGCACAAAATTTGTAACAAAAAAATACAATTGCAGAATTGCACACATTTTTTCCTATTACCCGAGCAAAAGTTAATTAAAAAATAAAGAAAAAAATAAAACGTTACATTGTGCCCCCAAAACTGGGCCACTGAAAAATACAACGGCAGCCTGTTCATTAGGGGGTTAAATATGTAGGGTTTTTTAACCCAATTTCAACATTCATAACTTAAAGCATGATTTCTGGCTATGAATTAGAGAAGTGCAGGTTAATGGGTCATCAACATTTACTAGAAGTGAATAACACTGACATCTTGTCAATTTCGCAACATCTGTGTTTAGGAAAGCTAACAGACAAAGTTGTCGCATTCAGCACGTAACAAACCATCATCTGTTCATCTGTTTTCATTACATGAAAAAAATTACCCAACCAAATCAAAAATACAACTAAAAATGGCACATTTCCAAGCGAACCAGACAACAGTCCCATTTGTCACAGGACTGATCTGCAAATGGAAGCAGGGCTAGTAAAGAAGCGGGGCTAGTAAAGAAGCGGGGCTAGTAAAGAAGCGGGCCTAGTAAAGAAGCGGGGCCTAGTAAAGAAGCGGGCCTAGTAAAGAAGCGGGCCTAGTAAAGAAGCGGGCCTAGTAAAGAAGCGGGCCTAGTAAAGAAGCGGGGCTAGTAAAGAAGCGGGGCTAGTAAAGAAGCGGGGCTAGTAAAGAAGCGGGGCTAGTAAAGAAGCGGGGCTAGTAAAGAAGCGGGGCTAGTAAAGAAGGGCTGCACTGAATCTTTACCATTTTAAAGGCTTTCCTGGGCAGAATGGGCTATGGTTATGAGCGGTATTGGTTGAGGTTGAATGCATCTGTGTGAGGGCACAGTCCCATGTGGCAGCAGCTGGATGGAGCCAGAAAGTGTGCCCACACATAGTCGAGGTGGTTGTCAAATGACCTGTTAATGGTGTTGGCTAACATAGCTGAAGAATTAAAGATAGGCTGCAAAATGTGTACAACGCCCCTCCCCTCCTTTCCACAAAAATAAATAAATAAATAAATAAATAAAAAACACCACCCACTGTTCTAACGCTTTAGCTGCCATCCCAGGAAATTCAGAAGCGATGTCATCCAGTTCCTGGTCACATGACCGCTGCAGCCAATCACTGGTCATATGTGTATAAACAGCACATCACTCACTGGCATACATAGCAATTATTTAAGGGACGCTTTAGGCCTCATGCACACGACCGTATGTATTTTGCGGTCCGCAAAAAATACGGATGACATCCGTGTGCATTCCATATTTTGCGGAACGGAACAGCTGGCCCCTAATAGAACAGTATTATCCTTGTCCGTGATGCGGACAATAATAGGACATGTTCTATTTTTTTGCGGAACGGAAATACGGACATACGCAAATGGAATGCACACGGAGTACCTTCCGTTTTTTTTGCGGACCCATTGAAATGAATGGTTCCGTATACGGTCCGCAAAAAAAAACAGAACAGACACGGAAAGAAAATACGTTCGTGTGCATAAGGCCTTACCTGCAAAATCTGAGTTGTCCATTAACTATTTATTTGAAAACCATGCCAAACACATGTGGGCATGATTTGGGCGTATGTTCACACATAGCGGATGAGGTACAGTTAAAACCAAATTGGAAAAAGGCAAGTAGTTGCGGTTTTTATGTGGTTTTAACTGCACCTCAACTACTACAAGATACCCTAGGGTTGACATTTCTTTTAGCAGGAAATTATCACGTTTGTTGTAAGCGGAATGAGGAAATGGCACAAAACAGATGAGGAAGTTGTACATTGTAAATGCTTATGTCTACAACGACCTGGATCAAACCCTCACTGATCTTAAAAGGCTTTTTTCCTGCAAACAGCATTCATCACCTAATCCAAGAATTATTGAAGGCCCAGCCACCTAAGGCGAGTTTCCCATTCCCTCTCACCAGCACCTGGGAGAGCACTAGGCTGTTTCCTTAAAGGGGTTCTCCAAGTTATATTTATTGATGACCTATCCTCAGGATAGGTCATCAATATCAGATCGGCGGGGGTCTGAGACCTGGCACCTCCGCCGATCAGCTGTTTGAAGAGGAGGCATGCCGTACCAGCGCTGCCTCCTCCTCTAATTGTTTACATCCTAGCTGTAACATGGATAGTGGTGAGTAGGTGTAGTTACACCTAACCGCCCCATTCATTTCAATGGAAAGGATCGCTCCTATACACTTGTATAGGAACGAGCCTTCTCATTGAAATGAATGGGGCGGTGAGGTGTAATTACACCAGCTCACCGCTATCCATGTTACAGCTAGGATGTAAACAATGAAGAGGAGGCAGCGCTAGTATGGCGTGCGCCTCCTCTTCAAACAGCTGATTGGCGGGGGTGCCGGGTGTGGGGTGAGGATAGGTCATCAATAAATATAACTTGGACAACCCCTTTAAAGGTGTTTTCCGAGATTTTTGAAATGATTGCCTGTTCTTTTGATCCCTCGCCAATCAACAGCAGAATGCAATCCATTTTTCTGTGGACATGCTGAACTGTCTGCAAAAAACAGATCCGCATTTTTGCGGACACCATAAGGCCGTCTGAATGAGCGCTAAATCACGTTCAGAGAGTGATCAACAGCGTCCCATTAACGTCAATGCTAAAAACTTGACTCTGTGCACATTTTTAGCAGCTTGAGAATTGGTATGTTCCGTGTTTGAAGAAGATCTGATGGTGGTTTTTCATAGAAGTAAATCGCAAAGAGGGACAATGCACTGAAAATAGGTATAACGTCTAAAAAGACCTGTTTTTGGCTGATTTTTCGGCTGCCGATATTGATGTCTGAACATAGCCTAAGGCTTCCTTCACACACAGATTTGCTCTAGCATTTCTTTTACCACTAAACAACCCCATTAAAAACAGCTGGTGTTTTTTTCATACCACACATGTTTCTTATGGTGTTTAGTCCCTTTTTTTCAGGCGTTTTTTCCCTATACAGAAGGGGATAAAAAAAATGCCTGTAAAAATGTCATTGCTTCAAAATGCTGCATCAAAAAAGAAAAGAATGCCAGACACAAAAAAGCCACTACATTAAAAAAATAAAAATCACCAGCAGCAAAAAAAAAAAAAAAAAACAACAAAACATCGTGTGTCTTGCTTTCAGCTAACACGTGGAGCTGCCATTATTTCAACAACAAAAAAAACAAAAAACAAAACAACACCTGAAAAACTATAAAAGTGCATATTAAAAAAAGCCCAAAAACTGTGTGTGAACCCACCCTAAAAGTGGTTTTCCGGGGTGGCTTTTTTTTATTTTTAAGATGCGTCAGAAAATGTTAAATATAAAAAAGAAACATTACTGACTTTCATGAATCCCCCGCACTGCCCCGGTTCACACTGCTTTCCACTTCCTGCCCCGGTCTCGACATGCTGGAAAGGGCCGCTTGGCCAGTCACTCGCCTTTCCGGGCATTTCTAGTGTGTCGAGCTGGCACCAGGAAATGGAAACAGTGTCAGAACGGCAGCAGCCAGGTATTGTTGGAGACGAATATGGACTGTTTCACACAAGTGAGTCCATAGCGGGAATCACACTCCCTGTGTCAGTGTAATCCTCCATTCTGGACATGTGTTATCGTGATTTATAATGCTATGTGTCTCTGCTTGACCTTACTTCTACAGGATCACAGTGACATAAAGCTGTCAGTATGATCCTGTATCAGTAATGTCAAGCAAAAACACATAGCATTATAAATCAGTATAATGCCAAGTCCACAACCGGAGGATCATGCTCACACACGGTGCGCGATTCCCGCAATAGACTCACAGCCCTAAGCCTTTTTCATATTGAACCCTTTCTGACCCATTTTTTAAAAATGTTATCTACTTGGAAAGCCCTTTACAAAACCACCTCAAACTGTAGACACTGTAATGAATTTATTAGGAAATTAAATTAAAGGGAACCTGTCAAGCTGAACATAGCGCTAGAGCTGCAGGCAGCATGTTATAGAGCAGGAGGGGCAGAGCAGATCGATATATAGTTTTATGGGAAAAGATTCAGTAAAACTTGTAATTTATTCATCTAAATTCCTGCTCTTTCTGGGCTTTGAAGTCCAGGAGGCGGTCCTATCAGTGATTGACAGCTATCTCTGTATACACAGTCATAGAGGGGAGGCTGTCAATCACTGATAGGATCTTCTTCTTGACTTCAAATCCCAAAATAACCATGAGTTAAAGGGGTTGTCCGGGCTTTTAATATTGATGAGCTATCCTCAGGATGTTAGGTCATCAATATCAGATCAGCACCCCTGCCGATCAGCTGTATAAGGAGACGGCTCACCGCTGCTGTCTATGGCAAAGCAGGAACAAAGAGGTAGAGAGATGGGAGACGGCATGTGCACACTGCGGGCCATCTCTGATGTTGATCTGATATTCATGACCTATCCTGAGGATAGTTCATCAATATTAAAAGCCTGGAAAACCCCTTTAAATGAATGAAATACAGGTTATATTGAATCTTTTCCCGTACAACTATATATCAAATTGCTCAGCAAGTCCTGTTCTATAACATGTCGCCTGCAGATTACTTTACTTTCATGGTGACCGGTTCTCTTTAACCCGTTCCCGACTATTGTACATATACATTCGTTGGTATTTAGTTTTTCCAAAGTTTTTATTTAGTTATTTATTTTTTTTGAGAATTAAAACACAAAAAGTATACATATGTGGTATCATTGTAATCGTACTGACCCAGAGAATGAAAGTAGCAGGTCAGTTTTACTGCAGAGGAAACTGTAAAAACAAAATCCATAAAGCTGTAGTTTTTTTTTTTTTTTATAAATCCAACCCATTTGGAATTTTATCGCCCGCTTCCCACTATATTGTATGTAACCATAAATGGTGGCATTAGAAAGTATAACTTGTCCCGCAAAAAAACAAGCCCTCATATGGCTATGTGAATGGAAAAATTAAAACATTATGGTATTGGGAGGGCAGGGAGTAAAAAAACGAAAATGGAAAAAAAAAAAATGGAAAATTTTGCAGTCATTAAAGGGTTAAACATAAATGGCTATTCCCCAGGATCACGCTGTTATCAGAAGCACTGAGGGTGTACGGATCTCACATTCAAAGCCTGCTGTTATCCCTGTACACAGCACTAAGCTGCACTCACACCACCCTTCTTTACTGTTTGATTTCATGCTCTATCACTTTTCCCGCTGGTCGTTTTTCTCTTATCTTACAGAGGAATGTTTTCTAATAATCCAAATTAGTTTCCTTAAGAAACAAAACAGCAACTACCAAAAGAATATTTCTTTATATACGGACTGGCCAAACGATCATTGGGTGACATCTCTCTCTCTCGACCCCCGTACACACACACACTGAGTTTGTCCGAACATGTATTCAATGGGGAGAGAGGCGAAAGCTGCTGACAGACACATCCATTCTCAGGAGGTTCAGCTGAAGGCACACTGTGCGTGGGGGACTTAAAGGGGTTTTCGGAGACTTTAAAGAGGACCTTTCACCACTCCTGACATGCCTGTTTTAATAGCTACACACATTCCCCATGTAATAACAATTCTGGAACATCTATTGTTATGGCTCTATGTTGTACCATTCCTCTATTATTTCCACTAGAATTTATGACTGAATTGCTAGCAGTCTGCAGTAAGGGTACAGAGGGGTGTTACCAGTTGGGGGCTGTACCTGCACAGACTCACTCTATCCAATCAGTGCTGCTATTTTCAGGCAGTACAGGTACACACCCCCAACTTGTTATCTCCCCTCTGTACCCTTACTGCAGACTGCTAGCAATTCATTCATAACTTCTAGCAGGAATAATAAAGGAATGGCACAACATAGAGCCAAAAGAATAGATGTCCCAAACAGACATGTCAGGAGCGGCGAAAGGTCCTCTTTAAATGATAGGTCATCACTATCTGATCAGTGGGGCTGATCAGCTGCTTGAGAAGGCAGTGACAATCCCGTGAGCGCTGCGGCCTTCTCACAACTTTTCCTAGGCCAGTGACAGCATGTTCATTTCTCGCGTGGCCATTAGCAGCTCACCCCATAAAAGTGAATGGGGCAGAGCGCGATACCAATCACAGCTGCTATACAATGTACGGTGCTCTGCTTGGTGAGCATGGAGAAGCACAAACACCTGATCAGCGAGGGTCCCGGGTGTCGGACCCCAACAATCAGATACTGATTACCTATACAGAGGATAGGTCATCAGTTATAAAATCTCGGAAAACCCTTTTAAGTGGGGATTTCTGTAGAGCAGGCGATGAAAATAGATGGACATAAACAAGATGAAGAGAAGCGTGAAAGTGATATTAGAATATAAAAATTAAATAAAACTGTCTCAAATTATTATTTTCATGCCTAGGGGGAATGCTTAAAGTTTACAATTTACTTCAGTTGTGTAGGTCCAGTACCACAACCACCCCAAAACAGCTGATTGGCACCGGTGCGGGGTGTTCAATCAGGTATTGGTGGCCTGTCCTGAGGATAGGCCACCAATAGTAAAATCCTGGACAGCCCCTTTTATATCTGTTTTCATAGTGTGCTGTTATGCTGTGCCAGTACTGGTATGTGTGAACAGGTCTGCTGCTGTCTCTATTTATACACTGAGTAATCATTTATTAATGGGGTAACACCATCAAGGTGCTGCCACATATAGTGGTCACCACATGGCCAAGATGTGGCCAAAATCAGCAGGGCGGTGCAGTTTACGAATGACGGAAGTGGTAGGTCTTTGCAGTTTGTTAATGGCAGCCTCTTTGAAGAGGCAGTGCAGTGTAATTACCGTTCCATCGGATTCAATTGAATGGGATGAGCACCGAGCAGTAGTAATTACACTGCAACGCCACTGCAAAGAACGGCACGGTTAATACAAGGCATATTGCCTCCTTTGCTGGTTTGATTCATTTTCATCACATTATACTTTGTTTCCAGGGGTCACAGTCACTGTTGCAGCGCAGATATAAGGTGGCCAGGACAGGAACTGCTGCGCATGCACACCTATACGCATTACCATGGTCCCGGCCACCAGAGAAGATAGCTCTATTTCCAATAGTGTACAAACTGCAAGGAGTTGTGACATTAGTAATATCCACGGCTCGGCTGCTTCTGGGGTGGCCACTTGTCCATGTGCCAGCTGCTACGTGCGATAGCACCCTTCTTACAAACCATGAAAGGTCAACGAGTATCCAGGCCTATGATGAAACCATTTTCATGAAATTTGATTGTAATACTCAATAAAACTCTTCTACAACAAGGGAATGTTTGCATATGAACACTTGCCATTTGTATGCAGTACAGTAACTCCTCAGACATCAGGGAATGTGCCATCAGAAAATGACACAATGCTTACAGTGTACCTTAACCTTCCATTAATTATTTTAACTTTTACAAATACCATAGTAATGATTTTAGTCATATATTTTATTTATAGATTTTATTGTTTTAGTAGCAAACAGGCCCTTGAATTTCCGGCCTTCCTGAAGTGCATACAGAATGCATATAGCGCAGCCACGCATGGGGTGTACAGATTCTGACTTCTACAATACGTGCTTCAGTGAGCGCTGTACTCGCAGGAACACACATTGCTACTCCTGTGCGTGCCTTCCGCTAAAAGCTCTGCACAGCGGATTGGTGCAGGATACCTTGAACTGATGTGCTATGCCAGGCTTCAGAGGACAGGCAGGAGTAGTGATGTGCTACACAAGGCTTCAGGGGACAGGCAGGAGTAGTGATGTGCTATGCCAGGCTTCAGAGGACAGACATGAGTAATGATGTGCTATGCCAGGCTTCAGAGGACAGACATGAGTAATGATGTGCTATGCCAGGCTTCAGAGGACAGACATGAGTAATGATGTGCTATGCCAGGCTTCAGAGGACAGACATGAGTAATGATGTGCTATGCCAGGCTTCAGAGGACAGACAGGAGTAATGATGTGCTATGCCAGGCTTCAGAGGACAGACAGGAGTAGCGATGAGCGATGCCAGGCTTCAGAGGACAGACAGGAGTAGTGATGTGCTCCCCCAGGCTTCAGAGGACAGGCAGGAGTAGTGATGTGCTATGCCAGGCTTCAGAGGACAGACAGGAGTAGTGATGTGCTATGCCAGGCTTCAGAGGACAGGCAGGAGTAGTGATGTGCTATGCCAGGCTTCAGAGGACAGACAGGATTAGTGATGAGCGATGCCAGGCTTCAGGGGACAGGCAGGAGTAGTGATGTGCTATGCCAGGCTTCAGAGGACAGACCGGAAGTAGCGATGAGCGATGCCAGGCTTCAGGGGACAGGCAGGAGTAATGATGTGCTACGCCAGGATTCGGAGGACAGGCAGGAGTAGCGATGAGCGATGCCAGGCTTCAGGGGACAGGCAGGAGTAGTGATGTGCTATGCCAGGATTCAGAGGACAGGCAGGAGTAGCGATGAGCGATGCCAGGCTTCAGAGGACAGGCAGGAGTAGCGATGAGCGATGCCAGGCTTCAGAGGACAGGCAGGAGTAGTGATGTGCTATGCCAGGCTTCAGAGGACAGACAGGTGTAGCGATGTGCTATGCCAGGCTTCAGGGGACAAGCAGGAGTAATGATGTGCTATACTATGCCAGGCTTCAGAGGACAGACAGGTGTAGCGATGTGCTATGCCAGGCTTCAGGGGACAGGCAGGAGTAGTGATGTGCTATGCCAGGATTCAGAGGACAGGCAGGAGTAGCGATGAGCGATGCCAGGCTTCAGAGGACAGGCAGGAGTAGCGATGAGCGATGCCAGGCTTCAGAGGACAGGCAGGAGTAGCGATGAGCGATGCCAGGCTTCAGAGGACAGGCAGGAGTAGCGATGAGCGATGCCAGGCTTCAGAGGACAGGCAGGAGTAGTGATGTGCTATGCCAGGCTTCAGAGGACAGACAGGTTGTAGCGATGTGCTATGCCAGGCTTCAGGGGACAAGCAGGAGTAATGATGTGCTATGCTATGCCAGGCTTCAGAGGACAGACAGGTGTAGCGATGTGCTATGCCAGGCTTCAGGGGACAGGCAGGAGTAATGATGTGCTATGCCAGGCTTCAGAGGACAGACAGGAGTAATGATGTGCTATGCTATGCCAGGCTTCAGAGGACAGACAGGTGTAGCGATGTGCTACGCCAGGCTTCAGGGGACAGGCAGGAGTAATGATGGATGCAAAGATCCTCTCTGGAGTGCATGACGTGGAAGCAGTGAACTCCCATTTTCCCAATATGTGGGAGGCGCGAACGCAACTCCCACCTATCAGACATTTATGGCATATGTATGCTACGCATGTCTCATATGGAAATACCTGCAGCTGAACTGTGGTGTAAAAACTGATATTGTCAACCTGAGATCAGAAAAAGTTGTGCAGCTAAAATACAACTTTGCAAATCTTTCTTTTTCTTTCTTCTACGTAGACCTATACACATCCACGGATTTTTTTTTTCTAGTTTAGTCGCATTTGGCACAATGAAAATAGCTTAGCTGTGAAAATGGACATAAGCTGTGACCATTTTAGTAGGAAAGGAAACAAAAAAAAATTGTGAAATATCTAATGCAATAAATGTCAATTCTGGGAAAACCCTCCTGAGTAACATCCAGAGATTAATGGTTCTGAGGTAGCTGACAGCAAGTCAGTCAACCATTTCGTAAACTGTTAGCCAACACAATTCTACTACCGTGTTTCCCCGAAAATAAGACAGTGTCTTATTATTTTTTTTCCCTAAAAAAAAAGCGTTAGGGCTTATTTTCGGGGTAGGTCTTATTTTCAGTGAAACATGGTTTACAGCATGCCCCCATCAGACCCCCGATCAGCCCACTGTGCCCCCATCAGACCCCCGATCAGCCCACTGTGCCCCCTTCAGACCCCCGATCAGCCCACTGTGCCCCCTTCAGACCCCCGATCAGCCCACTGTGCCCCCTTCAGACCCCCGATCAGCCCACTGTGCCCCCTTCAGACCTCAGATCAGCATGCCCCATCAGACCCCCGATCAGCCCACTGTGCCTCCTTCAGACCTCAGATCAGAGTGCCCCCATCAGACCTCCGATCAGCCCACTGTGCCCCATCAGACCTCAGACCAGCCCACCCAGCCTCATAACAATAAAATAAAAAACTCCTCTTACCTGTCCTGCGCCGCGGCTCCACTCCGGGTGCTCCTCTGACTTCTGAGGCCGGCACTGCACTGTCACCTGACTGCGTGCAGCGTCAGGTCATAGTGTGCGCACTACGTCCTGATGCTGTACGCGGTCAGGACAGTGCAGCGCCGGCCCTGGAAGCCTGTGGAGCGCTGGACCCGGAGCGGAGCCGCGGCGCAGGACAGGTAAGAGGAGTTTTTTATTTTATTACTAAGGGGCAGGGTGGGCTGATCTGAGGTCTGATAGGGTGCTGGCAGCGAAAATATACAAGTGAGCGCTTCCATAATGGAAGCGCTCACTTGTATTCACTTTATACAGTAACGTAGATAGGGCTTATTTTTGGAGTAGGGCTTATATTTTAAGCCTACTCCAAAAACAAGGCAAAATAGCACTAGGGCTTATTTTAGGGATAGGTCTTATTTTCGGGGAAACACGGTAGCTGAGCCCAGCCACAAATTGTACCCGCAGAACCTGACTCGAGTGAGCTCTTCTACAGGAAATGAGTGTACACCATACAAAGGACCTCTGAGGGGATGAACATCACACACAAAGCTGTGGACCAAATAATATAAAACAATATAAAAAACATATGTGCTTGAATAAACTCTCCTAACAGAAAAACTAACTGCCTACAATAAAAAAAAAAAATAATCATGTTCTACTCTTCCCTTTAGGCCTCATGCACACCACTGTATGTTCTATCTTTTATGCATGCTGATGGAACAGACATACGGATTTGCAGCCCCCCTGAAATGAATGGGTCCACATCTGAGCCACATTTTTGGTGGATCACATGCATGGAGTCTTATCCAGCGTCCTTCTCTGGAGTGCTGGTTCTATCCTCCTACTGCTGACTGCTTACAACCTGCAGCAGTGACATGCAGGGATATGGCAATAACCGCTGCAGCCAATCACTGTCCTTAGCCATCTACCATATAAAACAGTGACTGGCTGCAGCGGTGATGTGCTGTTCACCTGCACGACATTTTCACAGTGTCATTGAAGTGCAGCTTTACAGCGTATCATCACTGCCTACTGGCAAGTCACCGATAGAGTTTGCAGAGAAGCAGCGACAGGAGGACTGGACCAGCGCTGCAAAAAATGGCACTGGAGAAAAGGAGCGAGTATAATTCAGTAGATGCAAGTCTGGTAGGGACACACAGCAACTTAAATCATTATAATACCATGCAATTCTGTAAGAGGAGCAGTGGTCAGAAGGGGAAATTACGCATACACATGCAGAGCATTTCTCGTAAGTCTGGCCTTAGGGTACATTCAAACAGGTTCTGCTCCATTTTTGCCTTTGCTATGATTGACTGTAGTGGCTAGACAATTCATCGTAGGGAATTTGATGTTACATAAACTACACGTTTTCTAAAGCATGTTGAGTTTATTGAACACGGCAGCGTGTCATGCAGCAATTTTTATCCATTGACTTCAATGAGAAAGGAAATAGAACTTCATTTTTATCAAGGTGCAGCACTTTTTCCATCCAGACATTTTCCCCAAACCAGTTGCCATTCACAACCACAACTGAAATTTTTTTGGCCTGCAGTAATTTGGTATTTATTATGTGCCACACTGCCAACTGCCGAGAACCCCCTTTAAAGGGACTGTCTAGCAGGATAAATATTTTGAGAAACTGGCATGGAATGGGTTAAGGGGGAAAAAAAACCTAATTGTTTACCTTAGTGATCCCCCGATGCTGCTGTTCCGATGCCGTTTCCTGGTTCACAGGAAATACCCACTTCACCAATTACTGGCTGAGACAGGTCTCCACGGCTGCCAATGATTGGCTTAAATGGCATTTCCTGTGTGTCAAGATAGAACCAGAAAGTGAAGACCGGCAGCGGCCCAGTAAGCGTCAGAACAGCAGCAATAAGGATCAATAAGATGAGTAATGATTCTTCTTTTTTTAAACCAATTCTGTTCCTTTTTTGGAAAAAAAAAATGCAACCTGCCAGACAACCCCTTTAAAGGGTTTATGTCACCAGTTTTTTCGGTATGAATCAGGCTGACATTAGAGATGTGCTAATGTCACCTGATTCCAAATATATATCTGTTTTATTTACTGGTGCCCCCATTTTTATATAAAATGAAATTTTATGCTAATAAGGCCTCTAGGTGCAAGGGGCGTTACCCCCTGCACCTAGAGGCTCTGTTGATTGACAGGACCAGGCAGAGAAGAAACACTCCATTCACCATAGCTTGCAAGGACCTTCAATGATGTCATGACCATGTGATCAGTCACATGGTTAGGATCACACAAACAGCCTGTCTCCTCCTAAACCATGTGACTGATCACATGGTCATGACATCATTGAAGGTCCTTGCAAGCTATGGTGAATGGAGTGTTTCTTCTCTGCCTGGGCCTGTCAATCAACAGAGCCTCTAGGTGCAGGGGGTAACGCCCCTTGCACCTAGAGGCCTTATTAGCATAAAATAAAAGTTCATTTTATATAAAAATGGGGGCACCAGTGAATAAAACAGATATATTTGGAATCAGGTGACATTTTCATACCGAAAAAACTGGTGACAGAAACCCTTTAACTGTGTTTTTCCCATGCTTAAAGCCTGCACAGACAATTTTTAATACTAAATGGTCAACAAAACAGAGCAGGCATTAAGATCTTGGTCCAAGTCACAAGCACAATACAGTGGTCTGTGGTACTATGACACAGTCCTGAGTTAGAAGCCCTTCATGACATATACTGGATTACATTTAGTGTGTAGCAACCCTGCCCCTATGAACCCTTATTGATTAAAATATTTGTATTTTTTGTAAAGTTCAATAGTGAGAAACCCAAACAATTGGGCACCAGCTGCCCTTTCTAACTGACTCTTGTGTTCTTTCACACAAAGCATATAGTCCTTGCAACATAAGGTTAAGTCCATGACTAGTGAGAAATAGCCCATGATAAATGTAAAAATACAATAAGGCACAGTGAGCTTAAAGGGAACCTGTCATCACCGAAACACCCCCTCAACTAGAGTAAGCGGTGTATAGTGTAAGTGATGCTGAATCCGAATATGTAAGTTTTATCTTCATACTCGCTTCCATTACGAAGTTGTGCTCCCACAAACTTGCAGTAAAATGCACTCACTGGACTCTTCTTTGAGTCCTCTCCATTATGTGAGTGAGCACTGGAGTCCAGTGAGTGCATTTTACTGCTGGTTTGTGGGAGCACAGCGTCGGAATGGAAGTGAGTACGAAGATAAAACTTACATATTCGGATTCAGCATCACTTACACTATACACCGCTTATTCTAGGTCAGGCTGTGTTTCGGAGATGACAGGTTCCCTTTAAGTCCATTTCCGCAGTATATCACGCAAACATTGTATGAAAATGTCTCAGAGTGGCACAGGCACATTAAATTCTCTTTTCTGGGCACAGTGCATAAATGGTGCACAACTTTAGGTTTTTCTCAGAGAGCTTTAGTACGTTAAAGTCTTTTCTCTGGGCACAAGCACTTGCACGTTGAACATTGCAGTATCTCAGGTGGTTTAAACCTGAGAAGCAGGGGTAAAGCTGCAATAGTGCACAACTTGAAAAAGTGTTATAGATGATGGAGCCCTTATACATAGAGTCCACCACATATGCTATATGGGTCTACATCACACAACATAGCAAGGGGCCAAAGTCTTACATGGGTCTCCTGGCTCTCTTTATTTCTTTTTTTCTGCAGCTTTCCATGATTAAGGCCTGGGTGAAATCCACAGCCTTTCTAGATTCTGCTATATGTCCTTTTGGCTGCAGAGCTCTAGTGCCTCCTGGTAGGTGAAGTGGCACATAATGCAGAGGGGGTGGAAGTTAGTTTCATGGATTCTGGGAGCTCAGCTTCAGCAGAAATGGTCCAGAAGTATCTCTCCTCAAAATGGTTCCTATATGGCTCCAACAGCTTTCAGGATACATAAAGTGGTGACAGTGATGATGGTGTTAATCTGCACTGTGTTGTCAGAGGTTGAAGTAAGATGGGAATTAGAGGCTCTGGGGCAGCGGAGTCTTCCGGCTTAGAGAGAGGTCAAGAACACCCTCACACAGGCGATGCAGTGCAGACGGACCAGTCTGGACCTCCAGCCATTCTTCCGCTGATCTAGAAGGCATCAGCAGCTGGGTCAATCCCAAGGCAAAATGTTCTCTAAGGCCATCTACAGAGGTATATTCAACTTGGTCCCCTGGGGTATAGACTGTGAAGGTGCTGGGGAAGGTACAACCTTTTAAACTCGTCATTCCTGTTCCAAGTAGGGTGTACTCAGAAATCTTCCCGCACTTGGCAGGGCAGTCTCTCACAATTTGTGAGCTTAGACATGCTGTCAAGACCTGCACCAGATTTATCATAGTGGCTCAGGCTGGATGAGAATTGTGGTGCAGGAATAGCCACTTTTGTCTAATTCTATGCCAAGTACTGGTTGGCTTACTTTGAAAGAGAATTTTATGCTTGATAGAAAATGGACAAATGATCATTACAATTGTGCCAAAATTTTGTCGCAAATTGTCACAGTTTAAATTAAGACCTATAAGCCACACACATTTTCATGTGAGCTACAAAGCTGTAGAAACCATTGTTGCACCATGGGTACAGAAACATTAGTAAATCTGGACCATTCTGTGCATCCAAGTCAAGCTGGCAAGACTTGTCAATAACGCTGGCCGTACACACCGGATTGTGGTTGTCTGAGCCTCATGCTTTGTGTCCGTCTCCATACACATTACATTATTAGTGCTGTTGCCATGGTTGATTATGTATAGTTACAGGCTTCCCCTCAGTGCTGACTCCACAGGAGACCAGGGAGTTTCAGGGATCAGACCTTGGTTTACTTTCACTTTCTCGGGCAGTGGTCTCCTATAGTCAAAGCTTTGAATAGTGAACAGTCAACCATTCTTATGCACAGTATATGGTCCCTGATAAGAATGTGGCAGAGCAGGTTAAGTGAGGACTCTGGGCGGACAAGGGCTTAATTGCATAGGCAGTAATGGTTTTATTCTACTGCAAAATGTATTCCCCACAGTGATGCCAGATCAAACATAATTCAGATGCATAGTAAGGCCCCTTTCACACGAGCGTGACGGATTAGGTCCGGATGCGTTCAGGAAAACTCGCACCATTTTGCAAGCAAGTTCAGTCAGTTTTGTCTGCGATTGCGTTCAGTTGTTTCCGCGCGGGTGCAATGCGTTTTGATGCGTTTTTCACGCGTGTGATAAAAAACTGAAGGTTTACAAACAACATCTCTTAGCAACCCTCAGTGAAAAATACATTGTATCCGCACTTGCTTCAGGATACAATGCGTTTTTCACTGAAGCCCCATTCACTTCTATGGGGCCAGGGCTGCGTGAAAAACACAGAATAGAACGCAGAACTGATGCGTGAAAAAAAAACGCTCATGTACACAGACCCATTGAAATGAATGGGTCAGGATTCAGTGTGGGTGCTATGTGTTCATGTCACGCATCGCACCCGCACGGAAAACTCGCTCGTGTGAAAGGGGCCTAACAAAGGTATGTGATGACGCACCTTTTGATCATACGTTTTCATTACCAATTTGGCCGCTGTTCATAAAAATACAAGTCTTGTTTCAACCAATTCGGGGGAACCTGTACATCACATTTCTAATGAACAGTGCACCAAAACATGGCATGTGTGCCAAACTTATTATGTTTTTTATGACTACCTCAACAATTTTGAAAATTGGATGAAAACCAGTCATATTTTTTTTCTTTTTTTTTCAGACCTTCCACCAGGAGTTCCTGCCGGCAGGTGCAGCAGACAATGCCTGGAATCAGCATTAATTAATAATTGCCGGGTAGCGGACATCTCTCTGCCGGACCCCATTATAGTTAAGGGGGGGCTAAGATGCGCCATTCTGCCAATTCCAGCGTAAAACTCTGTCTCAACAGTTGGTATAGAGTCAGAGAAAAATGTTTGCAGCACACACATTACTCACAAAAAGTTAGGGATATTTGGATTTTGGGTGAAATTTATGGAAAACGTAAAAAGTTCACGCTACAATGATATCATATCATGAAAGTAGGGCATTTCAGTAGAAGCAGCAATGGTGATTTCCTCATCTCAAACAATTTATTTAAACAAAAGCCAACACCAGTGGTGGGTATACCCCCACAAAAATGTCAGTGTCTCAAAAACTCACTCTTCTTGAAGCGCGCCCCTCCGGTCATTGGGGTTCTCGGGTACAGAGTTACGAACCTCTACATGGCGACTCAGCTGATCCCATAGGTTTTCAATGGGATTCAGGTCTTGAGAAAGTGCAGGTCACTCCATTTGAGGTACCCCAGTCTTCAGCAGTTGTTCCCTAATGATGCGACCTCGATGAGCTGGTACATTGTCTTCCATGAAGATGAAATTAGGCCTGTGTTAATTATGCAGAGGCACAATGACCGGATTCATGATGTTATTCAAGTAGTATGGGCTTGTCACTGTACCATTCACAAATGGTTCTGTATTGGCTAGACACACCTGCCCACATTGTAACACCACCACCACCAAAGGATCGTCTGATGACAACAGTGGCTGATGCATAGCGCTCTCCTTGATGTCTCAACATCACTGGCGGCCATCATTTCTGCTCAGCGTGAATTGACTTTCATCAGTGAACAGCACTGAGGCCCACTGGTCCCTCGTCCAACATAGATGCTCCCTGGCCCATGCAAGACGATGACACCTGTGCCTGGTGGGGTGGTCAGGTACCTTTGCAGGTCGCCTAGCACGCAGACCACGCAGATGTAAATGGATTTGAATGGTCTGACGTGATACCCAGGTGCCTTTAACCTCCCTTAAATGTGCCTGGAGTTGTGTAGCATTGATCATCCGGTTCCTCAAAGCATTGTTCACAAAGAAGCGGTCATCAGTGTGGGATGTGGCCAAAAGACGTCCACTTCTATGCCTTTCAGTGACTCTTCCAGTCTCTCTGTATCTCTGTTGCAACCTGCTGATGACACTCTGTGACACTCTAAGCTCAGTGGCCACTACTGTCTGATAACACCCTGCTTGAAGCCTCGCAATGACAAGGTACTGTAGATCAATTGTTAGGTGTCTTCTTGGTCTCATGATGTCAAAATGTGAACAGCATGATGAGGAGGACCGTTTAAATACCAATTCTAATTGAACCAGGACATTAATTGGGCGATTCATGGATCAAAAACCTGTTGTGAATTTTGCCATTAAAGGGGTTGTCCAAGTTATGGAAAAAAATATATAGCACTGTAAATCTGATGGGCAGCAATATATAACTAAGTTCAGCAAGTTTTAGGCAAAAAAAAAATCTATTTCCTCATTTCCCTGGTTCTCTTCTGGCCTTTGTTTACCTGCAATAACAACAATCTCAGCCCCTCCCCCTTCTCTGCAAAGGCAGTGAATATAAGTGCTGTGAGTACATGTCTGCCTGCTGGAATACTCAGCAGCATGTTGTTTGTGTAGGACTACAAGTCCCAGCTGTACAACGACACTGCTGATACACACAGGAAATTCTCCCTACCTGTTCTTGTACAATACAATTCCTCTATAGCTCCTTGCCCAGCATTTGTCTCCTCTCACTGCTGTAGCTACTATTTGTTATAAAGCCTTGAGCCCTCAGTTTGTTCTGGCTGAAGGGGTTAATGTTTTATCTGAAGTAATCCAGGGAGAGAGCAGATAGCAGGAGCCCGGCAAAGAAAGGGGGCGTGGCCAGTGACGTCTCGTGTACAGACTGTTATCTGAACTCTGAGGCTTGTGAACGAAACATCACAGACCAGGGAGATAAGGTGACATCACAGGTCATGTGACCCTCAGTCAACACTGAGAAACCAGCAGCTTTAGAAACACAAAGTATATGGGAAAGTTGTTATACCTGACAAGTTAGAAACATATAAAGAACAAAAAAATAACTCAGACAACCCCTTTAAGCATCTTGTTAGAGAACAGTAAGTTGTGCTAAAAGTACTGAACCATTGAACAGTTGGACATGTGCATTCAAAAGTTTAGACATGGTCACATTAAGTTCACCTGTAATGGTTGGAGTGCTTTTTAGGTTCATCCTGAAATTTTTGTGTTTTTAAGTTTTTGTGAGTAGTGTATATCCTCTGGCCGGAGCCCATGTGATAAATCTGGTGCAGGTCCAGCCTGCCTGACTAAGCTTATACCATCATTATGATTAGTAAATCTAGGCACTGTTCTTATTAACCAATCTTGTGCCCTTTACCCTTGGATAATCATCCTGCCCATGTGACGGCAATTGCAAATACAGAAGAAATGCAGAAGTAGTGGTTTTTCACTGTAAAGAAACTCAAACCTAAAATGACTTTCAAATAAGCATATCCTAACCCAGCAATCCGTACTGCCTACATTACGTAGAAACTGGACAGTATGGGCAGAGTTCTCCGGTTTCATTAGTTCCTGGTGAAGAAGGAACTAGGTGACTGTCACTTTAAGGGTTTTATTTTCCAAGGATCATTAATATCGCTATCTAGATGCACAGCTCTGTTCTGTTGCATAAACGGTTCCAGCAAAGATTACTTCTGCTTTTCACACAGAACGGCCTCTCATTATGAGATATGTACATATGCCCTTCAGTATATCCTCTAGAGGTAATTACAGACATGACGACAGTTCTCACCGATATGTTGTAATGATCATTTGTCCATTTTCTATCACGGTCAAAAACCATATCAATTGTAACAGGAAATAGTTAAAAAAATAACCTGCCAACACCACGCTCTTCTGTCCAGCAAAAAACCCAGAAACAAACGGCGTCCAAGGATCCTCTGAAGTCTCTTTCACCCATTAAAGTGAATGTACCCATCGTTGTATATACGTTTGAATACCGATTGGGGGTATGCACACATATTCGGGGGGGCAATTTATCAAGACAGTCGTTTCCTTTGCGGGTCTTCATTTCCTCTGCACAGCCGGTGAATGTGCCACATTTATGCTGAGGCTCAGGCATCCTCCAGCCAGTCATGCACCGGACCAAAATCTACAGCAGCCTCCTATCTGTCGTAGATTTCTGTCTTCATTCATGACACGAAAATGGCATGAATGGAGATAAATGTTTGGGACCTGATGCCCCTGCTCACTCCCCGCACCCATTTGGAAAATGGCAAAGACGGAATAGAAATGCCACTTTCTGCAGCGGCATCGAAAAAGTCACAAACTCCAAGGTTTATAACTTTTTTGCCAGAAGGCTGGCATTGGGCAGAATAATAAATTCCCCCCATAGTCCCAATAGAAAGGTAAAGATGCAATGTGAAGCCAATCTCGGGTCTCACGCCAAGACCATGTTTTTTATCCATGCGCTATCTGCATATTTTGCGTTGGTTTCTATGGGGCCATGCACAGATCTGTACTTACTTTGGGTCTATGTGGGCGCTCCTCAAAAAAAAAAAAAATAATAATAATAATAATAACAACTTAATAATAAAAATAATTTAAATAAATAATAAATTTAAAATAATAAATAAAAAAACCAAAAAATAAAAATAAAAAGAACAGCCAGAGACTGGTTTCACACATTCAGACATTGCTACAGCCCTCCTGTGAAAATAGCTCAGAATATAAGGTATGGGCTCCGAGAAAACAAGCTGATAGTTTTAAAAATCTTTTCTTTTGCGCACTTTATTATTTGATAACATTAATTTTGAAGTTAAATAAAAGTTACATTTTATGATCTAAAAATAAGAGTTGGTCCCTGGGATTTTATTGGTCATGTGACCATTGACTGTTGGATATTCCTCAAATTATAGTGCATGCTCTGTGCTGGTCTGTATTGTGGATGAGACTCACCATTTATATTGATGGGAGTGAGAGAAATGTGGAACGCACATCTGTACGAATCCGTGGTCTGCAGACCCAACTACGGATGTGGTCTTGTGCATGAAGACTTATTGTAGCCCAATGCTGCAAACCACAAATAGCAGTCTGCAATGCACAGCCATTTGTGGATGCGGACCCATTCACTTGAATGGGTCCACAATCCACAAGATTCAGTCCACACTGCAAAAAAATAGAAGATGTTCTATTTTTTGCGCTGAGGAGGCATAGAACCGAAATCCTGCACAAACACTCTATAAACTTCCACTCCGTGCATCCGCTCCATATCTTGCGGACCCATTCAAGTGTTTGGCGGGCCGCACATGTACGTTTGCATGAGCCCTTATACTGATGCTACAGCCGGCATAGTTCACAGGGGCCAAATACTCATCGGGACAAATCGGACTGAGCACTGATTAGCCTCATTCAATGGAGCCGTTCACCGCCCACCGGTATCACAGGAACCAAGAACGAGCAAAATGCTTCTTTTCTCAGCGCTGCCTACCACTGAAAGCAATAGGACGCAGAATCCAGGTTTTCCCAAGCCAATTTTAACACTGCCTCTGAATCAGCTTCAAAAAACACTGTGTGAACTAGTCGTTACAGGTTTGGAAACAGTCAACGAGCTTGTCCACAGACAGACACCCAACAATTTGGTGAGCGTCCAAAGGGCCTGTTCACATCACATTAGTGATGCACATTTTGTGTACATGCCATCAAAGCTCCTGGAATGCCAGCCACATCCCTAGAGTATCCTTCAGTATCAGATAAATCACACCAAAAACGGATGTCATTACGTGGCACTGTGATTTCCATACAATACAGTAAAAAATGAGTACCGTATACTTTTTTACAGTGGGACTCTATTAGTGACATATCCCCTTGTATATACCCTGTTTCCCCGAATATAAGACCCCCCCGAAAGTAAGGCAGGGTAGGGGGGTGCCCAGGGTTCTCCAATGTAAGGCACCCCCGATTGTAAGGCCGCTATCGGGCGGGGGGGGGGGTCTGTGAGGAATGTAAGGCCGTCTATGGTGGGGGGTGGCTGGGGAATGTGTTCAGGCCCCTCCATGCTGTCATACTCGCCTGCCTGCGGGCTTCTTGTGGCCGGCTCCGCCATTCACCGTCCCTGTCACTGTCCTTGCAGCTCGAAGCTGATTGGCCATCAGCTCGAGCTCTGATTGGCCGATCAGCCGCGACGTCACAGCCCTGCAGGCTCGCAGCTGATTGGCCAGCGTCCCCTGCAGCAGAAGGCTCCCACCGGCACAGCAGAGGAGATCGTAAGGGTGTGTGTATGGGGCTGCGTGTGGGTGGTGGCAGCACATGGGCAGAGTGGGGGTGCACGGTGCAGTGGGATCATGCACACAGGGATGGGGGAGCTGCAGGGGATCATGCACACAGGGATGGGGGAGCTGCAGGGGATCATGCACACAGGGATGGGGGAGCTGCAGGGGATCATGCACACAGGGATGGGGGAGCTGCAGGGGATCATGCACACAGGGATTTTATTGTTAAAAAAAGTGTCATTTTTTTTTGTCTAATGTAAGGCCTCCCCGAAAGTAAGGCAGGGTGGGACTTTTGGGGGTAAATTTAATGTAAGACAGGGCCTTACTTTCGGGGAAACACGGTACATACTGTAGTAGTATGCGTCTGGAGCTCTTTCTGAAGCCGTGATGTGAATGGGGCCTTACTACCCAATATTTACTGTACAGTGCCCTGGAATAAACACCCAACTTTCCAAAATGCAACTTCTGTGCAAGGAATGCTGGGAGATTTCAGCTCTGAAGCCTGTAGAAATGTAACAGTACGATATAAGGCCGCATTCACATATTTGTGCTTCTTTTTCATCTGTGACATGTCCATGTCCAGACAACGACCCATGATGAATGGACCCAAAATGTCTTCGGTTTTCTCAGACACACAGGCCCCGATTTATCAACCGGGGAAAATCGGAAGTTTGTCTTCACATTTGTCTCTTTGTGTAAAGGTAATGGTCTATGCGCCAAATTATGACGGTGGATTCCAGTATTTGTGGAGCCTAGAACAGGCCAAATTATCATATTCTGCCTTATTTCCCCTTGCCACAGAGAAGGCAGGATTGGAGCGCAGGTGAGACAATAAATAAGGCCAAGTTCACACTTCAGTTATTTGGTCAGTGATTTCCATCAGTTATTCTGAGCCAAAACCAGTAGTGCAGCCTGATCAGAGATAAGATACAATGGAAAGATTTCCTCATGTTCTGTGTTTTGAGACGCACCTGGTTTTGGCTCACAATAACTGATCCATCAATTAACTGCTGTGAACTCTGCCTAAGGGCTCCATGCCATAACGTGCCGGTCCGCAATATATGGGCACTTGCCATGTGCACCCCATTGACTTGAATGGGTCTGTGATCCGCCAGATACGGCCAAAGACAGGACATGTATATTTTGCAGAGCAGAGGCATGGATCGGAAGCCCACAGAAACACTACGAAACCCTTCCATGGGTTTTCAGGCCTGGGCCTCCACACCGCAAAAGATAAGACATGTCCTACCTTTTGCCGTATCTTACTGATCGCAGACCCATTCAAGTCTATGGAGCTGGATCCATGATACAGAGTGCACACGGCCGGTGCCCATGCAAATAGTGGCCTGCAGCACAGGTATGGGGCCCTTACGTTGGTGGGCATGAGCCCAGGAAAATGGCAATTTACTACAAAATAGAAATAAAATCAGTTTGTTAAATCAGGGGCAAAGTATTTAGACCAATCAGGAATGTGAACGTTCCACTGACGATCAGTCCGGCTAAACACCCCACCGATCAGCGGATCTCACACACGGCCGTGTCATTTATGCAGATTTTTCTTTGATTTTTACTGCGTTTCTGCATCGTGTGAATGTACCCTTAGAATTTTTGTCATCATTTATGGACAATTCAGTCGTAAATCACAGACACCCAATAGCATAGGCTGCCAAACTGAAAATCCAAAAACAGAACAAAAGAAAATGTCTATAGTGAATACCAAACTGCAGCATTACGGTGAACTAAGGCTCTGTTCACAATGTATCCACAATGCAGGCGACGTGTACACCAGGAAAAATCTCCTGACATATACCCTAAATGTAGACCCAGAGGAACACAAGGGTACGTTCACACATGACAGATATAGTGCATATTTTCCATCAGGGAATTTATCAAATCTAGTCCACACAAAACACAAAAATCTGAGGTATATATGGTATGTCTGGAATATGTAGTATATGTGGTATAGTTTTATGAGATATCTCCAGTCCATAGACATGAATACAGTCGCTGCATACGTCTGGAGCATTTCCAATGCGACCTGCACATGCCATCCCTGAACAGGTACAAAACAGGGCAGTGGCAGCAGATAGGAGTAGTAGTACTAGAATCCCAGCTGTGGTGCACAGGTACTAAACAGGGCAGTGGCAGCAGATAGGGGTAGTAGTACTAGAATCACAGCTTTGGCATGTCATTTACAATGAGTACTGAAGTGACCCAGGTTAGTTTCAGGGGAGTAGTAGTCCTCCTCGCCAGGGCTGTGGAACACTCACCCTAGTTGTCCTCCTCGGTAGCAGAGGGCCGGTAGTCGCCAGGTCAGTGAGGAGCCCGGTGTGAGGAGATGTGAACGCTGCTCCTGCAGCCGCTCTCTATGAGGAACTTGTCTCCCTGCACCCGGGAGGTTTTTCTCTCTACTTCCTGGTGTGAAGCCTCGGGCGGGATTTGCATAGAGTAACGGGCGAGAGGACAAGGAAAGTTCCTGCTGGACTGGAATCCCGGCGGGGAGGGCGCACCGGGCACTGTCCCTGTATAACATTAGGTTGTGGCATCATCCCGGGGCTTCTACTAAATGTCTCTGTACCTGCGACTCTGGGCGACATTTACTTTCCCATATAAATGTATTAACACAAAAATAGACACAAAACAGTGACTTGAGTGCGCACCCTTTCTTCTCTTGGGGCACCCGCTGGTACTGTGGCTCCTGCCTGGTGGTAGTTGGGGTGCTCTTGATGGTAGGTAGTGGGCAGGGTACAAGGCAGATGCACAGCTGGTGACAGGTTGAGACAATATTCGACCTGTTGGTTGCAATAAATAGTTTCTTTACTGGATGGAAGACAGTGTGGCCATGTTATTCTGTTCTTGAAAGGGCTCATGCACACAAATGTATTTTCTTTACATGTCTGTTATTTCAATGGGTCTGCAAAAAAAATATGTCCATATTTCCGTTCCTCAAAAAAATATAACATGTTCTATTATTGTCCGCATTACTAACAAGCATAGTACTGTTCTATTAGGGGCTGGCTGTTCTGTTCCGCCATATACGGAATGCACACTGACGTCATCCATTTTTTAGCGGACCGTAAAATACATTCGGTCGTGTGCATGAGCCCTTAAAGAAATTATTCAAGGCTAAAACACTCTTTTTAACAGAGCTCTTTAGAGTGGCTGGACTCGTGGTGAGGTCCATACTTCCCTGGTCCCCAGCCCTGGATTACAGCCACCTCTGCAGGTACCTGGTCTCTGGGAATCAACATCCTGTTGATGGGAGCAACATGACTGCTGCAGCGGTGACTTGTCACCCATGTGGTACATCAGTGGGTCACATGACTTGATTTCCCATTTTATTCATATACTTTCTATACAAAACAGTAAGGTTCGTAAATAAAAAAAAAATGAATAACCAAAGAACATGGTCATTTATACCACTTATTATATAACCGGAAGTATCTAAGGATAATAAACAGCAGGATGAAACACGCATCGTGTGCCTTTTTTTTTAAATTTATTTATCTACTTATTTTACTATACTCATTCTAAAATATTCTATTTTATGTGAAGTTCTCACAAGAACAAAGAAACATACATGGGTCAAAATCCGCACTGAACTGGAGGAATTTATGGAAGTCATGTCAATGCTGACCGGAAAGAGAGGAAGGAAGACGTAGTAAACAAGGATGAGTCATTGATCAAAATGAAATGTGGAGGAACAAAGTCTCCATGGTAACCAGAAAACACAACCCCAACATGTTTTTGGGACTAAAAAACTAATAATAGCCAGAACTTAATTAAAGTTTCTCATACACTGGAATTTACCAGTAAAAAAAGAAAACCACCAGATTAAGGCCTCATGCACATGACTGTAGTTTTGGTCCAATCCAATTTTATAAGATCCTCTGCTCCCATCAAGGTTTTGGAAACTCTTGGACATCGCCTTGAACTTTTCATATTTTTTTTTTTTTTTTTTTGGGGGGGGGGAGGGGGAGGAATAAAAAACAAAACAGAAAATCTACTTTTTTTACACCCTGCACTATAAATAATGCATTATCTTTATTCCATGGGTCATTAGGATAATGGCAGCAGGAGATATGTATTGTTTTCAATGATGAGCAACTTTTTTAAAATTATTAAAAAGGGGTGTATTTATTTGTTTATGAAACTTTATTAAAAATAATGTAAATTTTTTTTCCCACAAAAGACTTTGATCACAGATATAATGCTTTGGCGTATGGCCTTATATGCAGATACTGACGGCAGACTTCAGGAACTTTGTAACACCACCATTCATGGTCTGGTGGAGGGAGTCACCTTAGATGCAGCTGCTACTATTGACCATGGTATCTATTGGGTTAAACTGCCAGAATCAGAGTTATCACATCATAACGTACTTTTTCTAAATGGGATCCCATAGCAATGAATAATAAAGCAAGGCAACATTGTATAATATAGTTTTGTGTTTGATTTAATTACCAGGGATTGGACACAAACATGAAGATTAAAGAGGTCGTCCCATGATAAATATTCTACAGTTTTCAAACCAGCACCTCCATCTGAATACTTCTGTAATTGCATGTCATTATAAATTTAGTATAGCGACTGAGTTATTCAATAAAATGTATCTGTATAGCGCCACCTGCTGTTTGTTTGTTTTTTTCCTTATTTCTTTGTCCTGCTCACTGAGATGGTCACACATGCTCAGTTTCATCCTTTTTGTAAAAAAATATTTGTATTGAAAAATAAAACATAGTGAGTTGAGCAAACAAAGTAGACTAATAATACAGCCATATAATAGCAATACAAGCACATGCATCAAGCCTCATAAGTAAATACGTTACGACGCCCCTCTGAGAGAAGCCTGTGGAGCACAGAAGTTGCTCATAGATCAATGGCCGGGGAGTAACATCGTACAGAAGCCAGAGACTGCTCAAAACCTCTTTGTATGTAGACCGTTAGTGGAAATTGGCACCACTGAGCCCAGACCTTATGAAATGTTGCCATATGGTTTCCATTTTTATACACAATTCTGTATAAACTAAATTATGCCATTAAAGAACAGATGGAGGACACCGAGCCATCATCCTTTAACTGACTCCTGAGCTGTAATACGGAGAGAGCTACATAGGAAAGCATACCTCCCAACTTTGTAAACCACCAAAGAGGGACAGATTGTGCAGCTCCGCTGCAAATTTTTCCACACTAGGCCATGCCTCTAACTCCGCCCAAATCCTAACTATACACCTAATCCCACCCAGTCCCCTTAATGCCCCCACATAGTAATTATTCCCCCTTCATGCCACCACACAGTATTTATGCCCACATTGTGTATTCACAGAACTATGCCCAGCTGTGCTCCCAATAATATCCCCACATTGTGCCCCCAGTAATATGCCCAGCTGTGTCCCCAGTAATATGCCTACATTGTGCTCCCAGTAATATGCCCAACTGTTCCCCCCCAGTAATATCCCCACATTGTGCCCCCAGTAATATGCCTACATTATGCCCCCAGTAATATGCCCACATTGTGCCCAGAAAATACAAAAAATAAACTCCACATACTTACCTACTTCCTAGCAGTAGCAGGACACCGGCTGCTCTAGTCTGTGGAGGGGGCGGAGCCTAGGCTCACTGCCGGCAGAGGTATGGAGAGCCGGCAGGAATGATGAGGCAATGGCTTTCTGCTTCATTATGGCAATTATCTCCGTGTCCTACGGACGCAGGGACAGCTACAAGAAAGCGGAACATACCTCCCCTGTACCGGGACAGCCATTGCAATCCAGGACTGTCCTGCTGTATCCGGGACAGTTGGGAGGTATGAGAAAGCACCCTCCTGAGCTGCAGCAGAAAGGGCACACCCTATGACCTTCCAGCTTAATATAAATCTAGCAGAGCAATGAATGGGGAGATCTCTGGATCCATGTGAGGTACAGGGCTGGTTCTAGCTTTGTTTTCATTTTCATTTTTTACATGATTCATCAGATAACGCCTTTAAAAACAAGCTGTGTGGTTTGCACCTATAAACTGTAGATATAAAGTTATATATTTGATGGAAACAGATGAATTATGACAATGGTCAGTCAGTGTAAATAGGGCTTTAGTTCTGTCAGATATCTGAAGAAAACGATAATAAAGAGTGCTCCATCAATCCATAGCCATAGCCATGTCCATTGCATAAAAAAGCCAAAGTGCCACAACTTTTGGGTGAATTAGCTCTTTTAGGGGCTTATTACAAAATATCATGGTACTATTTCATGCAGAAACCCCAATAAGTGGTAATGGTGAGAACATTCCCACCATGGCTGGAATTGGTCACACTGTCCCTATGATGGCTAAGTGCTGCTTACTCCAGAAATGGAAAGTAAAAGGTATACAGCTCACCCAGAAGCTGATATTTGTAGAAAATCCCTTGGCAAAGTGTAAGACAGCACTTTCACTCTTGCTTGCCCCATTGGTTGTTTTGATTTCAAAATTTCCATTTTTCAGTTGAGCTACGAAACGTGTAAGCAAAGGGACACCATAATAATAATAATATTCTATATTTATATAGCCCCAACAAATTCCGCAGCAATTTACAGTTCAGGGGTTCATGTACAGTCATATCAACAGACAAGAGAGGAGTTAGATCAGGTGCGGTGATAGGCCACCCTAAAAAGATGCGTTTTGACGGAGCGCCTACAATTGTGCATGTTGTGATTTAACCTGATTTCTTGGGGTAGGGCATTCTAAAAAACCAGTGCAGCTCGGGAGAAATCTTGGAGCCAGGAGACAGAGGTTTGGATTTTTGTGGAAGTCAGTCATAAGCCATTGGCTGCACGGACAGCACAGGTAGGGTGGTAGACACAGATAAGGGAGGAGATGTAGGGGGGTGCAGCCAGGGCCTGGACTAGGGGTAGGCGAGGGAGGCGACCGCCTAGGGTGCCATCTGGAGGGGGGCGCAGACACAGGGGGGGTCCAACGGGTCTGCACCCCCCTAGAACCATTCACCTTTTTTTTTTTAATTCCTCAGGGTCGCACCGCCAATCGCCACAGGCGGTGCGGCCCTGGATCTAAGTCCAGTTGGCGTGTGGGGGCAGTAGGAGATGAGCACTTCCATTGTGGAAGCGCTCATCTCTATATTCATCTGTATCGCCGTCCTCAGGACAGTGATACAGATGCCTGTGCTGCAGCAGGGGAGGGAGAGGCGTCTGCCTTCCCTGTTCTTCTGATAGGCTGCAGGCACTAATGGCTGCGGCCTATCAGAGGCCAACTCAGGCAGCGCGATGAAGTCATTATCATCGCACCGCCTGAGCCGGGCAGCACACAGCGCGGGAAACAGGCCGGAAGAGGCCTGCACCTCATCGCTGCTGATGGAGGTAAGTATTAGTGGTTTTTGTTTTTTTTTTCTGTTTTTTTTTTTAATAGATGCCATATTATAGGGGGCACCTGCTGGCAGTTTCTCACTGGCCCATTTACTGGGGCATTTCTTACTGGCACATTAAAGGGGGGAGAAGAGCACTGTGGGGGCATCTGGGGGCCTTTTTTTGGGCACATTATGGGGGGCAATATAGGGGAGAGCTGGACTATGGGGCATCTGGTGGCACTACAGGGGCACTATGAGGGAGGGGAGCACTATGAGGGCTCTAAAGAGGCCTTTTTTGTTGGCACATTATGGGGGCACTATGGCATCTGATGGCAATGAGGGGGCATTTTTTATAGGCACATGGGAGACACTATAGGGGAGAGCGGCACTATGGGCATCTGGTGGCATTATTTGGGAGCAGTATGGGGGAGTGGAGCACTATAGGGGCATCATTTGGGGGCACTATGGAGGAATCTGGTGGCTCTAAAGGGGCATTTTTTACAGGCACATTATAGGGGGCACTATGGCTTCTGGCACTAAGGGGGCATTTTTTACTGGCACATTATGGGAGGCATTATGGGGCATCTGGTCGCACTATAGGGGCATTATTTTGGGGCACTACGGGGGAGTGGAGCACTATGGGGGGCATCTGGTAACTCTAAGGCTTCATTCACACGACCGTATGTGTTTTGCGGTCCGCAAATTGCGGATCCACAAAAAAACGGATGACGTTCCGTATGGCATCCGTGTCCGTTTTTTTTTGCGGATCCATTGTAACAATGCCTATCCTTGTCAGCACAACGGACAAGAATAGGACATGTTCTATCTTTTTTGCGGAACGGAAATGCGGACATACGGAAACGGAATGCAAACGGAGTACCTTCCATTTTTTTTGCGGACCCATTGAAATGAATGGTTCCACATACGGTCCGCAAAAAAAACGGAACGGACACGGAAACAAAATACGGTCGTGTGAATGAAGCCTAAAGGGGCATTTTTTACTGGCACATTATAGGGGGCACTATGGCATCTGGCACTAAGGGGGTAATTTTTACTGACACATTATGGGGGAGAGGAGCACTATAGGGGCATCTGGTGGGGGCAGCAAGAAGGGGCATTTTTTACTGGCACATTATAGGGGGTACTATGGCATCTGGCACTAAGGGAGCAATGTTTACTGGCACATTATGGGGGAGAGGAGCACTATAGGGGCATCTGGTGGGGGCAGCAAGAAGGGGCATTTTTCACTGGCATATTATGGGAGACACTATGGGGGCATTTACTGGGGCACTATATAGGGGTATTTTATACTGGCATACATTATGGGGACATTAGCTCAACTGCAGGCAGTAAGCGGGGGTATTTCTTGTTCTGTCATATTACAAGGTGAATTATTACTACTTGGGGGTATTATGGTGAGCTTTACTACTACTGGGGGCTATGGGGAACACGATGTCTAGTATGGGCACTATGGGGGCATTACTATTAAGTGTGCTCTGGCAGATAATTATTTCTATTGGTGGGATTTTGGGGAGCACTGTTACTTTGGGGGGCACCCTGGCACAGTATCAATTTAGCACAATTATTTTTGGGAGACATTATCTTTATACTATTAGTGTCCGGACGCAGTTATTTTTTAGCGGACTCTGTGCCAATAATTGTTGTAGGGGGCACTATCTGTGTGGTAGTTGTATTTTTCAGGGGACAGTTTCTGCAGTATAGTATTAGGGGGCACAGTATTGGGGTGGCAGGATGAGGTGTTCAGAAGATGTGAAGATGATGGAAATGTGGTAAACTAATGTCTGTTTGTATCTCTGCAGATACGAGAGATGGCTGAAAAATCTTCATGGCGGTCTGGTCCGAATGGAGAAGATGAGGAAAGAGAACGTCTACAACAAAGGTGACATCACTGGATGTAAGAGGTATGGGGCGCTATGTAGGAGAGGAGATGCTCCGGCTCCTCCCTCTGCCATTTGCAGAAGGAGGATTCAGAGCTGGGTGAGGACAGCCAAGGGGGCAGCAGGTCACGGGTGGGTGGCAGATGGTGGTGGGGAACCACAGGCCTTGAGCAGGATCTGAGGAGAGGGAAGGAGCTTCCTTGCTGTAGCCTGCTGTTGTCTATTGTATAATGTGAAGCAGGCAGTGCAGCCAGGACACGTCCTCCCCTCTCTGTATGATGTGTACAGGCGGGACTCAACAATATCATTTCAGCTGTACAGTGTTTGCTGGCAGTGGCCTATTATATTTAGGAGGGGCTTATAATAATGGGCAGGGCCAATTTGGGGGGCGCCATTTGACTACTTTGCCTAGGGCACCAAACTGCCTAGTCCTGGCACTGGGTGCAGCACTATGGAGAGCTTTGTGGGTGAGGATGAGCAGTTTAAATTGGATCCTATACTGTGCAAGCAACCAGTGCAGTGACTGGCACAGGGCGGAGGCATCAGAATAGCGGTTGGACAGATGCGACCCTGGCTGCTGCATTAAGGATAGATTGGAGAGGGGAGAGTCTGGTGATGGGGAGGACATTAGTGAGTTGCAGTAATCGAGATGGGAATGGATCAGGGCAACAATGAGAGTTTTTCTTGTTTTCATAGTGAGAAAGGGGCAGATTCTAGAGATGTTTTTGAGGTGCAGGCGACATGAGCGGGTGAGAGACTGAATATAGGGGGTGAAAGAAAGATCAGTGTGAAACGTCACCCCGAGACAGCGGGTGTGCTGCCTAGGAGTGATTATGGTGTCGCACACTGAGAGGGAGATATCAGGTTTAGGCAGGGCCGTATTAGCAACTAGGCACCGGGGGCACGGGCGGCGGTTTGTGGGGGGGCGGCACCCCGCCAGGAGAATCTATAAGGATTGTGGAAAAAAAAAAAAAAAAAGTTCGAAAGCCATCCTGGAAATTTTTCTTTATTATTTCCGCGGGGGGAGGGGGAGGGGGTGCTGTCGGGTGGCGCGGGGTGCGCACAGTTATTTCAACAAACCCTTACCCTGCCGTGGCCGCCCATCCCCATGTCCCATGCAGCTCTCCGGCGCTTCCTCCTGGGCTGGCTGTGTGATACCGCGAGAACCGGAGCTGGGTCACAAGTCTCGTGGGATCACACTGCTTCAGGAGAAGAAGGCGCGCGCTGAAGTCCGGAGCGAACAGGTAAGTATTTTTTTGTGTGTGTTTGTGGCTGTGCACATCTGGAGGGCACCTGTCAGGCTGGCAAATGGGACAGGTCTTATGGGGGAAAAGCGGGCTGATCTGAGGTCTGATGGGGGCTGGGGCACAAAAGGCTGATGGGGGCACAATGGGCTGATCTGAGGTCTGATGGTGGCACAGTGGGCTGATCTGAGGTCTGATGGGGGCACAGTGGGCTGATCTGAGGTCTGATGGGGGCACAGTGGGCTGTTCTGAGGTCTGATGGGGGCACAAGAGGCTGAGTTGAGGTCTGATGGGGGCACAATGGGCTGATCTGAGGATGGATGGTGGCACAGTGGGCTAATGTGAGATCTGATGGGGGCACAATGGGCTGATCTGAGGTCTGATGGGGGCAAAGTGGACTGATGTGAGGTCTGATAGGGGCACAGTGGGCTGATGTGAGGTCTGATGGGGGCACAGTGGGCTGATCTGAGGTCTGATGGGGGCACAGTGGGCTGATCTGAGGTCTGATGGGGGCACAGTGGGCTGATCTGAGGTCTGATGGGGCACAGTGGGCTGATCTGAGGTCTGATGGGGGCACAGTGGGCTGATCTGAGGTCTGATGGGGGCACTTTGGGCTGATCTGAGGTCTGATGGGGGCACAGTGGGCTGATCTGAGGTCTGATGGGGGCACAATGGGCTGATCTGAGGTCTGATGGGGGCACAAAAGGCTGATGTGAGGTCTGATGGGGGCACAGTTCATTGATCTGAGGTCTGATGGGGCACAGTGGGCTGATCTGAGGTCTGATGGGGGCACAGTGGGCTGATCTGAGGTATGATGGGGGCACAGTAGGCTGATGTGAGGTCTGATGGGGTCACAATGGGCTGATGTGAGGTCTGATTGGGGTAAAGCGGGCTGATCTGAGGTCTGATGGGGGTACAGTGGGCTGATCTGAGGTCTGTTGGGGGCACATTCTAATGATCTAAGGTCTGATAGGGCACATTCTGCTGATCTGAGGTCTGATGGCACATTCTGCTGATCTGAGGTCTGATGGGGGCACAATACGCTGATCTGAGGTCTGATGGGGGCACAGTGGGCTGATCTGAGGTCTGGTGGGTGCATAGTTGGTATGTGGTATGTTTATCATGACTCCTTTAGTTGCATTAAGTTTGCTGGCAAGCTCTAGATACGGTACATTGCTGCGATAGTTATGTAGAAATATAGTAAATACATGCAGGCACAATAGCCTCCATTGTCAGCCTATAGGGCCGACCCCTGTGACTGGCCAACTAAAGTGCATAGGGTCAGGTTTTGCTGGGGGGTGGTGGCGCGGCTGAAATTTGGGGACGTAGGGGAATGGGTCACGTTGGGGGGGGGGCGTCATCACAGAGGGTGCCTAGGGCAGCATGAACCCTAAATACGGCCCTGGGTTTAGGTAGGTTAGTAGACGGAGAGAACACAAGAAGTTCAGTTTTTGAAAGATTTTGTTTAATAATTTTGTAGTAAAAGCTACATTTTAACTGTAGTGACATTGGATTAATTGCAATTTTATAGGGATAGATATTCCAGAAATGGTTTCAAACCAGGTTATAGCCTGACTAAGACTAAAGGTTTTCTACTTGGAGAACCTGGAGATAAAAAAAAGAGATGCAGACAAAGGGTGGAATTATACACCTTATCCAACCAATTCGTTTCACTTCTTGGTATCTTGAGGAGGAACTCTGAGGCACCCCAAACTGCCATCCAGATGATTGTCAGAGACTTTGGTTAGAAGCAAGGTTTTGGAAATGAGCGTTAGATTTGCATTAAGGAGGGAGGGATTTTTTTTCTTTGGTTTTTGATGTTCCTCATCTAGGGTTTTGTATAACATCTTACTACAGCTTTATTGTAAAACTGGGGTATTTCCTGTGAATTTGTATAATGTTTATGTCCCATTGATCTACTGTTGTGTACATTAATCCGTCTTGTAGTTGGATATGATGACATTTTCATGTTCTGCATGTTTTACAGTGATGAAATGTCTAATAAAAAGATGTTGCTTTATACATATGATAAGTAATTTAGCTGGGGGATTTCATTGGTTATGTGTTTTTGAATTGTCCAGCTAAGGGAAAATGTAAAGTTTCATACATCTGCCATAAACTGCCATGAAAAAATAATTGGTTGAGATTTTGAATACTGTCGAGGCAGCAGAATACCAAGCCACAAAGTTAGCCTTTAGCATACTGTATGTTTATCTATAGGCACATTGGGAAAGATTTACTAATCCTGTCTAAAGGGCCCTTTACATGGGTTGACTTTGCTGGCAATTATCGGGAGCAAACAGTTAGTTTCAGATAATTTCCTGCTCATCAGAGGAGATGAAAGCTGCATTGACACGCAGCAATCATCACAGTTGTATGGGGATGAGTTATGGCTACTGCTATTGCTTATTTCCACAGAGTCATTGTTTCTGCTTAGGCAGGACAATCTGCTTCCCAGAAACGAAGGAGTCCACTTCATCTATGCCTTAACCTGATGAACAAGCACATCAGGTGATCGGCAAAACCTTTCAACAGGGCAGTTATTGGGAAGGGGCATTCCTAGGAGTCCTCCTTCCTTTTAATTTCCCCGATTGTTGTCCAATGTTAATGGAGCTTAAAATTATAGACAGTGTAAACTTAGGCAATCTAAGTGACGGGCAATCTAGCAATGGATCATGCTAGATAAATACTATACTGAAGAATACTGCAGCACTCCAAATCTTGAATCGTGTTAATAAAGATTTATTCACCAAAGCATGTGCAACGTTTCGACTGCAACCAGTCTCTTTCTCAGGCATAAGAAAGACTGGTTGCTGTCAGGGGTGCACCTAGCCTTTCTGCTGCCTGAGGCGAAAACTGAAACAGCTTCCCCTCCTCAATGTCACCAGCCACTGATGGGCTACAGGAACTAGGACTAAAGCCTATTAGAGGAAACGGTGGGCCAGGGAGGCATCTCTCCATTGCCCCTTTGCAGCATTCATTTGTATTGCTGAGTCCTGAGTATAGCGATGCAGTTGAATATGTAGAGATGAGCGTTTCCACAATGGAAGCACTCATTGCCTATGGCCCTTCCGCTGTCACTCTCTTGCTCCTACCCGGTGCTGCCTGAAGTAATTGCCTCACGTCACCTCATTGGTGGTGCAACCCTGGTTGCTGTTGAAACGTTACATATGTTTTGGTGAATACATCTTTATTAACACGGATTCAAGACAAGTACTGCAGTATTCTTCAATATAGTACTTGCTGGGGCCTATGGCTAAGGCAGAAGACCACCTGCGCCACCACCGAATGGAACTCATCATGGGATTTACTAACCGGTAGTGATGCTTTTATTTTTCTGTGGTCTGGATCATGCTAGGTAAAAAAAAAATGATGTGTAGCTAGACACATTTCTCCAACTTTACACCACCTATGGTTGGCTCACCTTGTGACAAAGTATTGGGCCAAAATTTTGGCATGCATTATCGCAAGTCATGCCCCTTTTCTACCGAGCCATGATAAGTCACCCTTAAGTGAGGTAGGTGTGGATTTTGCCTTTTGTAGCATTTGATTCATAAATAGCTTTAAAGTAGATGTGCCACATTTTGCAAAAGAGGTCTAGACAAAATCATTTTAGTAAATTTGGGCCATTGACGTATATATGTCTGGAGATTTTCCAGCATGTATATCAACATACATCACACAAATTTAGCAAAGTTTTTACACTTCTTAGCAGGGGTGCACCTCCAATGAGGTGAGGTGATTGCCTCAGAAAGCACCAGGTAGGGGCAAAAGGGGCAGTGGAAGGGAGATAATCTGTTTTGGCAGTATAGTATTAGGAAGCACAGTGGGCACAGTATTACCCTGAATGTTCTGTATCTCTGTATGTAATGTTTTCCAAGTACAGTGGTCCCTCAGGTTACAATATTAATTGGTTCCAGGAAATACATTGTATGTTGAAACCATTGTAAGTTGAGTAATCGGTTCCAAAGTCACAAAATGTCATCCAAGATAAGAGAAAATGATGATTTAAGAAGAATAAGCAGATAACTAATACAGATAAACCAAGTCGTTACATGTAACAGTCAGGAATAGCTGCTAACTAGCAAGTAATCCAGCTATTTTACCAGAGAAGTGGTCTTGATTGGTTGGATCTGAGACATTGTATGTTGAGTCTAGTTTCAACTTACTATTGGTCACAAAAGACCATTGTATGTTGAAAATATTGTATCCTGAGGCCATTGAATCTTGGGGGATCACTGTATGTCTTTAACAGTAAGGCTGGAGGGAAGGGGTTAGGTTAGGGAATTGGCATTGGGGGCTTGGGGTGCCAAAACAGTTTTTGCCTTAGGCAGCAGAAAAGCTAGGTGCACCTCTGCTTCTCAGGTTCCCTCAGATCAGCTGTATAAGGATTTAGTGACATATGAAGCCCCTATAATACTGTCTGACATACATGCAGACCGGGCAGATATTCCATAGTTATTACAGACCCTAACTGCAAACTGTTTAGGAAACTTATTCGCCATGTGGCTGACTGGAGGAATCAGCGGCCTTGATGTTTTCATGAGATAGATGTCACATCCTCATGGGATAATTGCTGCTGACGTACAAGTCACAATATGAGACACAATAGAATGAGAATTGCAGGAAATGTACAGAAAAATAAGTGCATGTCCAGCAGCACAGAAACAGCAGTGAAGGAAATGGCTGGGAATCCTCAATGGCCATGAAATGATATGCAAATACCAAAGTGTAATAAACAGGTACCAAGACATTAAAACATGAAGCACTATATGGCAGATCTGCACATGCAGTGTCCTGAGTGAGATAAGATAGCAGATAGAATACTGTAGTTATGTATGTTGAAATGGCAGATTACGTGTTTCCTGATGTGTTTTTATCAATTTTAGAAAAAATTATTTCTTTGACGTCCACAGCAGGAGCACCAATAGGGATGTTCTGTCCTCCTACAAGACATAATTCAGAAATGAGATACAGGTATATAGTAAGGCGCATTAGGTAATCTCAGTTCGTTTTTTTCTGTCTTTCCTCCAGGACAGGTGGTGCTGCTGGGAAATATATTTCTTATTTTATTTCCTAGCAGGTTTTTTCTGTGGGCGCTTGGGGTCCAAAATATATTTTCAGCAACTAAGGTCAAGGGCCATTCTAAGCTTAATGTACCTGCTATTGTCAGATTGCAGATGTTACACAGCTTAAAGCCTGGCAAGTACCAGCTTGTGAGACTGGCTGGGAATCCCTGGTTCTATTGACCCAGCTAGTGGCTTCGGGACCGCAGTCATCAATACTCTCTTGCGATCAAAGGATACCAATACCAATAAGGAGTATCTTAGAATTAAGAAGGTCATTTGTCAATGATGTAGGATGTCATCTATGACTCCCTCAGTGCAAGATATTCTAGATTTTTTACAAGAGGGATTTGACAAAGGTTTAAAACCTTCTACCATAAAAGTCCAGATTTCTGCATTATTAGCTGCCTTAGGGAAAAAGTTGTTAGGAGAACCATTGATTCAGAGGCACTTCAGAAGATTAGGCCTACTATAACTGTTCCAGTTACTAAATTTTAAATCATTTGGTACACTTAACACACCTCTCGTTTAAGGTCTGCTTTCTGATAGCAATAACATCAGCAAAAAAAGTAAGTGAGATCCAGGTGTTAGGGTCCAAGGAACACTACTTGATTTTTCTGCAAGACAAGGTTTTAATACTGACTTTTCAGAATATAAATGAACAAACGGAACTTCCTATATTTTTTTTTCAGATCCAACCACCGAGGAAGAACAGAAGCTCCACTCATTGGAGTATTAAAGGGTTTATGCCATGAATAATGTAAAAAATGAAAATTGTGCATAATCTAGTAGATGACAACCTTGTTTTATCAAAGCTAGAACCAGCCCTGTACCTCACATGGATCCAGGGATCTCCCCATTCATTGCTTCAATTGCTCTGTAACTGGTGGCAGTTAAAGGATGGAACTGAGCATGTGCGGCCATCTCAGTGAGCAGGTCAGAGAAATTAGAAAAAGAGCAAACAGCAGGGGGCGCTATACAGATAGATTTCATTGAATAACTCAGTAGCTTTAATAAATGTTTAATTACATGTAATTACAAAAGTATTCAGATTCAGGTGCTGTTTGAAAACTGTAGAATATTTTTTCATGGGTCAGCCCCTTTAAGAATATACCTGGAACATACTAACCACTTAAAGACTGTGCATCTTTTTCTGTCCTTTCAAGGAAATAATAAAGGACTTAAAGCATCTAAACTTACATAGATAAAATAGATGATCACTATCTACTACACATTGGCAGAGGTACAGGTTCCACAGGGGATTAAAGCCCATTCTACCAGAGCTGTCTCCTCTTATTAAGCTGAAAGAAGTTGAATTCTGATTGATCAGATTTGAAAAACATGTTTGTAAACCACCATAGACTAGATATCAGATCAGTGGGGGAAGCAGGGACATTATGTCCGGTACAAACAACCCACCCTCAATTCATTATGTGCTACATCTCCATTGGTGCTGCGGAGTGTTGGACTGGGATACCTAGGGCCAACCAGTAAAATTTATTTTGGGGGCCCACTATGCGGTTACTTTAACTATAATAAATAACAAGTTTTTTTATATGAACATAGGCTGGTTGAGGTGCTGTACATTGAACATATGTATGTAGTGCAGTAAGTCTACTGTGTTATGTGCCACTTGTGCAGGGAGTGGGAAACTAGAGGCCCACTTTGTTCAGGGGCCCACCGGGTGATTCCCCTGTACCCCTGTGGGCCAGTCCTAGCCTGGTGCTGCTGCTGTGGACATCAAGAAAAATGTAATTTCTACTTTCCAGAAATTCTCTTTCCAGAAATTCTCCTTTAGTCCAAACAACAGCAAAACTTTCTCACCCAATAAAGTTTGTCTTCAACAAAGTTTTTTGTTAGAATTACACAATGAGATTACCTAATGCACTTTCCTATATACCTGTATCTTATTTCTTAATTAATTGATACCATCTGTCCTGTCTTGTAGGAAGATGGAACATCCCCATGGGTGCTGCTGCTGCTTCTTGGACTAAAGGAAAGAGAATTTCCGGTAAGCAGAACACTTTATCTACAGTGCATAAAATATATCACTGGAAAGACTTGGAAAGTCTCTTTTGTCAGATCTATGCAGACAATCTGAGAAATCTGACTTTTACCAGAATGACTACCAAGAGTACTTGTGGACTATTCTGGACCGAGTGTCTTTACAATAAGTCAATATAGTGTCAAACAAAGCTTCTAGAATTATTAGAACTGAAATAGTTATTGTAGTTTGTTTTAGCTTATCACAAGTAAGTATCTATTAATTCTACTTTGCCAAGTGGTTTTTAAAAGGGTTTTCCAGTACTTAGATATTGATGATCTATCCTTACAATAGGCCATTGATATCAGAATGGTGAGATCTGACACCCCACAATCCACATCACTGGCTTCATCCACTGTGTAGTTTCCGGCGTTGGGGTACTAAAGATCATTTCTTATTTGGGAATCTTGTGCTTGCAGCTCTGTTCACTGTATAGTTTCTGGCACAGGTGGCTCACCAAAACAGCCAATTGGTGGGGGTGTCAAATCCCACCAACCTGATATTGATGGCCTATCCTGAGGATAGACCATCAATATCAAAGTCCCAGAGAACCCCTACCTACCTGAACACAGGTGTGGGCGCATTTGATATGTTATTTTAGCAGATCTCACCCTTCCATTGAAAAGGGTGAAATCTACACCAAAAATCTCAAACATAGTTAATATGCTTCAGATTTCTAAGTCCGTACAGTGGGTCAATTTCTGCACACAACGAAAAAGCAAAGTGTACATGAGATTTGTCTAGTTTCATACACTTTGCTGGTACTGGATTACTCTGTGGTTTTTCTACACGAGAATCCAAGCAATGTCTGCAGATGGCCTTAAAGAGGACCTGTCACCTCTCCTGACATGCCTGTTTTTATAGCTTCATGCATTCCCCATGTAATAACAAGTCTGGAACATCTATTCTTATGTCTCTATGTTATGCCATTCCTTTATTATTTGCACTAGAAGTTATGAATGAATTACTATTTGCCTTCAGTAAAGGAACAGAGGGGAGGTGACTAGTTGGGGGTGTGTACCTGCACAGACTGACTCTAGCCAATCAGTGCTGCCATGTTCAGACTGTGCAGATACACACCCCCAACTGGTTACCCCCCCCCCCTCTGTTCCCTTACTGAAGGCAAATAGCAATTCATTCATAACTTCTAGTGCAAATAATAAAGGAATGGCACAACATACAGACATAAGAATAGATGCTCCAGAATTGTTATTACATGGGGAATGCATGGAGCGATTAAAACAGGCATGTCAGGAGTGGTGAAAGGTCCTCTTTAATGTAAATTGTTATAAAATGTGGAGATGATAACCTGGGTGACTTCCTCTATGGGCACTCTAATGGATTCCTTAACTAAAGACCATCATTTTTTAAAGTTACAAACTGAAAAAATATAAAAGATTGGGAGGAATGTATGGAGATTTGTTTGTATATGTTGTATGTATTATTTCTGTTAAAAGAAAAATCAGAAATTGGGTTGACAACAGCACTTTTTATCTGTGCAAATCTATTATGTTCCTTCTGCCCTGGATCAAGTCATTACAGCAGATTGTGGGGGTAAACTACAGTATTGGAATAGAAATAGTGATGGAAAAGGAGGGAATGCTGTAATAAAATGTTGGTAGCACAACAGTGCTTGGGAGTTTGGGAAAAATTTTTAGGAAAGGTACAGTTTTAAAAAGGGGAACAGGTTAGTCAGCATGTTAGGAAGAAGGGGCAGGTGGAAGAAGGCATGGGGGATCTGCAGGATCAGTCTAAACAGAGTTTGTAGCCTATTGCCATGAAGACTAATAAATCTCTATTCAAGGTGTAGACACAGAACAATAGGAAATGTATCATAGTGACCATTTCAAAAGTTGCTACTTTTTATTTTAGATGCTTTGGAACAATTCCAAAATTAATTAAATTAATGAACATTTAATTATGAGACCTCTCTCAGTTAGTGGTGATGTCAGTGACTAGACATCCAAGATATCCACGCAGAGTCTGTGTTTGTTCTGTGTGTCGTATTTTTTTTTTTTACATCACCCCCCTCCCCTAACCCGCCATGTTTCAGCCATATTCCACGTGTACTGCTAGGCTGAAAAAGGGATTTCCAGAACATCTCCTGGTAATGTTCAGCGAAACCAATGACAGAATATGGATGCCATCAGTGTTCACCGACCCATAGACTTCAAATGGTGTTTTTGGTGTGCATTACAGCTTAATGAACTGTACGTCTCTGATATTTGTCCTCTGACCCATGGACAGTGAAAAAGCACAGAAGTGTGAATAAACACATTAAACTCAATGGATCCATGTGCTGTCTGTGGACAACATGGACAACTAACATCCAAGATTTACTGATGTGCAAAACAGGCCTTAATGCATGACAATTTTACATGTGAGTTGAGTTGATTTTACATTGTAAGGAATTCATTACCTCTCCAGAAATAAATCTATTTAGTAGACATTGCAGTATTTGGTTACTGTTAAATATATATTTTTGCATTTGAAAGTATCAGCATTTTTATTTCTCTTTTTAATTCTCTGTTCCTTTTAATTTATATTAATGGCCTGTCTCACTTCAGCAAGTGGCGCTTATCATGTAGAGGTGGTTGTGCTTATACACTATAAGAAAAAGTGCTGCCCTCTCTGGGGGCTTGGCCTGTGGGAGCGCGTATAGGCAGGCATGTACAGCAGCTCCTGTCCCGGCCACCTCATATCTGTGCTGCAGCGGTGACTGTGATCCCTGTAAACACAAGACAAGTGTCTTGCATTAACGTTTGATATCAAAATGCCAGAAATTTCTATGAAGGGAAACCTCTTTTTACAATAAAATGCTAAACATTTCCCATTTTTTAACAAAATTATATACATTTTTCTGCTAAAATGTAATGCTATACCCTTAAGCAGTATTAGTCTGTATAACTTTATAGGGCATCTATCAGCAGATTTGCCTGCATGTGCTCTTGGCAGCTGAAGGCATTTGTGTTGGACCCATGTACATATGTGCCCGCATTGCCAAGAACAATGAAATTAGAATATATGCAAATGAGCCTCTAGAGGCTCTGCTCTCTCTGCAACTGCTGTGCCCTCTGCACTTTGGTTGACAGGACCAGGCAGTGGTTGTCTGCCTGGCTCTGTCAACCAAAGTGCAGAGGGCACAGCAGTTGCAGAGAGAGCAGAGCCTCTAGGTGTAATGGTAACGCCCCCATTGCTCCTAGAGGCTCATTTGCATATATTAAAACTTCATTTTTCTCAGCAATGTGGACACATATGAAGATGTCTTCAGCTGGAAGCGCACATGCAACAGGTCAGTCAGTGTCATAGGTACAAATCTGCTGACAGATGCCCTTTAATATCTATAACATTAGGGAATGTTGACAGTGATTTGGAATGTTTTGGGGCACAACCTGAACTCATAATTTTTTTTGCAGTAGTAGTAGTAGTAATAGTACTGATGATCCTTTTTACAAATTTACAGCCTGGGGACAATATAAAACCTCAACTTCTTGAAAACAACATAGTCCCCCTAGTTCACAGCACACCTTGTTCACATTAAAGGGAATCTATCACAAAAACCTGTTCTATATTTTATTTATGCTAAAAAAATCTATTATATATTTGTAAGAAATAATAAATAAATAAATAAAAATTCCAATGTGTGAAATATTATAAATAAATATTAGATTTTACCATATTTACCATCTTTGGTCACCAGGGGGAGCTCTGCTGGCCAAATGAGGCTTTGAGCAACCTGTAAGTAGGCATGCTGCAAAAAAGTGGGTGGTACCAATGACATCACCAATTCACACCTTCAGCGGTGACATCACTGCTTCAGCAAGATAAGATGAGACAATGGCTTCATTACAAAAACACAGATCTCTGCTCCTCAGTCTCCTCCCCCACTGGTCACATGGCCGATTACATCACTAAGGTCCTACAGCCCCAAGAACCTCCATCTACTCTGTTTCTGAGTCCCCAGCAGCAAGGAGGGAGGACCTGGCTGTGTGTTACTGGTGTCATCACAGGGGCGGGCTCACATCTTCCATTCATTCTCTATAGGGTCAGCAGCGACTGAGGAAGCCTATGTACATGCCTGAGGTGCCATTGTGTTGTAAATCCAGACTGTCACACTTTACTTCCAACATGGCAGCCCCCATGTAAGGCAAGAAAACTGAATTAAAAAAAAAAACATTTACACAATTTGAAAAATACATTATGTTAAAACCTGCTTTTGTTATGTTGTAAAACATATCAAAAATTTTTTCTTCGCGATAGTGTCCCTTTAAAGGGTAGTCTCATCAAAGACCATCTCTATAGCAGGACAGCTGCTGATGGCTACAGGTTAAAAGGAGTATAATTCAGATATAATATACTCACTGACAAAAAAAAATAACACACCAAAAAGGAGTTATTGGAATTGAATGAAGTGTTGTGCTACGGTTTACTCCCTCAGGCTGTTGTTCGCTGGAGAGTCATGCAGTGGAAAGGTAGTTTTGAAGAATAAGGCCAGAAGTAAGCGTTGAACAGTCTTTCTACTAAGTGCAACATATAACTTCAGGTACATTTATTATCAGCAATTTCCAAGTGCAATTTTCTGGCCCCAACTAAGGAAGTATGGATGCAGGTTGATTGGCTAGAATTTAGCACTTGTGTTGTACTGGCCTAGTAGTATTCTGGGTGATGGGTGTCTTAGCCATAGTCCATCACCTCACAGCAGTGCTTTTAATGCTGGTCTCAGCTGGTTGCTCTGCTGTCTGATTTCTCTCAAGTATGTTCTTGAGAACATGATCTATTATACTCTTAGTAGAATCCTTCACTTGAGGAACTCAGACATATGCTTCCTCTGCTGTCTGGATAGGAACTCCCCCTCCTAGCAGGAAGCAGGATCAGCCCACTTCTACCAAGAGGAAAGGAACAGGGCAATTAGCCCTGTTCCTGCAAACATTTGCCAACCATACCCTTACTGGTAGTAATGGTCAACCATAAAAATACAAAAATACAAATTTACTATTTTACAATAAAATTGCAGAAATGCTGTTTAAAATTTTAAAAACTGCAGATACGCCAGGTCTGGTGTACTGCATATGTAAGTGATTACAATATTCAAGCAAAAGAAAAAATTATTGGGGAAAACTTTACAATTGAAAGGAGGCTCTGGTACCCTGTTGGGCCACTTTTAGCCTTGACACAAGATGAGATATGGTTGAATATGGAAACATTCAGGTTCCTTATTGTATTCTGCAGCACATTTGTCCACAGATGTTGCAGCTGGACCTGTAGATCCTGCACATTTGTAGGTTGCAAAAGCTGGCACCCCAGCTGGTCTCATAAATGCTCGATTGGCAGTAAATCTGGTGACCAGGCAGGAGGAGGAAGTGGTGCAATCTGGTGTAGACGTTCCTGGGAAAACCTTGCTGTATGTGGGCGAGCATTATTCTGATGAAAAATGCCAATTGTAAGTCCTGCCATGACATTTCTATCTGGGTGTGTTATTTTTCTTTTTTGACAATGAGTATATATATATATATACACAGTACAGACCAAAAGTTTGGACACACCTTCTCATTCAAAGAGTTTTCTGTATTTTCATGACTATGAAAATTGTAGATTCACACTGAAGGCATCAAAACTATGAATGAACACATGTGGAATTATATACTTAAAGGGGTTGTCCAGGTTCAGAGCTGAACCCGGACATACCTTTCAATTCACCCAGGCAGCCCGCCTGAACAGGGCATCGGAGCATCCTATGCTCCGATGCCCTCCTTTGCCCTGCGCTAATTAGCGCAGGGCAAAGGAATTTAGCCCGGTTCCGGTGATGTACGGGCTCTGCCAGGCAGAGGCTTCCACCCGGCAGTGAGCCCGGTGACGTCATCGGCGCTGATGGGTGGGCTTTAGCGCTGCCCTAGCCATTCAAACGGCTAGGGCAGCGCTAAAGCCGGCCCATTACGGCCGGTGACGTCACCGAACTCACTGCCGGGCGGAAGCCTCCGCCCGGCAGTGAATGTTTATAAACAAAAGAGCCCTTGCCCTGCGCGATCCAGCGCAGGGCAAGGGAGGGCATCGGAGCATCTCATGCCCTGTTCAGGAGGGCTGCGGGAGTCAAAACCTGGGTATGTCCGGGTTCAGCTCTGAACCCGGACAACCCCTTTAACAAAAAAGTGCGAAAACAACTGAAAATGTCTTATATTCTAGGTTCTTCAAAGTAGCCACCTTTTGCTTTGATTACTGCTTTGCACACTCTTGGCATTCTCTTGATGAGCTTCAAGAGCTAGTCACCTGAAATGGTATCCCAACAGTCTTGAAGGAGTTCCCAGAGATGCTTAGCACTTGTTGGCCCTTTTGCCTTCACTCTGCGGTCCAGCTCACCCCAAACCATCTCGATTGGGTTCAGGTCTGGTGACTGTGGAGGCCAGGTCATCTGGCGTAGCACCCCATCACTCTCCTTCTTGGTCAAATAGCCCTTACACAGCCTGGAGGTGTGTTTGGGGTCATTGTCCTGTTGATAAATAAATGATGGTCCAACTAAACGCAAACCGGATGGAATAGCATGCCGCTGCAAGATGCTGTGGTAGCCATGCTGGTTCAGTATGCCTTCAATTTTGAATAAATCCCCAACAGTGTCACCAGCAAAGCACCCCCACACCATCACACCTCCTCCATGCTTCACGGTGGGAACCAGGCATGTAGAGTCCATCCGTTCACCTTTTCTGCGTCGCACAAAGACACGGTGGTTGGAACCAAAGATCTCAAATTTGGACTCATCAGACCAAAGCACAGATTTCCACTGGTCTAATGTCCATTCCTTGTGTTCTTTAGCCCAAACAAGTCTCTTCTGCTTGTTGCCTGTCCTTAGCAGTGGTTTTCTAGCAGCTATTTTACCATGAAGGCCTGCTGCACACAGTCTCCTCTTAACAGTTGTTGTATAGATGTGTCTGCTGCTAGAACTCTGTGTGGCATTGACCTGGTCTCTAATCTGAGCTGCTGTTAACCTGCGATTTCTCAGGCTGGTGACGCGGATGAACTTATCCTCCGCAGCAGAGGTGACTCTTGGTCTTCCTTTCTTGGGGCGGTCCTCAAGTGAGCCAGTTTCTTTGTAGCGCTTGATGGTTTTTGCGACTGCACTTGGGGACACTTTCAACGTTTTCTCAATTTTTCGGACTGACTGACCTTCATTTCTTAAAGTAATGATGGCCACTCGTTTTTCTTTACTTAGCTGTTTCTTTCTTGCCATAATACAAATTCTAACAGTCTATTCAGTAGGACTATCAGCTGTGTATCCACCTGACTTCTGCCCAACACAACTCATGGTCCCAACCCCATTTATAAGGCAGGAAATGCCACTTATTAAACCTGACAGGGCACAACTGTGAAGTGAAAACCATTTCAGGTGACTACCTCTTGAAGCTCATCAAGAGAATGCCAAGAGTGTGCAAAGCAGTAATCAAAGAAAAAGGTGGCTACTTTGAAGAACCACTTTTTTGTTAAGTCTATAATTCCACATGTGTTAATTCATAGTTTGTTTTTTTTATAATTGTATATTTATTGAATTTCCACAACAGTACAGAAGATAATTCACAGAAGAGAACTCACAGGTCTATGAATGATACATATCCAGATCAATACAAAGTAATGTAACACTGTCATCATGTTCGTAACATAATAAACCTCACCAAGCATTAGAAGAAACCCGGTTAATGGCGTGGAATTATTTTTTTGATATGTAATAAAACAAGTACCACAAAAAAGAGACAGAGGACAGAGACACAGGAGACAATTCACAACAGAACAAACAGGTGCATGGAGACAGGACACACAACAAATGGACACAGACAGCGAGGGGAAGGGGGGGGGAGCAATAAGCAGCATGAGGGTCAGACAGCACCCGTCTGGTGCGCTAGCCAATAGTCATCCCACACATCCCATACAGCATAAAACTGTTCCGCCTTATCTAGGTAGAGTGCAGTAGAGTACTCCATGGTGCGGATCTCCACCACCCTAGCGTACAGGTCCGAGAAAACCGGTGAACTAGTTTGCTTCCAGAACCTCGGAATCAGGCACCGAGCAGCTGTTAGAATCTGGGATATTAGCTTACGAGTGTGGACTCTAAGTGTGTTGGGGAAGATGTTTAATAGAAATATGATAGGGTCCATGGGGAAGACACAGTTGAAGATATCCTTAAGCAAAGTATTAACTGTATTCCAGAACGGTTGTATGTTAGGACACTCCCAGAAAATGTGATATAGGGTCCCAGTCCGAGAATGGCACCGCCAACATCTATCGGACACCGATGGAAATATCCTATGTAGGAGAGCAGGGGTATGATACCAATGCATCAGGATCTTATAATAATTCTCCTGTGCAAGGACAGACATAGAAGATTTAGCCGCTCTTCTCCATATGAGTCTCCAGGTGGAGTCTGGAAGCACTCTGCCCAAATATTCCTCCCACTGCGTCATATACGAGTATCTAGTCAGCCTGTCCGGGTGAGGGGTAATCAATATAGAGTATATCCCAGAAATGAGGCCTTTGGTATGAACCCCCGCTCTACAGATACGTTCAAAAGCTGTAGGAAGGGAAACAGATAGCCCTGAAAATGTGGTTTGTGCAAAGTGTCGAAGCTTTAAATAAAAGAAAGCAGCCTCTGATGGTAGGTTGTATTTTGATTGTAGAGCGGAGAAAGGTAGTAGTTCCCTGGAGTACGGGTACACTATATCCACAAATTGAAAGACCTTAGCTCTAAACCACACTTTCGTAGTTGCACCGGAAAGACTAGATGGGAGCGAGGGGTGATAGAGAAAGGAGGTCATTGCCGAGTCACGAGATGCCAAGGGGAATTTAGCACCACATGTACGCCATATCATTCTAGTACATCTCATAGGACCCAGCAATTCCTTGTCCTGAACCGATGAACAGGGACCCGCCCACAGCAATGAGTTAGGGTGGACCGGAGCTAGCCATAACCTTTCAATCTGCATCCAAATAGAAAAAGGATGCAGTTGGGCCGCCCAATAATATTTAAGGAGGTCTGGCGCTCCCAATCCACCGTGATCTCGGCTGGCCAATAGGACAGACCTAGGAATTCTATGCCTTTTGTGAGCCCAGATAAATTTAAGGATATGCGATTGAAATGACCGGAGGTCACCCATGTGTATCGGGATGGGCAGCACCTCAAAAAGGTACAGTATCTTTGGCAATATAGTCATTTTTACGGCCGCAATACGCCCTAACAAGGAGAGTGGCAACGACTGCCATTTGGATAGGAGCAATTTCATCTCAATGTAAAGAGGAGGAAAGTTATGTTTATAGAGATCCGCGTACTTCGGAGAGATGTTGATCCCCAAATACCGCAGAGCGTCAGTCTTCCAATGGAAGTGATGATTAGTCCTCAAGAGGGCAAGGCGAGATTCAGGTATATTAACAGGCAGCGCTTCTGTTTTTGTTGTGTTTATTTTATAACCTGACAGATGGCCGTACTCTCGCAAGGCCGCTTGGAGATTAGGGAGAGACACATGTAGATCTGAGAGGGTTAGAAGGACATCGTCCGCGTAAAGAGACAATTTAAACTCCCTATCCTTCACTTTGACTCCTCTGATGTGGTGGTCACGAATTTTCGCCGACAGAGGTTCAACACAAAGCGCAAATAAAAGTGGGGACAATGGGCAGCCCTGTCGCGTCCCATTAGAGATGCGAATCAGGCTCGAATTAGAATGAGGCAGTTTAACTGTCGCTGAGGGAGAGGAGTAAAGCCCCCTAATAGCTTGTAAAAAAGTCCCATCAAAGCCAAAGGCCCGAAGGGTGGCAAATAAAAAAGGCCAACCAAGACGATCAAACGCCTTCTCCGCGTCCAAGCTAAGGAGCAGTGTCTCCTCACCTGAGCGAGCGACCACCTCTAATAAATCAATTGTGCGCCTGGTGTTGTCACTCCCCTGACGGCAAGGGACAAAACCCACCTGGTCCTTATGTATTAGGGAGGGGAGAAACCTGTTCAGGCGGTTCGCCAGGATTTTAGAGTAGATTTTAAGGTCAGAATTTAACAAGGCAATCGGCCTGTAATTCTGCCGCTCTAGAGGGTCCTTTCCTGGTTTAGGTATCAGAGTCAGAAAAGACTGGGTCATAACTGGAGGAACAGCCCTTCCGGACAAGAAACCATTAAAGAGCGACTGCATATGAGGGAGCAACAGATCTTGAAACGTTTTGTAGTATTTATAAGTGAACCCATCAGGGCCAGGGGACTTTGCATCTGGGAGATGTTTAATTACCTCCTGTATTTCCTCAGGAGCAATCGGCTCATTAAGGGCAGCCCTGTCCGAAGGTGTAAGGGTAGGGAGGTGACAGGACTGCAGATATGTGTCCAGCAACCGGTCTCTATCTCGGGGATTCGTGGGTAGGTCACTAGGTAGATTATACAAGTCCGCATAATAAGAAAAAAAACGATCCGCTATCTCCTTAGGGTCATATGTCACCGAGCCATCCGCTCTCTTAATCGCGTCTGGGCCTGACCGAAGGAAAGACTGCCTGAGTTGCTTAGCTAACAAAGAGTGAGGTTTATTACCCCAAGCATAGTACCGCTGACGGGTGAACAACAGCATCTTGTCCACCCTAATATGCGCTATCCTGTTCAATTGGGCTCTGACATCTACAATCCGCCTGAGAGTTGGAACCGAGGGGTAAGCACCCATACGGTCCTCCAACCTGCTCAGACGGGACCTCAGGATCCTGGCAGTTTCCTGTGAGTCTTTCTTTAACCGAGAACCCAAAGCGATACAGTGGCCTCTCATGACCGCCTTGTGTGCCTCCCATAAAGAGCCAGGGTTTTCAACTGAACCCGTATTAATGTCAAAATAATGCTTAAGGCAATCTCGCAATTCAGTGCGTGACACGGTATTCTTAAGAAGGGAGTCATTAAGACGTCAATGACAATTACGAACACGTCCGGCCTCCCCACCCAGAGAGACCCTCACAGGGGCATGATCAGACCAGGTGATAGTCCCTAAGTCCGCTCCTTGTAGGAGCCGTAATGCGGAGATGGTCCCCAGGAAATAATCAATGCGGGTGTGTGTCCCATGCGGTGCGGAGTAAAAGGAGAAGGACTTGTCAGTCAGGTTAGCAATTCTCCATAGATCATATAGTGAATAGCGTCGCACCAGGCGCCGAAAATCCCTCGCTAGTCTCTGCTAAGATGGATGTAATGAATTCCCCGGTAAGGCTAGCCTATCCATGTTGTCAGAAAAAAGGATATTAAAGTCTCCCCCTATCAGTGTTACAGGATCCGAGCGTTTGAAAACTTTGGCCAGGGTTCTACTTAAAAAATTAATTTGAGACATATTAGGGGCATATACATTACAAAGAGTGATAGGAAGACCTCGAAGTGTACCTCTCAGTATAATGTATCTGCCCTGTGGGTCCAACACAAAAGAGTTCACTATAAACGGACAATGCACAGAGATAAGAATTGCAACTCCAGCTTTCCGGCGGGAATGACAAGCTGTGTAGATCCCAGGATATAAGTGAGAAAGGAACTTAAAGGAAGAGTTATCTTCTAGGTGGGTTTCTTGTAAGAAAACCATGTCTGCTTTCAGGGACTTCAATTCCAGCAATAGGAGTTTCCTCTTTGCATTGGAATTAAGTCCCTTGACATTCAATGTTACATAGCTTGCCATGATAAAGGAAGTGGAGAAGCAACAATAGTATAGCAAACTCACCAATCTTCAGGGAGGGAAGCAGTTGAAACACACCATGGAGGACACACCCTCGGAAAGTCTGAGACTCGAACACATACAGGTAGATCCTTTGATCAGAGGGGCCAAGGATCCGGTCATCCGCGTAATCACATATATGGCGGGAGACAAAAGGAGGGGGAAGACAAGACAACAAGAACACATAAGCAACCATCATAAGCAAACAGAATGCGACAGTATTCCAGGGGATCAATACCCTGATGGAGTCCAAGGAAAAAGCCTCCTTAGTAGAGACAGTGTCAGAGGCAGACTGAACGATTTTCAACCCAATACTCTGTAGAGGGAAAAGGAACCTCATAAAGTGCAACTTTAACCAGAGTAAATAAACAGCGGTAATCAAGTCATACGGGATAAACTCATTTGACGGCATCTAAGCATATTGCTGAGACAAAAAGAAACCTAAGGAGGGGACCGCAAATCCCCAAGAGCTCTAGAACCCAACAACAGCCCCAGCAGTCAGAGACTAGACTTCTGGTCTATTAGTAAACAATGAACCCGAACAGGTCCTTCCAATGGAAGAGAAGGCGGACATAGCAGCTCAACCCGCCGGTCGTTGACTTGCAGAAGGTGGGGCTAGCCGCGGCGGGGTCAGGTTCCCAGATTGCCCAGCAGGTTGACCCGCTCTCCTTTTGCGGGTAACGGGGGTCCAAACCCGCAAGGGCGGTGGCTCAGGTATATCCAGTTCCCAGTCCTCCAAGTTAGGAGACGGAATATCCAGTGCCTCACAGAAGAGCGGAAGATCTACAAAGGAACGGAGTGTCGCTGTCCTACCCTGATGTCTAGCGGAGAGGGAGAACGGGAAGCCCCAGCGGTATGGAATCTGTCTATCCCGCAAAACCGTGAGGAGCGGTTGTAAATGCCGCCTCTTTTGCAGTGTAATCCAGGATAAGTCCGGGAACAGCTGAACAGGAGCTCCATCAAACTCAAAGTTGCGGAGGTTCCGCGCCTTAGCCATTATCGCCTCCTTCACTGAGAAATCATGAACGCAACAAATCACATCTCGTGGACGGGACGGGGGGCCTTTAGGTTTCAGAGCTCGGTGGGCTCGATCCAGTTTGATCTTGTGCGACTGTGGTTCCCCCAGTATAAGGTTAAAGATAGCTTCCAGAGTGGCAAAAAGATCCTCCTCTCCCGTGGCCTCAGGCAGACCCCTCACCCGGATATTATTTCTACGTCCTCTATTGTCCAGGTCCTCTAAATGCCGACCCATCTCTCTGATAACGGAGTGTTGGGTATACAGAGAAGCATGCAATGTGGTAATGTAACCCCTGGTGTCATCATGGGCCTCTTCCAGAGCGTCCACCCGGTCTGCAATATGTTTGATGTCAGCTCTAACCAGAGCGATTTCAGCCCTGCAGACACCCGTGACCTCGGCTATTAACACTTTGAAGTCCTCTTTAGTGGGGAATTGAGTGAGATAGGATTCCCAGTGCTGTGGTAGAGGAGGCAGAGGTGTAGGTGCCCCCAAGGCAGTAGCAATGGAGAGGGATTGTGGGGCCTCTCTGGTAGAAGTGGTGGTGTACTGCTCAGGTCCCCCCATAGAAAGGCAGAGGCTGTTCTCAGGGTCCCTGCGCCATGCAGAGGCAGGAGGGGACCGGCCTGCAGTCTCCGAAGAAGCGGATGATCCAGGGGAGGAGGATAGTGGTGGTGAGGTGGTACCTGCATGCTGTGGCGCGCGGGCGCCATCTTGGATCCATCGAGGGATGAGGAAGGATCTAGGCCCGTAGTCCGTGCACATACAGGAGGATCTGTGGGGTGAGTGGTGGTGCCCGGTTGGAAGAACGGAGGAGACGCAGGCAGTGAGGCAAGGTCCGTTTCGTCTCTGAGCCCCATGCGCCCGCCTCGCCGAGCGGGCGGGAGAGAGGAATGGCGGGGAGTTCCTGCAGCAGCCATGCGCCGGCTACCAGCGCCGGACCGGGGACCTCGATCCCAGCAGTCCTCCAGAGTGCGGGCAGGTGAGGGGGAACGAGGAGGCTTGGGTGAGCCCTTGGAGCCAGATTTCTTCCCCATAGGTCGTCTCAGGCGGGTTTAGCTAGCCTATATAGCGTGGCTCTGGCAGGAGCAGTGAGATTAGGCAGCCATCGCAGCCAGCGTCCGGACACGCCCCGTTAATTCATAGTTTTGATGCCTTCAGTGTGAATCTACAATTTTCATATTCATGAAAATACAGAAAACTCTTTGAATGAGAAGGTGTGTCCAAACTTTTGGTCTGTACTGTGTATATATATATATATATATATATATATATATATATCAAATCCGACAACAATCCAAATTGCATGCATTTGAACAGAGTTTCCGCAGCCCTTCACATTCTACAGATTTCTGTACACATTTTTGTCTGCATCTAAGAAAAAAAATGTGTTATTCTTATTCCACAAGTAAAAGTTGAGGATTAGCTCCACTGAATGACAATGGCGCTAATCTTCATGTGAATCTGGTGTACAACCGCAGCACATGCATAGCAGAAGTTCACCTGTAAGCCTCAGACTTCTGCTATGGTTGTATAGTAAAATACGTGTCAGGTTTTCAGTATGCAAATCCAACATGTGTGATCATACCAGTTCTAACAATGTGTAGCCATAGCCAGGTACACTGTTCACTTCTGGGTTGGGTGGTACATTTGCTGTTATCAGTGTTTACTTTCACTTCTTGTATGCAATATGGCTGATGTGAACTTCAGTCTGCAAATAAAACTGCTCAACATGAAAGAATCTGTCACCAGGAAATTCACTGCTAAACTAGACAAATTGTGATGCTAACTCATTTGATTGTAATGACACCTCTCACTTAGCGATATGTTACTTCATTCTGGAGAAGACGTATTTTTAATACCAAGGGTGGGCCCAAACCACAATGTGCACCCTTGCTCCTCCAACTTCCTCTGCCTGGCCCCTCCCTCTCCTTCCTGATTGACTAGGCTTGGTTCATGCATAGTTATCTTGCCTGGACCTGTCAATCAAGGAGAGGGAGGGGCTGGCAGAGGAAACAGGAAGGGCTTTGGCCTGCCCTCAATGCACTTAACTGCTCATTTACATATGGATTTAAAGTACTTTTTCTCCAGAATGAAGCAATGGATCACTACATGAAAGGTATCAAGATATTCAGCAGAGCTAGCCCTGAAAGGCATTGTGCCTGAACTGCAGTAACCTGGCACGGCCACTACATTTTGAACTGAGCTGTGCTTCCTGTTCCAATCAAATTGCTAGTTCTGGCATTAGAGGCTGCAGGTATCAGCTGATCAGTGGGGTTATGGGTTGCTTAGATATTAATGACCTGTACTGACAATAGGTCTTCAATATCATGAGCCTGGAAAACTCATTTAAATCTTTGTGTCACAGATCGCCCTCTGAGTCTTTTTGCCCAGACTATAACTTTCTAATAATTTTGTTGCCCAGTAGACAGTGTGGTAGGGTGCATGCTTACCTCACACTTCAGGTAGCTGTACAGTTCAGTTTAGCTGATAAACAACATTCCTATGGAGGTATGAAATGTTCAACATTTTTTCTCTTTCACTTACATTCAAAAAATAGAAATGTATGTATAGTCTTAAAGGCTATGTACACATTCGGGGGCAATTTTTTTTAAATCATTTTTTTAATTGGCCTTTAAGCATCATCTAATAAACCTTATCTCTAAACTTCATAATGGTCATAAACACGTATTTAAGCCACATTCATATCAGTAAGATAAGAACTGCGCTATGATGAGTATTTATAAGATCAAAGAGCAGAGATAAGGAATCTTTCTGCTCCTGGTCTGATGGAAAATCCAGAAAATCCAGCATAACAGCTCTGTACAGAAAAAAGGAAGCCATATTTTTTACTAAAGACCAATTTAAAAAATTATTTTTAGATCACAATAAGTACAATGCAATAATAAAAGAAATTGCTAACAAAGGTGTACATAGCCTTTATGTAGACATGTCACCTGTGTTGGCTTCAAAAGAGAATTCAAACTGTACTCCAGAAAAAAACAGAGGGTCGGTGCACGCCTCAGATATGGGGCTGGATCCACACCAGCTCCCAAACTTGTAATTCAAACTAAAGAGGGGACGGCAACATGTGTATTTAGTCATCAAACACTGAAGAATGTTATTTCATAGTGTACAAATCCAGCAGATGTAACATTTTGGCTACAGTGAGCCTTTCTTAAGCTTTATTGGCTTGTCTAGTCAATAATTCAGCTGGCTCTACTACTGAACCTTGCACATTTAATGACAAGCTGTGATGTTGAAAATAAAAATTACGCATAAAAAAATGAAAATTTTCAATGTCAAAGCATTGGCCCTAGCAGTGGCATAGCTATAGGGGGTGCAGGGGTAGAACATTCAGCCCTAGTACCTGTAAGGAGCCAAAAGCCCTTCTGAGACATACTGTAATAGACGGCCATATTACAAATGGCACTTGATAGGTGCGGGCCCTGTTAGGTATTTTGCACTGGGGCTCAGGAACTTCCAGTTAGGGCCCTTTTACACAAGTTGATGATCAAGAATGAATGTTCTTATGAACATTCATTCAACCGATCACGTACAAACATGCTGCCATCACAAATGAGCAAATGTTGGTCAGTGACCAGATTTTTATATGGCATTAAAAATCATTAGGGCAGATTTAGTAAGACTGTAGTTTTCTACACCAGTCTTAGTAAAAAGACTGACTGGCTTCTGGCTGACCAGATCTGTGACATGTATAAGCTGGTGTATATTTCAGCTACAGTACAATTACACCAGATTCTGACATAAATTATAGTAATGCCAGAAGGCTGTGCAGACTCCACCCCTCCCACTAAGGCCCACCCTTTACTCGATACTTTGAAAGAAAGCAAGAAGTGCAAAAATTCACAAATTGTGGTCTAAAAGCTATATAAATACAACCCAGTGTTTGTCAACAGCACATGTCCCTGTATAAACACGGGATGGGCTGCCATTCATCCCCACACTAACTATATTTGTAGTATGTCAATGGCACTTATCAAATGCCATTCAATACACTTTCTCATTGAATGGTGCTCATTAATGGACAATGAATCTGCCCATGTGAAAGACTTTTTATCCTCTGCCAGCCCGTCATCTGGTGTCATCCATACCTGCTATCTGTCAGAAACCGCCAAGAGCAAAAGATAACTTATTATAGTAGAATACCCTCTTCTTGGAGGTGGCGGGTTTAAAGGGAATCCTTCACCAGTTTTTAGCAGCATGGACATTTCTATCTGGGTGTGTTATTTTTCTTTTATATTTCTGTGCAGATTGTTTGTCTGCACCTCAGAAAACAAATAATTTTCTGCAGAAGTAGGATGTAACTTATTCTACAAGCAGGGGCGGATTGGCCATAGACCTTACAGGGAAATTTCCCGGTGGGCCGATGCCCAGGGAGCCGCCTGGGCCCTCCTCACGGCCGGCCAGTGGCAGTTTTTGGGGATATATTTTGTGCTGCTGGCAGTATTTTTGTGATGGACTGTGGTATTTGGCTCTGTGGGGGTGGTATAATGTGCAACAATATGGTATTGTTGGCCCTGCCTTCCATCAATTTGTACCCGAGTACAAAATGGGGCCACTTTTAGTATTTTTTTCAGGGGCACTTTAAGTTCCCAGTCCGCCCCTGTCCACAAGTAAAAGTTGAGGATTAGCTCCACTAAATGACAATGAGGCTAATCCTGAAAAGTCGCAGATCTAATATAGGAGTATTTCTGGATGATAAATGACCCCCATAATTCTTAAAAGCAGTGATTTCTTCTATAAATATACTCCACAGTAATTGTAATTTGTCAGACACATTGCAAACCTGTCACATTCTTAAAGGAGTGGGCAATACTGCTTAAAAGGGGAGAAGAAGAATCTCCCTTGAATTGAAAGGTGTTGGTGTTGAGACAATTTACCACATTGACTACTTTACAAATTCCTGTCCGTTCTTGGCTTGCTTCAATCGACATATGATCCTGTTGTGTCTTACAGTTATTAACAGTATCCACTCCCTAAATAAAGTGCCAGGCTCCTGGATTCCTGCCAGAAAACTCAGTAGATGAGCAACATCAATATTTCCTTTGACTTAAACCATTTCCTATGAAGAAAGGAGCTCAAATCCACTCATAGCCATGACCTTAAAAGAGGGTGAAACATGAATTCACCAGAACTTCTGCCATGCCCAAGGACCAAACTAATGGCAAAAGTTGTCCATACACACCCACTTGTTATCACCCCAGTGCACTCATTTAAATGAAATCTGTGGCCATGATTCTGGACTATTATCTGCAGTAACATCTAAAGGTCCTTTTACACGGGCCGATTATCGGCCGAAAATTCGTTCCTAGGAACGCTAGTGCCGATAATCGGCCCGTGTAAAAGTGGCCCTAATCAGCCGACGAACGAGCAAAACGCTCGTTCGTCGGCTGATTGGATCTTTTGTAAAAACCAAAAGATCCGATCTGTCGGGCGCACATCGCCCTGTGTAAACAGGCGATGTGCGCCTGACAGCATGGAGCTTCCAGGCCGCACGAGCGATACAGCGATCACTCGTGCGGCCCGGCGCTCGATTCATCGGGCCGTGTAAAGGCTCCCTGAACGAGCGCCGATGTCGCTGATCGGCGCTCGTTCAGGGAGACTTTATCGGCCCGTCTAAAAGGGCCTTAAGAAGTTCTCCAGATAAGTCCAGATTGACTTTTTTTTGTTTACCTACTATCCTCCATTCCCCTGCTGTAAGTACTCAAAGCTGCACTGAAATATACAGTCCAGACCACTCTGCCATGCTAACATAATGGAGAGGACTCCAGTGTGCATGCACCGTAGCCCTGACAATGTATTTCAGTGCAGCTTTAAACGCTGACAGCAGGGCAACGGAGGGCAGTCATGAGCTGGACTCTTTAAGTACTCATGTATTACAGCAGATAATAGTCCAAGATCATGGTGGCAGATTCCTTTCAAAGGGGTTCTCTTTCCACACTGAGGAGCTAAATGTCCACTCAACATAGCTTGACACAGGGCTTCTTAATTACAAGGCCCAAAACATGGTCTCATACCTAATGTTTGAGATGCACTGTGTGACTGGACCAATAACGTGAACCACAAGTTGGTGTCCTGTCTTAGGCTCCATTCACATGTCCTGTTTTTCTTTCCTGATTCGATCCTGATCCTGATCCATTCATTTCAATGGGTCCTGAAAAAATCAGGATCGAATCAGGAAAGAAAAACAGGACGTGTGAATGGAGCCTTATTCTAGATTGTCTTGAGGATAGGTTATCAATATCTCCAGGGTGGAAAACCCTGTCAGCAGATTTGTCCTTTTATATATGCAAAAGAGCCTCTAGTAGCAACGGGGGCGTTACCATTACACCTGGAGGATCTGCTCTGTCTGCAACAGCTGCGCCCTCTGTGCTTTAATTGACAGGACCAGGCAGTAAAAACTTTATAATCAACGTGAAGAGGACGATGCAGTTGCAGTGAGAGCAGAGCCTAGAGGCTCATTAGCACGTATTAAAACATCATTTTTCTCAGCAACGCGGATACATATGAAAAAGGTACAAATCTGCTGACAGATGCCCTTTAAAAGGGTTTTCCAAGATTTTAATACTAATGACCTATCCTCTAGTTAGGTCATAAGTATCTGATTGGTTGGGATCCGACACCCGTGGCCTTCACCGATCAACTGTTCGAGAAGACACTGGTGCTCCTGTCAGTGTCACTGCCTTCTCTGTGCTCACCAAGCACAACGCCATACATTGTATAGTGGCTGTGCTTGGTATCGCGTTCATCCTCATTTACTTGATTGAGGTTGCGCTGCTTCTAGGCCATGTGATCAATAATCCTGTCGACACTGGGCCTAGGGAAAAGCAGCATTAAGATTGCGAGCACTGCTGCCTTCTCAAACAGCTGAACGGCAGGGGACCCAGATGTCAGACCCCCACCGATCAGATACTGATTACCTATCCTGAGGATAGCTCTTCAGTATTAAAATCTCGGAAAAACCCTTTAAGTACTGTGTCCTACTGTGTAGAGATATGTACTTTCATTATGTGCAGCAAAGTTTTTGTCTGCTGCAACTTTTTGTGTGCCTGGGACTTCCTTATTTCCACCATTCCAATGAACCTTCCCCTAATCTGATACTTATCTTTACCTGCAAGTAGGACTTTCAGGTTCATTGTGCTTTGAAAACTTTCTTTAAAAAAAATTGTACGTATCTGCACTTGCAAATTGAGCCACTCAAAGGTTATACAGTATTGCAGTAAATCCTATTATGTAAATTCAGTCTGGGATGAAGGAATTAATTGTGCTGAACTAGTGAATAATTATCTTGAAGGTTTCTCGAAGGGAAATTCCCTGATGTCTGAAAATGAGTGCGTGCAGTGTGTCTGGATGGAATAGCTCTGCAGTTCCAGGAATGTCTTGAAAATGGACTGAAGTGCATGAAAAAAGTTTATTGCAAAGATATAAAATTTCTGTTGGAGAATTAGAAGAACAGAATTGTTCTGTCAGGATCCATGAGCTACAAATCTTAAAGGACTTTTTCTGGATCTACAGTATCGTCAGTATCGGCCTCACGCTGATGGACTGATTGAGGGGGCTGCAGTTCTTGGACTAGCATTTTCTTCATAGGGTTCTTCCATCTGTAGCTGGCATTTCTACTGGAAAAAAAAATCACTAAAACTGCAAAAGTGCAGAAAAATGCCAGCAAAAACCTACATATGAAACAGCTTTAAAGGCATTTTTCAGCTGGGAGATCCAATTTATTTCTAATAAAGTTCCCCAAAAAGTTTGCATCCATTATAAAATGAATACGGTACTTCCTTTGTCCCCAAAATACATGCATGGATCAGGGCTCTGTTCACACTGGAGCAAAGTTCTGCTTCAACAGGTTTCCTTTTCTGGTAAGTGCAGGATAATGTACCGTAGTTTGCTGTGTTGGACCCATGGCTGGACCCATGTTAGGAAAACTTAGGATCCAAAAAGATCTGTAGTACATCTTGTAAAACAGAACCTATGTGAACAGAGCCAAGCCTGTTGGATGTACTGTATTAATTAAATGTATATATTACATACTTGTCTTTAATTTGTAGCCAATAGTGTCTGCAAAAAGAGAAGTGGCCTCATAGCAGAGCTCATAATGGGTGCCCAAATATGGTGCTGGATTTTCGACACCTACAACATTAATACTGGGTGTTTTGTTCATATTTCTGCTATTTTAAGAACTTTCCATGACCGTTTTTCATCACCCCACCCCATTGTGTGCAAACAATGCAGTTGCTCTGTAAAAAGTGCGATAGAACCTAGCAGGGCTGGGCCCCTTCTTTGCATGGAATCCATAGAGGTAGCCACATGGGCAGCCCTCCCTTGTTTGTAGCTCCACAGCTTTTGTATAATAGCAGGACACTTCTGTTAGTTTCATAGTTTTGTGTTTCCCTTACGGTTGCAAGTTTTCTTTCCTGATTTCACTTGCGTTTCTTTCACCATTAAAAGGGCTGCCCCGCCTTGAAGACAACAACCTCTGAGGTCCTCCCCCATCCTCCCGAACATAAACTCCCACAGTCCCTCTGTTGCTCCATTCCCAGCCACTTCCTGGTCCTTCCATGACCACTGTAGCCAGTCAAATGCTTTAGGAGTCACAGTGGCTTGAATGGTACATCACTACTGTGATAGAGCATTTAAGCTGCTGTGACTGCTAAGGCCTGTGATTGGCTGCAGCGGTAAAGGGACCGCTTCCTGGTCCTATAGGGACCAGAATTGGCTGGGAACAGCGTCAGGACCATGGAGAGGTGAATGTTGTTGTTTTTTTAATGTTCAGAAGGACAGGTGAGGACCCCAGAAGGTGTTCCTACACAGTAATGCTGATCCATGCTGTGCTGTACATTTCCCAGACTAAATCATCTTTTTGACTAGATATACCTGGCGTCAGTATGCTGGGTAGAGGCTTCCTCCTAGCAGTGATCCCGGTGATGTCACCGGCACTAATGAGCGGTCTTTAGCGCTGCCCCAGTCTGTAAAACAGCTGCCTACCTATTTGTGCCAGTGACATCACCTAGTTCACTGCTAGGCTGAAGTCTCCTCCGACCATACCCATGTATGCTGCATCTATAATTCTCAGTTCTCTAAGAAACAGCTAATAAATCTAGAAGAAGGCATTTTTCCCTGATGGGATATATTACAAAGTTTCTCCTATTTACATGTACTATTAGTTGTCTGAAAGTACAGTGACTGCTGAAGCAGCTGATTTCTCATAAATGTCACTATGCATTTTAACAAGAGAAGTGTTGTTTTAATCAGGGTGAACCCTACCAGGCAGTGTGCCTGGCTTAATAGAACTGATCCTGTTGACAGATGCTCTTTAATAGTTGGTTTCAAATATAGCGTTTTTCTGGAAAAAAAATGCTGTGTTTTTTTGCTCTGCGTTTTCTGCCATTTTTTGTCTTTTTCCCAAAAACTGCTGCCGTAAGTGGATAGGGAAATATTAAATGCACTGCAGTCAGTGCAGTTTACTGGTGTTTTCCCTCCTTTTGGTGAGTTTTCCATAACGTCTACCATAATGTTTTTTTCCTGTTCAGTATTAATGGTCATACAGTTGTGAGGTTACAGTGTGGCCATTAACAACGCAAAGTGAAAAACCAATACGTTTGCAATGAGTTACTTCAATACGAGCATGGCTTGCAGGGTCGTGCAGTTCTCGTTGCGCCGTGGACACTTTTCAGCCACTGCACTGCGCATTTTTTTGGCTGCACTTTGAGAAGGTTGCAATAACCATACTCACTGTGGTTCTTTTCTGTACATCTTAAAATCATTACTTTGTAGACTTGAGTATCTGTTTACTTTATAAAGGCTCAAGTACATGACCGTTAGGGATCCACAAAACACAGATATCTTCTGTGTGGGTTCATTTTGTGGAACGGAACGTCCTGCCCATAATCAAACTCTCCTATCCTTCTCCGTAGGACAATAATAGGACATGTTCTATTTTTTTGCGGAATGGCCTTGCAGACATACGGAGACGGAATACACATGGTATAAATTCCGTTTGTTATGTGGACATATTGAAGTGAATGGATCCGCATACAGGCCACAAAAAAAAGGCATGGAACAAACCCTCAAACAACTCCATCAACAGAAAAATTTAAAAACACTTTTTTGAAAGTGATACTTTACTGCTTTTGAAAAGAACATATATAAATTTATCACCACTATAGGATCAACTTGGAGAGTAAAGTTAATTGCTGTTCATCTGCCCCCCCCAAAAAAAAAAAACTGAATTAAAAAATCAAAAGGGTATATGTATCTCAAGATGGTGGCCCTCACACAGCTCTGTCAAAGGTAAAATTGTAAAAAGGTTTGTCTTGCGGAATATGGTGACACAAAAACAAATGATTTTTACAAAAAAGTTGAAAAACTATATTAACTTGGTATTGGGCAGAAAATGGTGCAGAGTTTAAAGTGCAAAACTGTGGCAAAATTACATTTTTCTGTTCCCCCATGAGGCTTACTTTAAAGATTATTTTTGGGGCAGTTTTTTAGGCTTGTAAAAAAATACCATGAAATTCATGCATTTTTACAAGCATTTGTTTTGTGTCTTTTTGCCATTTTCCCCTATAGAGTAATTTATAGGAAAATGTCACACCCAGAGCATGCTGTGATTTATAAGGGAAGTCATGGACCCAAAAAATTGCACTACAAGTGAAGAAAAATAGCGCTACAAAAAGCAAAAAAAATAAAAGGTTTACTATGTTTCATAATTCCCATAGATTTATAGCCATCATCTCGGGGTGATGTTTTTTCCATATAAAAGTTGCAAAAGAAACCAAACACTAAAATTAGCATAAACACCACAAAAAAAGAAACCTGGTTAATGAGTTAATAAAAGTTATACTGCATGTACTCTAAAATAGTGCTACTGAAAACTAAAACACGTTCCACATAAAAAGCCCTCCTACAGCGACATCGGTGGAAAAAAATAAAAAAAAGTTATGGCTCTTGAAATGCGACAATGGAAAAACAACAATAAAACTTGGTCCTAAGGGCCCAATATAGGCTGGTCTACAATATACATCAGCAGGATATATGGCATCTGCGCTTCTAATACAAATTTCTGCCTCTACAGAAAAAGGTTGGGTAAACATTCCAGCCACAATACTATGTAAACAGCTACATACTGTGTATCACAAGTCCCTAATCTTTTGACGGTCACAAGCCACAATGAATGTTAAAACGGAAAAAAAAAAGAAATGTCTGACCTACTGATATGACTTTGGTGTTAACTATAAGTGAGGTGTTTTTGACCCTCATACCATGCTCTAAAAATATTTTAAACTAAAGAAAAAGCATGAATCACACATCCACATGCTATGCATTGTTCTCTTGCGTCTCTGCTTTACCTGAGGCACTTAGTATACTTTTTAATCAAAATGCATAAGCCCATTCACCACGTCATAGTGGCCTCTATTGAGTGGGTCCCTATACTAAATTGGTGCAGCACCACCTGGCGACCACCGCTGCAGTACCACACCTGCAGGCAGCGCGACCCAGCAGTCCACCACCACCCCTACAGTCAGGCTACGGCTCCTATGGCACTGGGTCACACTAACCCACGGCAGTAACAGTCGCCATGCTGCACTGCACCATGTGAACAGATGTACAAAATACCTACTGAGACAAAGTAGGTATTAACCCTTATGCAGGCTCCTGCTAATAAAACCGTGCTGTAATGCCATAATGTCACTAGGGCAGGTAGGGAGTCACATGCGTTCCTGGGATTTATGAATGAAGAACAGCCTTATTTTACTGTCACATTCTTTAAAATTCAATAAATTGAGGAAGAAGAAAAAAGTTCTTTGAGATTTCAAAATTTTGCTAAGCAGGATATTGTATCAGACACCAACCACAGAAACTTGTATTATCAAAAGAGGAACCTTTACAAAAACTGACAAAACACAGAAATTTACAGCAGTTTTACTTTATAGAGGAAATGAAAAGTGTTAAGGGGTTGGATCAAAAATAAATTTATCAGCTGATGGCCAGCGGGTCCACATTTTCAGAAAGGGTTGCCGGGCTGGGACAACCCCTTTAGGTAAAGGCTTATGGGTAACACTAAATAACCTACAACAACCTCACCAATTCCATCAAACAGCATCAAGAATAGCTCATGGAGCAAAAACAGCCTCTACATACATAATAGACCAATGAGATTAAAAAAATAAGTAAATAAATAAATTATATATATATATATATATATATATATATATATATATATATATATATATATATGTTATATTACAAGCTTTATTAGTATTATGTATTATAATTACGTAAAGCAGTTACTTTCCGTTTTTGTAATATTATTAATTTCATTATACTTTGGGATCTATTCACTATATCATTACATGGTTTAGCGACACAGATAACACGACATAGTCAGTATGTCTGTCGACAGAACTTTGTTTTCCGTCCAGCATAACGGCAACCAGACGGATCCGTTATGCTTTCCTATAGGATTCTATTATGATGGATCAAAACGGAATGCCTCTTAAAGGTGTCCGTTTTGATTTCCATCCTAGGGATTCCGTTATAACGATGTTATAACGGTAAGTTAGAACGGAATCCCTAACGGTGGTGTGAACAAGCCCTTAGTGACTCATATCTGTGTGTGTCTGTATGCAATATATTGAATATATCCATTAAGCAAACCAAAGCTGAACGCCTTTGGACCTGGCAGTAGATCTGAACAGCAAACGTGCCTTCAGACAGCTGTATTTTCAGCTTCTTGTTCTGAACCAGGAAGAAAGTAAGGGGAATTCCAGGTGAGAAGATCAAATGACTCTTCTATATAGTTCACATAGTTATACACATTCCAAAGATATTTCTTAAAGGGGTGATCCCATGATGAATGTAAAAAACAAAAATCAGACATCATATTGTACATAACAATCTATTTCTAACAAAGTTAGGACCAGCCCTGTACCTCACATGGATCCAGAGATCTCACCATTCATTGTTCCAATTAGTCTGCCAGACTTATTTCAAGCTGCCAGTTCCAGGGCGGGGAGTCCTTTCTGCTGCAACTAGTGGTGAAGGATGGAATTGAGCATGTGTGTCCACCTGAGTGAGATGGACAGAGAAATTAGAAAAGGAGCAAACAGCAGGGTTCAATGAATAACTAAGTGGCTATACTAAATCTTTGATTACATGCAATTACAAAAGTATTCAGATCCAGGTGTAAATATTCTTGTAGGACAACCCCTTTAAAGTAAACTGTGAAAGATGTGGACACTTCATACTGTGATCTGGAATCATTTGGAGTCATTTATCAAACTGGTGTAAAGTAGAATTGGCTTAGTTGCCCATAGCAACCAATCAGATTCCACCTTTCATTTTTGACTGCTCCTTTGGAAAATGAAAGGTGGAATCTGATTGGTTGCTATGGGCAACTAAGCCAGTTCTACTTTTCACCAGTTTGATAAATTTCCTGCATTGTTTTGGACAAACATGATAGGCAGTCTGTGAGGTATTTTATGATTACTAAATCAATAATATCTCCTGGTAGGGTACTTATATGGAAAACTAGAGATGAGCGAATCTTCAAAGATTCGCTTTGCCAAATGTTTGTCGAATTTTTAAAAAGATTTGTTCTTAATACGAATCTATTTAGTCGAAGCTATGTACAAATCATTCGTTATTCTGGTCGTGTTCTGCAAACATTCACGGACTAATAACGAACATAGCGTCTGGAGGAAAGAAGGTTTGTATACAAACATAGAAGAGGATTCTTTACGGTAAGAGCAGTGAGACTATGGAACTCTCTGCCTGAGGAGGTGGTGATGGTAAGTTCACTAAAAGAGTTCAAGAGGGGCCTGGATGTATTTCTGCAGTGTAATAATATTACAGGCTATAGTTACTAGACATGGGTCGTTGATCCAGGGAGTAATTCTGATTGCCTGATTGGAGTCGGGAAGGAATTTTTTTCCCTAAAGTGGGGAAAATTGGCTTCTACCTCACAGGTTTTTTTTTGCCTTCCTCTGGATCAACTTGTAGGAAAACAGGCTGAACTGGATGGACAGATGTCTTTTTTCGGCCTTATAAACTATGTTACTATGTTACTTAACTGAATACATACGCATTAGCGTACAAAGTGCGTACGAATCCTCAGCATACGATTGTCTAGTGATTGCGTAATACGCAGGCACGCACGACGCTGGGCTGCGGCATGCACTCCTCAGAGGCAGAGCGAAGTTTGGAAAATGGCATCCAGGCGATCCTCAGTATTTAGCTCTGGAGAGCTTAAATACATGATCCAGCTGATGGACCGGCAGAATTACGATGGCACATACCGACACCCGAACCAGCACAAGAAGGAGATGATCCGCAGCAGGTGCATCCGAGGCTTGCGCCATTGCTTTGACACAGTACGGACCCTGGGCCAGATCTAGCGGAAAAGGTCTGATTTGAAGTTCAAGTGCCCAGATTGGCTTACTGAGATCCGCGCAGAGATACGGCAGGGTGAGTAACAAAATATTTGAAAAGTAAAAACATGTTAAAAAATTTGTGTACTGTATTGTATATATACCAGTGCCAATAATGAAAACCGTATAGAAGGACAACGTGGGCATGTGTAGTGCGCTGCAGCAATTTTCTTTCATGCTAGGCCTAACTCCACCCAAACAAGTGAAGGTATTCTCAGATACGTGCCCCTTCCCAGTAATTCGCCTTAGGCTACTTTCACATATGTGGTGGTGATCCTGCAGGCAGTTTGTATTTGTCCTGCCAATTCCCGGCGTTCTTGCCGGATAGCGGCCGGATCAGCGCCATCCCGATTATTATTAATGGGGTTGGCCGTTCTCCCGTTTGTGTCAGGCACATGTGACCTGGCACATGTGATAGAAAGGAGGGGGGTCAACACTGTGCCCTGAAGCTCCTGCAGGCGGACTGCCCATGGAGGTGGAGGAGGGAGCGGATAGGTGTGTGGTGGTCTGCAATCCTGGCTGGAAAGTGTGTTGAGGTGCCAAAAGCAATTGGCCCTGTTGCTGGGGGGTTGCTGCCTCGCTGCCACTAAAAACATTCAGTCAGTGGGCCGTAAAGGACATGTATGGCCCCTGGCCATACACACTGCTCCAAGTGTCGACCGTGACGTGCACGGTGCTGCAGAGAGACAGCTGCAGGGAGCGTCCTATGTTGTCTGCCACGTGCGAGTAAAGGGTGGGGATAGCTTTATTTGAAAAGTAATGCCAGCTAGGGACCTGCCAGCATGGCTGAGCGCAACCCATCAGCTCCCTAAAAGCTGTACAATCAACTAAATTGTACGGCAGAGACTGCACAGCCAGCAACTTGGTCAGGTGAGAATTAAGTTTGCGCACTGTTGGATTGCTGGTTGCGTAAACTTGCTTCCTGGCCACGCACTCGACAATGGGCAGCTGACAAGTAAGAGGAGGTGGAGAAACGCACACGGTTGACGACGATGACGTGTATGTACTAGTTACAAAACTGGATGTGGGCTGTCTGACGCAAGGGACCCCATGAGAAGTAGCCAGCTCTTCAGTATTAATGCGCTGCTGTAATCCACCTTGGTTAGACAAATTTGCGGCATGATGCCACTTCAGATGGTTCCACAGAGCAGTGGTCCCTACATTTATGGTTTTCCCACGGCTTAATTTCTGCTTACAGAAATTGCATGTGGCTGTGCTGATGTTCCCCCGGCAGAGTGGTGAAATACTTCCACACACCTGACGTTCGGCCTCCAGAGGGGGCCAAGCTTGTAGCCCTTGCATGCTTAGACCCTGATGCCAGCCCCATTATACTTGGGGTCTCACTAGTTCCCAAGGAAGGCCTGGCCCTGGGCCTAACCCGCCTCTGCCCTCTGTTGCTGCCACTACCACCGCCCTCCTCCTCGGAGATCAAATCCTCCTCACCAGTCCAATCCACCTCCCAGATCCTCCTGTCTAACACATTATCATCAGACTCCCCACCACTTTTGTCTGACTGCAATATCGGCTGTTCCCCACAACCTCCGCCTCCGGGCAGTCCAAACACTAACTGCTCTCTAAAAAATCATCAGGGAGGCTTTCCTCAATATCTGCCGGATTGTGCCGTGGGGTTTGGTGGCCTTTTATTTGATAAAATGCAGAAGGCACACCACTAAGAGGGGCCACTGAAGGCAGAGAGGAGGCAGAAAATGACGGGCGTTGGTGGAGCGGAATGGTGGAGCAGGAGGAACGCTCTGAGTCTCACCCCTAGCTACATGATACAGTATCAGCAGAAGAAAGCACGTCATCCGGCTGTGATTGAGATGAGTGAGCCATCCACTCCACTAATTCATCCACTTTCTCCTCTACAACAATTTTGAGCCTTGGTGGGTAAGCCTGGTGGAACAGTGGCCAACTACTACGAATTCTACCGGTAGAAGCTGCGGCTACATGTCCTTTGCCACTGCTGGCCTGTGCCACCTTCTCCTTTTTTTTGGAGCTCGAGGTCTGGCTGGAATTGGAACCCTTTTGCTTTTCAGTGCCAGACATTTTCACTTGACTGTGGCCCTGCAGGTCTTTGTCTCTCTCCCTGCCTGATTAAGGCCCCTTTCACACGAGCGTGAGACTCGGACGTCTCCCGCATCGTGTGCAGTGTACTGACCTCCCGGCACTGAACTGGAGTTACATAGCTTTATACTGATTTATGATGCTATGCAGGGGCGGACTGGGAACTTAAAGTGGCCCTGGAAAAAATACTAAAAGTGGCCCCGTTTTGTAGTTGGGTCCAAATTGATGGAAGGCAGGACCAGCAATACCATATTGTGGCACATTATACCACCCCAACAGAGCCAAATACCACAGTCCATAACAAAATACATCTCCAAAAACTTCCACTGGCCAGCTGTGAGGGGGACTTAGGCGGCCCCCTGGGCATCGGCCCACCGGGAAATTTCCCTGTAAGGTCTATGGCAATCCGCCACTGATGCTATGTAACCCTTACAGTTCTGGAATGTGTTGGATAACACTGTCAGGATTATTCAACACATTCCAGAACTGTAAGGGTTACATAGCATCATAAATCAGTATAATGCTATGTAACCCCCGTTCAGTGCCGGGAGGTCAGTACACTGCACACGATGCGGGAGACATCCAAGTCTCCCGCTCGTGTGAAAGGGGCCTAATATTACTAGCCCTGCACTGGCCCTGATATGTGTATTATTATGGATGCCCAGAACAACAACACCATTTACAGAAAACAGTGGGAGCAGTGGCTGCACTTGCGCGGTGTGCTCCCATTCATTTCTATGAGCGCAGCAGGGAGCTGCACCCAGTGATGGCCAGGCACAGAGCTCCTCGCTTCGTTCTCGATATAGGTGCGGGTCCCAGCGGTGGTCTGAGATGGGAATACCCCTTTAAAATACCTCACAGACTCCCTTTAACCCTTTCCAGTCTCAAACAATTTTCATTTTTTACTCCCTGCCTTCCAAAAGGCATACAATTTTGTTTCCCCATTCACATATGCAAACTTGATTTTTGTACCTTCTAAATGCATGATTTAATATTCCATATGCTGTAGTGGGAAGCTGAAAAAGAATTCTACATGGGAATTGGAGAAAATGCAATTGTGTCATTATTTTACGGGCTTAGTTTTTTATGGTGTTCATTCTTGTCTTGTCTCTGTTGGGCAATCTGTAGTTTTAATTTGATACCAATTTAAGGTATGACTTTTTGATCACGTTTTATTGAATTTTATTTTTTGGGGAACTGAAGCAGCTAACTTTAAGGCCTCAGGCACACAACCTTGTGTTGGCTTTGCCCATGCTGCGGACCGTGCAGCTGTGGATGCAGACCCATTCACTTAAATCGGGTCCGCAATATGCACCGCAAGAACGTAGTGCATGCGGTAGTGCTCTGTAGTGCTTCCTTGAGCTTCCAATCCATGCCTCCTTTCTGCACTGCACCGTATCTCCCAGATTACGAACCAATTCATGTGAATAGGTTGTTGTGGGCCGCAATACGGGCATGGCCTGGCAACGGCTGTGTGCACGAGGCCTAAAGGGATTGTTTACCTTTGCAGAGCTTTTATACAGACCCCATAGTATGACCACACCTGCAGTGGTAATCATATTTACCTGATCCCAGCAGCTGTGTTCTGGTTCTCTCTCTGTCTCGCTGGCTCTGAGGGTCCCATGGTGGATGTCGAACAGGGCTAATAGATAATCATTAAAGGTGTTCTCCAACCTAAATAAAAACGGACAGAAACAGGTTTGAAAAAAATTAAAAATGACAACTCACCTTTTGAAATTCCTGCTACTGTAGTGCCATGGCTCTTGTCCTCTCTGAGCTGTGACTGATTCCATCCTATCCATGGTCATGAGACTGCTGCATCCAATCATTGGCCTCAGAAGTGAAGTGTGCACAAAAGGTATGTGACTGCTGAGCCTCTGTGCTCTTGTGCATGTTGATTGGCTGAAGCAGTCACGTTACCGTAGATGGACCGTCAACAATTCCTATCCTACGGGTAATGGAAGTTACGGTGCTGGAACGAGTGGACTTTCAAAAGGTGCATTTCTTTTTTTCTTATTTTTAAATGGCTTCAAGCCTGGCATTTTATTTAGGTTGGGCAACACCTTTAACCCCTTCGCAACCTTCATAGTACATGTAGGGTGGAAGTCGGCACTTTAAAGATGGAGCCTGCTCTGCAATTAGAATCTCGTAACAGAAACAGAAAAAAAAATAATAATAAAAAAGGCCAATTTGCCATTTTATCACTTCAACTCCCCCCCAAAAATGTTACAAAAAGTGATCAAAAAGCCAGACACACTTCAAAACGGTATCACCCTGCAAAATGAGCCCTCACACAAATTCAAAAAATTTATAGAGGTCAGAATATGATGATTCTGAAAATTTTGTATCAAGGTTTTTATTTTTATTTTTTTCCAGTATAAAAACGCAAGAAAAACTATACAAGCCTGGTATCATTGTAATTGTACCGACCTGGAGAATGAAGGTAAAAGGTCAATTTTACCACATAATGAACGCCGTAAAAAAAAACAAACTCCTAAAACTGTGGCAGAATTGCATTTTTTTTCCAATTCCACTCCATTTGGAATTTTTTTCCTGCTTCCCACTACATTATATGCAACTATAAATGGTGCCATTAGAAGGTACAACTTGTCCTACAAATATAAGCCTTCAAATACTGCTATGTGAACAGAAAAATAAAAAAAATACGACTCTAGGAAGGCGGGGAGTGAAAAACAAAAATGGAAAATCGCAAGGTCCTCTGAGGGTTAACAGGGAAATACAGGACTGGCTATTCAGCATGTTTACAGTATGGATTTGTGAATGTGCCAATTTTTTATCTGGTCACTTTCTGTAGTAAAGCTCTGCCAGCAGGCTGGGAATTTTTCAGGTCAAAGTCCCATTTATCTCATTTACTATTGATTATCTTATTATCCGTTTTATCAATAGCTCTATAAAAATGACACGCATTACCCTGTGCCAGGGGCGGGATGGAAACTTAAAGTGGCCCTGGAAAAAATACTAACAGTGGCCCCATTTTGTAGTTGGATACAAATTGATGGAAGGCAGGGCCAGCAATACCATATTGCGGCACATTATACTGCCCCAACAGAGTCCAATACCACAGTCCATCAGAGAATATTGGCAACAGCACAAAATACATCCCCAAAAACTTCCACTGGCCGGCCGTGAGGAGGGCTCAGACGGCCCCCTGAGAAATTTCCCTGTAAGGTCTATAGCCAATCCACCCTGCCCTGTGCTATGTGGCAGTGGCAGATTCGTATGCAGACAGTGACATGAGAGTGTTATGATAATGGTACTCAGTAGTAATGATCTGGAGGAAGCAAGAAGAGAGCTCCCTAGATATCCCCACAATGGCATTCACTGTGCATTAAAAATGACATGACGACTTCCGGTTCCGGCGCTGGTATGTAAAGACGCAGAGACTTCGGCTCCTCGCCGCGCTACATCTTACCCCTCCGCTCAGCTAAAACCAACCTCACTAAAGTGAGCCACAGCAGCATTCACGCGCTCCAGAGGGTTTATGGAGCATTACATACTCAGGAGCAGTCAGAAAACAGTCTCCTCAGGTCGAGCAGCCGGAGTGGAGTGCGGCCTACCAACCAAGATGGCGCTGTTCCCGCCAACAACGCCTCAGCGGACGGGAAGTGAGCCCCCAGCAGAAAGGCTCCCAGAGTCACAGGAGCTCTTTGAGACGGTGGGAGGGAGTCTCAAAGAACTCCTGGCCATAGAGGTGGCAAAGCAGCTGGCCCCTGATCTTATAGCCTCCCTGTCTTCAATGGTACAGGCAACCCTGAATAAGCTGCAAGAAGAAGTAGAGCTGCAGGATCACAGGCTCGGAAAAGTGGAACAGCGGGTGTTATGTATGGAGGAAGAGTCGGCTGCAATATCTACCAAACTGCAGGACTTGATTCGGATGGCAGATAAGTTGAATGAAAGGGTAGATGATCTCGAAAATCGCTCACGCCGCAGCAATTTGCGACTGGTGGGGGTACCAGAATCGGTGCCCCTTACTGAGCTCCGTCATTTATTTGAATATTACCTGCCACAAGCTCTGGGGCTACCAGGCAGAAGAAAAGTGGAGAGGGCGCATTGAATAGGCCCCCCTAGAGACCTACAGACAACTGCTTCCAATATGGCACAGAGGCCACGGCAGGCCATTTGCAAGTATTTGGACTACTCTGACAAAGAGGACATGTTAAGAGTTTATAGAATGAAAAGGGAGCCACTGTTAGTGAGAGGAGTCAAAATACTTCTATTATTCAGCTGAAGTCACGAGGAGGAGGAGTGCGTTCAGTGCAATTTGCTCAGGCCTTTATAAAAAGGGCATTAGATTCCAACTGGCCTACCCAGCTGTTTTACGAATACGACAGTCAGATGGGACTTTTAAACATTTTGAAGACCCCGGAGGTGCGGAGGCTCACCTTGCTACTGCTATGAGGGAGGAAGAGGAACCTGGGGGTACCAGATCCAGGAGATCCCCTGAACTAGCAGAATCGGATCGGAGGCCCTGGGGAAGGAGTCCGACGAGATCCTCACCTAGACGGAGAAGATCACCACGGAGACAGCAGTCCCCTAGGGAACGACAATCTGAGACGACGAGACGAAGATGAAGAATGGACTCTGTCTGATTCTGATGGGGACAATCGTTTAATCTAACCTACAGGCAGGTTTGGGCCTTGGTGCTAAATCAGCGGCGAGGATCTGTGGCAAGTACCAGAAAAAATGAAGTCACGATTACATATTTGTGTCTTATGTTCTTTTCTCCTACTTTGTTTTCGTTAGTTCTCAGGTTTTCTTATAGGTTTTGGTACTGTAGCATCACGGTGGGTCACATTCGTTATGGTAGGGGCTGCTCTGCTGGGAAGTGGCTTCTTATTCAAGGTTTACTTTTCTATAGTATTTATCATGTATGGAAGCCTCCCTGGGACATGGGTCTCTGCAGGGGCATAGCTATAGGGGAAGCAGGGGAAGCAGCTGCTTTGGGGCCCAGACCCACAAGGGGCCCCCTCAGGAGGGAGACTAAAAGATTTTACTGTCAGGGTCCCCTCAACAGTATTATACAATGACATTATATACAGTGGCACTATAGGAAACGGATGGAGCGGCTGTCACGCCTTGTCTGAGAGAGCTCAATGTTGACTAGCCACAAGAGTGAGGGTTGCATGTGAGTTGGGGGTTGCGAAGAAGTTTCTGGGGGGGCCCCGTTAAAAAATTTGCTGTGGGGCCCAGTTAGTTGTAGTTACGCCACTGGGTCTCTGCTACATTTAGATTATGAGAATCATTTCTTGGAATGTAAAGGGTCTGCGCTCTCCGAACAAGCGCATGAAAATCTTAAGGCACTTGAAAAGGCTAAAAGCAGACATCGCTTTATTGCAGAAGACCCATCTTCCTAGGGAGGATTTCTTTAGAATGGAAAAGATGTGGGTGGGTTCTGTTTATGGCTCTGCTGCGGTAGGTAGGCAGGAAGGCGGGGGTTCTGACTCTCATTAATAGAGGTCTGGCACATGTTGTGCATGCAGTTGAAGCTGATGAGGAAGGGAGGATGGTCAAAATCCATATCTCAGGTCCCTTTGTAGAGATGTCAGCCTGTACAACATCTATGCGCCTAATCAGAGCCAAAAGGCCTTTTACGATACACTGTGTCCCAAGGTTTTACAAGATGTGCATGCATCCAAGATGGTGGTTGGGGACTTCAATCAGGTAATGAGTGTGCATGAGGATAGACGCTTAGGGGGTATCACAGACAAGCAGTCTTTGTTGGCTGATTTTGCCTCTATGACATTCTTGAAAGATTGCTGGAGATTATACCATCCTCAGGGACGAGAATATACGCACTACTCTCATGCACATGATACCTGGTCTAGAATCGACTATATTTTTGCCTCAGAAAATGTATTACATAAAGTGTTTCAGGTGGAGATCTGTGATATGGTCATATCAGATCACTCACCTATGCTGCTAGATTTGCTAGATCAGCATGCTCCAGGTGAAGATTTTATATGGCGTTTTCCTAATTACTTACTTAAGGATGAAGAGTTTGTTAAACTGATGCAAGGGTGGTGGATGGAGTACGTGGGGGATAATAGTGAACATGTACATTCCCCAGCTTTGTTCTGGGAGACGGCGAAGGTGGTGTTAAGGGGCCGCCTCATAGAGTATGTATCTCGCATAAAGAAGATTGCCAAGGCACGTTTTGAAAGTATAGGGAGAACTCGACTGGACGTGGAGCTTCATAAGTATGGGAATAAATCTGGTAAATTATTGGCCTCACTGGCAAAGGGTAGGCGGAAGGTGATGCATATCACAGGGGAGTGATGGGACCGGGGAGCACAGACCAAAATATATTAATGGCCTTTTGAAGGATTATTTAGCAAACCTATATGCTGGAGGGGACGAAGACACTGAAGGAGGGAGAGCTTTCCTGGACTCTATGTCCATCTCGAGAATTACGGCAGAGCAATTATCAGCTTTAAATGCCCCTTTAACGGCAAAAGAAATACAAACCAATATAAAAAACCTTCCCTTCTGGGAAGGCTCCGGGCCCAGATGGGTACACGTCCGACTTCTATAAGGCGATGTGTGTCCAGGTGGTACCGGTGCTTACTACCCTATTTACATCTATCTTACAGGGTGACAGATTGTCTGAGCACATGAATACTGCTCACATTAAGGTCATATCTAAGGAAGGGAAGGATCCGGAGGATCCCTCATCCTATAGGCCAATATCACTCATAAATCAGGATCTGAAGATCCTGTCCAAACTATTAGCTAATAGACTAGCAGACATTCTTCCCACTTTAATCTGTGATCGTCAAGTAGGCTTTGTGAAGGGTCGGTCGGCAGTTATTAATGTCAGGAAAATGCTGCTGGCTCTATCGGTGGCAGGCTCGCCGATGTATAGAGGGAGGTATCCAGCTGTTGTTACCTTAGATGCTGAAAAGGCTTTTGATAATGTCAGCTGGAAATGGCTGGATTCGGTTTTGGATAAGATGGGCTTACAGGGCTCCTTCCGGACCTTTCTTAAAGTGCTCTATCAGAATCTCAGGGACAGGGTAAATAGGATAGGACATTTCCGATTCCTTTCCTTTACAAAAAGGCACCCGCCAGGGATGCCCACTTTCCCCGTTATTATTTGACTTAGCGATTGAGCCCCTGGCTAGGTTTCTAGATACCCCAGAGATATATGGCAGATCCCCTTAGAGATATGGCCTCAGTTATGTCTTGGCTAAATACATTTGGGACTTTCTCGGGGTTAAGGATTAACTTTGCAAAGAGTGCAGTGTTGTATTTGCAAGGCAGAGATCGGAGAGAAAAGGGAGGTGATGACAGAGAGGTAGAAGGCATACCAGTAGCCACTTCTTATGTCACATACCTTGGTATTAAAATAGGCTGTACTCCAGATTCTATATACCGTTTGAACTACATTCCTCTGATATCTGATTCTGAGGGAGCTTAGTACATGGCACGACCTTCCCTTGTCCTTAATGGGCGGAACCATCTACTGAAAATGATGTCCATGTCTAAGTTGCTTTACCCACTCCAGACCATCCCTTTGCTGTTGAAACATACGGATGTGAATAGAGTGAATAAGGCATTTACATCTTTTCTTTGGCACGGTCGTCGACCTAGGATTAAGGCACAAAAACTGTCAGCTTCTAAAGAAAAATGTGGTATAGCCTTTCCTGATGTCAGGGGTTATAATTTGGCATGTATAATAGCGGATTGGATCAATGATACAAGCCATTATTCTGCTTTATCGCTAGAAAGGGAATTCGGTGCTCCCTGGTCTCTGGTGGCGTTGCTTCGCGCCAGACTTCATTGCATACCTGTTTGGATTAAACAATCCATACTTCTAAAGGATACGATAGCGACCTGGCGTATCTTGTGGAAAAAATACTGGCTGCCCTTCAGAATATCTAAACGTCTTCCTTTGTGGAATAACCCGGAATTCCCACATGGCCGGGATAATAGTCTCTTTGCAGAACGGCGGTCTAAGGGGATATTGCAGGTGAAACATCTCTTACATGAATCGGAGCCGAGGTGGCTTTCGGGGGAGGAGTTGATAACTAAATACTTCTTGAGCCCTTTTCAAATTATTCAAATGGCACAAGTTAGGGCAGGAATAACCTCCCATTTGATTTTGGTACATAAGGAGGTTAAACAGAACATATTGGATAAAATCCTGGACCTGGGAGGTGGGAGGACATCAGTGTCTTGGATATATTACAAGATGCAGAGTGAGAATCACAGTATATAGGACAAGACATGTTTCGGGGATGGGCAGAGCAGCTGGAAGATGAAGAGGCAGCTCAAAAGATACAAAAAGGCTGGGTATTGGTAAGATCCCATATCTTGAATGAGGCATGGAGAGACACCCAACTAAGAATACTACATAGGGCAATTTTTGGTTTCAATATACCACCCCACCCCCTCAGGCCAGATCGTATCACAAGCTGCCCAAAATGTGGGGAAGATGGTACGGATTTATACCATGGTCTGTGGTCCTGCTCACAGAGTAGGCAACTGTGTGAGGAAGTAGCCAAGTTGATGGGGAATATGTGGGGTAAGGTAGTAACCCCATCCCCACTGCTCTTTCTATTCCACTATGATGAGGCTGTAGACACAAGGGGTCTCTTGCCTCGGTTATTCCACTCGATCTGTATGATTACCAAAAGATGCATTCTGCAAAGATGGTTGCAAGCAGAAGCACCCACCCTGGCGACTGTAATAGATGGTCTAAAGAATCTCTTATATGTAGAACGCACAGATATTATGAGACCGAAGGATAAGCACACTAAGAAATTCTTTCAGAAATGGAGATGTTTTATTGTCAAATATATGTCAAATGCGGAAATTGTACAATTAATGCAGCCCTTCTCATTGACAGAATGGTACCTGATGGAGCAGCTGAAAGGGAGGTTAGGTAGATTGCTCTTAGAAGGAAATGCCACAGGTTAGAGATTGGGTGACCTTGGAGAGATGCAGCTTTACACCTGGGAGGGATGGACTCACTTACCGTCTTTTCTTTATTTGGACCAGAGAGGCCTTATTTTTCTTGGTAATATGACTGGTTGATATGACTATGTTGTTTTCTCACCGTGATGCTACGTTATCATACTCTGGTAGCTTGAGCATACATGTTCGATAATGTTTTCTTTGTTATTTATGTGCAAGTTCTGTAAGATTTGCCTTATTTGAAAGGCCTTGATTGAAGGGTCTGCGTACCCTAATGTTGTTGTATGTTTTACAAATGTAGAGAACATAAATAAAATATTAAAAAAAAAAAAAAAAAAAAGACATGACAACCTTATTCTGTGAGTCAGTGCAATTATGGCGATACATTTTTATAGCTTTTATTATACTTTACTACTTACAAAAAAAAATATTTTTTTTAAATTATGTTCACCACCATATTCTGACACAATACAATCTACACAGCACTGAGAGAACTTTTTGGTCAATTTTTATTCAATTTTGTTTTGAGGGAGCAATTGACTATAAAAGAGAGAATTGATCGTTTTTATATATTTTTGTTACGGCAGTTTGGACATTTTCAGATGTGGCAAAACAATAAGAAAATAACCATAATTGGGTTTTTTTCCTATGTAAAATAGGTAAGGGGGGTTATTTGAATTTTTACTATTTTGGTGTTTTTATACTTTTTAAAACTTTAAAAAAGGTCTTTTTTTTTACATTTCATTTCTAGTCCCCCTTAATATGCAGTCTTCTGATCTTATTCCATAGTCTGCAATACAACACTATTGCAGCCCATGGAATTTTCACTGACTGCCTATTAAGCCCTGTTGCTGGCAGAGCTTTATAGGCAGTTTCCAATGGCAGGTCCAGAAGCCTGCACAAGGCCCCAAACTGCCATAGTAACAGGAACCCTGTGATCGCACCTCAGGGGAACCCCCTCCACTCTGACTAACCTCTCAGATGCTGTGATTGCTGTTGACTGCGACATCTGGTGGCTGCAGTTTTTGTCCCGCCGCCTCTTGGCATGTTTGGTGTGCTTTGGTTGGACCTCTAGCCCGTCCCCATTATAGTGAATGGTGCCGGAGTGGACTTCCGATGGCACACATGGGCTAGTGTTAGTACGGATCCGGCAGGCAGTTCCCCTGCCGGAACAGCCTATCAGACCCTGCTAATGCTAATGTGAAAGTAGTCTTACCTACGACTGTGCCTGACATATTACAACAACATGTTCTGCCACAGATTAGGAATTAAACACCATTGGTAACAGGATGTTCATTAACCAGTGGTGTATAAATGGTCCGTAAGGCTTCATTCACATCTCCGTTTGGAGATCTGGCAGTGTTGAGGATGTCACAGCTTGTGTGCATCCAAAACAGCAGGCTGTTCTGGCACAGAACAGCCTGCCGGATCTTCTACTTTACTTCACCGCAATGAATTCCCACTGTGATAAATGGTGGGTTTCATCAGGGCAAAAACCATTGCATGCAATATTTTTTTGTCCGGCCGTCAGTGGCCATTTGAGCTGGATTAGACAGCTGGATCTCTGAAATGGAGATGTGAACCTAAGTTTGACTTTATACACTCTTGTCAAACAGTGCAGCAAAAATAGCTAAAATATAACATTAGAATAAAGAGAAGGACCATATAGGCAATCATTTTATTATGCAATATATCAATTTATTTATATCTGCTGCAAAAAATTACTTTTCAACATATAAAATGTTTTGTTTTTTTTTGTTTTTTACAAACTGAATACACCATGGTTGTAAGATCAGGCTTATCCATCCTATGAAACAGTCACATAAGCATTGTACAAACAACAAGGCATTAGACAATAAAAGTATACAAAAAACTAAGCTCGCTCAAGTTACCACATACCCACAATTTACCACTGAAATGCTTACAACAAAACTTATAAGATGTAATATGATTAAAAATCCTATTGATGTATGAATTGATGTAAAGGCTTCCTAAAGAGGACCTGACACCTCTCCTGACGTCACTATTTTAGCAACTACTTTGCCCTCATGTAATAACAGTTGTGGTACATCTATTCTAATCAGCCTCTGTTGTGCCATTCCTCCATTACTCCTTCAAGACTTTAGAAATAAGTTTCCAGCAGTCAGCAATAATGGTCCATCTGGGTGTTACCAGTAGGGGAAGTGTCAGATTGTGCAGGGACACGCCCTCCAACTGGTAACACCAATCTGGACCTTTATTGTAGATTGCTAGTAATTCATTCATAACTTCTAGTAAGAATAATAGAGGAATGGCACATCATAGAATCATAAGAATAGATGCTTCAGAATTATTACATGGGGAGTGCAAGTAGTTACTGAAACAGACATGTCAGGAGGAGAGGCAGCTCTAATGTCAATGTGTCACCTGTATTCACAAGCGCAGCCCTTCTACCCACCTCCCCCGTCTGACTGACAGATGACGGCATACACATTAAAGACTGTCAATCATGGGTGGGACAGCTGGACTCATACAATGGACCCATAACAGATGTATTCTTTCTTTTGAGCTTTTATCCAATTTGGCACACATTTTTACTTTGTGCTGTTGAAATGTAAAAATCCTCAGCGAATGATTTTTTTAAATTCTGGTTAACTTTGTAGTTTACATCCTTTAAAGGGGTTATACGAAATACAAAAAAACGTTGCTGCTTTCTTTAAGCAGTCCCACTCTAACTCCTATTAAAGGGGTTGTCCGGCTTTAGGACCAAACTGGTCATCCCTTGGGATGTGCCTGCAATAAAGGATAAATGATCACTTACCTACCAGATCCAGCGCAGGTGCTCCGGTTCTCCCGATGTGCTGTTAAGGCCGATGACTGGCTGCACCAGGCACGTGTTGTTGATGTGACGTCACTGCTGCAGCCGGGTAAACAGTGGTGTGGGATCTGATAGGTAAGTGATCATCTTTTCTTTTCGGCAGCCACATACCAAGGGATGTCCACTTTGGTCCTAAAGCCGGACAACCCCTTTAATCACACATGCAGACTGGAAAAACCATTTAATCATACATGCTGGGACCTGAGGGAGTGTAGCCACAGTTTATTTATGTAGCTTGTGCACAGAGCTACAGTATTTATATGGACAAATGTAGTACTGCAGCCTCAGTCCCCAAGATGTCATCTTTTCCTTTTTTTTAACCTTCCCTCAGTCCACACTTGCTAAAAGCATATCATATACATCATACTTCAAGCTCAATAAATACATCACTTTCAGCACAGCATTTGTGATATTTTCAGTTAATGGCACATTACATTTATTCTCAATGTTACATTATCTTACAAACACCTCAGGATGACAACATTATTTTAAAACAGAATATCAAAACCATTTTATACACTTCTGCAGACCTTAGAAGACCTAGAGTCTGCTATGAAAACCCATAACTCGGCTTTCCAGGAACATGCGTGTTTACAGTTTTCGGATTAAGTCCCCAAAATATACAGTCATAGTTTTCAACTTTTTGTTAAGGAAATTCTGCTCTATTTCAACTTGTCCGCCGGGGCCAGCAAGTGATGCCACCTGAAAGAAACAAAAGTGACAAGTTCTTAAGACTGTGATGAGGACGGTGATGCAGGATAGTCAGATCAGCAAGCTACATCTCACACCTATAATAAATATGGAGTACAAGACTGTACTTGGGCTGATACGAGTGGATTTAACTGCACATTTCAGACAATGTCAATGCCCCTTGAAACAGTAGAGCACATACATTCAGGGAAAATTCTGTAAATTTGCTTAAAGGGGCTGTTTCACCTCAGACATTAGGGGCGTATCGCTAGGACATGTCCCCAATGTCGGATAGGCGTGGGTCCCACTGAGACCTATCCAGATGATAGGTCATCAGTAGGGATGCACGTTTACAATTCCGATATGGAATCGTTAGGATATGTCCCCATTGTCTTATAGGTGCGGGTCCTACCGCTGGGACCCACACCTATATCAAGAACGGAGCCCCAAAAGTGAAGGAGGGCGCACTGCGTATGCGAAGCCGCCCTCCATTAATTTCCTATGGGGCCAGCGAAAATAGCCGAGCGCTGGCTTTGCTATTTGTCGGCCCCATAGATGTAAATGGGAGCAGGGGCCGTGGACGCTCCCATTCACTTCTGTGGGGAGCCGGCTTGGTGGTGGTCGGACCGGAGTCCTCCAGCCACCACCTTGTGGGGCCCCGTTCACGATATAGGTGCCGGTCCCTGTAGTGGGACCCGCACCTATAAGACAATGGGGTCATATCCTAGCGATATGCCCCCATTGTCCATGATGAGACAATGGGGGCACATCGACACAGAGCACCACTAAGAAGTATGTGGGATTAGAGATCCAAGGACTGATAGCAACATATGCAGAGGAGTCCCAGTAAGGCCAGTCTGCTTTTCGGTTGTTAAAATAAATAAATAAAAAGGCTGCATCTGGCAGGAATTAAGATACTATTAATAGCTGCATAAGTTTTAAACATTTTTCACCTGTAAAACAACAGAAATTTGGGTTTTGCCGTGTTGTAATTGGCCACTCAGCCTTGCGGCCTGTTCACACAATGGAGTTTATAGGTGGAATTTTGGCACACTGCACCAAAAATGATACTTGCGTCCAGAGGTAGTGCTGCAGTTCACAGCTGGCGGTGTAAAGCCGTGACCTCAGCAAGGAGGGACATGTACCTTCTTGGCACGGTGTCCGGACAGACGCTGCTTGACACTGCGGTGGGTGCCCACTTGCAGTTTAGCTCCATTCAATGTTGACGTGGAGGTTTCTACCTCTGAATAATCGGCAGATTTTAAGATAGATAGATAGATGTTAAAATCAGCCGTGTGTACGTACTCTTCTACTGGAATGTTTTCGACTACTTTTCAAAGGGTTTTTAAATCCGAGGAAACCTCCTCTGTAGTAAAGCATTGCACTTCTAGGCTGAGATGAACATTTTCTCTAGGAAGTGGTTGACCTGTTAGACAGATGATTCATATCACTTCTCTTTCCCTACCCGGCTTTAAAGGGGTGGTTGAAAATGTAGGTTTTAAAATAAACCCAGAAGCCTCTCACAATTTATATGTTGTGTCCCAATAAGTATGCTCCTCCAAACCGGCAGTGGAGAGAAGCATCTACATATTGCTCAGTACAGATGTATCCCACCCAGTGAGTGCATGACTCCTTTTCTAATTAATGGGACCCATATATGATACTTGCCGGGCCCCATGTGGGTGCCTTAGCAACGGTAGTACCCGGCGGGCAGTTGCATTTCTCATCACCAGATGTCAGACCGGGTTGAAATGTATGCCTGTAGGGACACTAGAAGCTTCACAGAAGAGCAAAGAATCAGGTTCTTGATACATGCAATCAGATTCTGCTAAAACGTTATACAGTGGTCACTCCAGTTACTATATTAGGCTGAGTTCACACTTCAGTTATTTGATCAGCTATTGTGAGCCAAAACCAGGTACAGGTCAAAAACACAGAACAGGTGCAGAGCTTTCCAATATACCTGATCTCTGGTATGCTTCACTACAGGTTTTGGCAATCAAGCTATTTTACCAGAAGTTTTGATTGGTTGGTTCTGAGTCTGAGACATTGTATGCGAAGTCTGTTTTCACCTTACGATGGGTCAGAAAAGACCATTATATGTTGAAAATATTGTATCCTGAGGCCATTGTACTTTGTTATGGGTGATATCTGATGCAGTAAACACCTGCATATATCATGTGACCCTCTTCTATGGATCTTGGGACCTAATGAGGGGGCGCCCACTTAGATCTCTGCCCTGACCTTTACACAAGGCAATGACTGGGAATTAACTGTTCAGTCCTGATCACTGCTCAAACATTCAGCTGCATTAACGTGCAGCAATCATCTCTAAATCTCTGAATGGGGATCAACGATCATTACTGCGATATTTCATCCCCATGAAGATTCATTGTTGGCAGCACCTGCCCTTTTGCACAGGACGATTTTATGTGCCACAAAGGATCATACCAGTAAAAAAAATAAAAAACACAAAGGTGACTGTCGGTGCCTTTACAAAAGGCAATTATTGGGAATAAGCATTTATGGGAGAGCTAGTTCCCAATAATTGCCCCGATAGTCTACTCTACGTATAATGGCATCACTGTCATATTTGCCGCTGGTTTTCCGTGCTATGGTCCTGTAAAGAGCAGAGATCGAGATTCACATCAGATAGTTTTAGTCTCACGTTCTAAAAATGACTTATGTGGCTCCTGCTGTTTGGGAAAGTTTGTGATTGAGAAAGGCGTATTTACAAATCAGACAGTAAATGGAGAAGTGAATGTGATGGACAAGCATTCCTACCGCCTGCTAAAGTAAGAACCAAAAGTAATGCATTATATAGATAAATAATAGACCAATATGTGTGCGCAACCAAAACTGTTCTTATAGGAAGTCGGGGGGTCAAGTCTGGAATACTACCAACTAAATGGGTTATTCCATAATTAATACAAATCTGATGGACAATTTATTTCTAACAAATTTCGTATCAGTCCTGTACCTCAGGATCCAGAGGTCTCCCCGTTCATTGCTCCGCTAGATTTTCTTCAGGCTGGCATCTCAGGGGCCTGTCCTTTCCGCTGCAGATCTCTTCCTAAGACAGTTCAGAGGGGGTGTGGCCTTTCTGTTGCAGCAATCTCCCTACCACAGCTTGGGGGAGGGGCATCTCCTTTTTGATGCAGCGTTCTCCCTGTAACTATTACAGCTTCTAACAGCAGATATGGCTGGAACTGAGCATGTGCGACCACCTCAGCAGGGGCTTGTGCACATTATTATACAGACTAGACACTGGGGGCACCATAATAATGAAGTAAAGAGGATATCTCATAACTGGAGTATTTTTATAATACCCTTAAATTATTCCCTTTAAACGAAATGTTTCGTTAAAAATTTTATCTGCCAGTTAAAATTAGATAGTAACACATCTCCTTTTTTCTAACATGTTATTCTTTTCTGATTGTAGATTTTTTATTCTATTTCCTGATCATTATTATGGGGCGGCCGTGTTGCCTGAGCTCTTCTTAACAGCATTTAGAAAGAAAATTAATAAAATTGCTTTACGGCAGACCCATGGGCCATAGACACAATGGTATGGAGGGGACCTCATTGACTTCTGTGGAAGAATTTTCTGGGCATGCTCTGTGACCTGTGCAGAGATTATTGTACAAGGAAGGAATAGATAAACTCTGACAATTGCCTATTGTAAATGGAGGATCTTGTCTTATCTATATGCAGAGATGATTTTACAGGCAGGATTAGAATATATAACTGCAGTAAAGTGGCGCCAATTATTAGACACAGCGGCCATTGCAAAAACTGTAGGATTTTTTTTTGTTTAAATATATCAAATACATGGAAAATTAAAAACTATCAAAAATATGTTATAAAAAGTGATTTAAAGTCATTTTCTGATGACACATTCCCTTTAAATAAGCAAATGAGAACTGCTGGGAAGTCAGAAACATTTTGACACCTAATTTTTGTAAGTTTTGTAATGCTGTGCTGGCTGTCTTAAAGGAAATGTGTCATCAGAAAATGACTTATTGTTTAAATCATGTTTTTATGCTTAAACATATTTTTAGAGAATTTTTGATGAACTTATTTTTAATCATACATGTCACTAACTAGATTTAAACAAAAAACATAAAATCCAGCAGTTTTTGCACTGGCCACTAAGCCTAATAACAGGTGCCACTTCTTGGTCTGTACAGATCACTGCAGTTATCTGCTTATCTGTCATTCTAATCCTGTCTGTAATGATACCACCTCTGTGTACAGATGACAGGATCCTCCATTCACAATAGGTGACTGTCACAGCTTATCTATTCTTCCCTTGTACAATGACCTCTGCACAGGTCACAGCATGTCTAGAAAACTCTCCCATGGAAGTCAATGAGGTCCCCTCCAGACCATTGTGTCTATGGTCCTTGTGGTTGCCATAAAGCAATATTTTTAATGCTGTGTAAATGATGAACAGCTCAGGCAAGATGGCCACCCCCATAATAATCAGGAAATAGAATAAAAAAAATCTGTAATCAGAAAATAAACTCAGATTAGAAAGAAAGAAGATAACATTTTTAGTGACACATTTCCTTTAAACATTCCATTCAAGTCACGGCTTGTTCACACAGCCGCCATGCAGCCATGCCCGTGCTGCAGTCCGCAATTCATGGGCACCTACCGTGGTGCTTCCGCATGCGGATCGCGGACCCATTCACTTCAATGGGGTCCGCCATCCGCATACAACTGCCCGCAGTCGGTGCGGAGACACAGACAGAAATACCACAGAAGCACTCTGTAGTGCTTCCGTGGGTTTCCGATACGTGCCTCCGTTCCGCACCGCACCTCAAGTGAATGGGTCCGCGATCCATGATGCGGGGTGCACACGGCCAGCGCCCGTGTATTGCGGACCTGCCGTATGCGGGCCGCAATATGGCCACGGACACACAACGGCTGTGTGAACAAGCCCTCCGTCTGTATACTTCATGTCATTCTCTGGTTACTTATATCAGTTGTTCAGGTGATTCAAGATTAGAAGCAAAGTTTGGGAAAATAATTGTGAGATCTTTGACCAGTCTGAGATATTATGACCTAGTGATGTAATATAATCAATGGAATAGACTTGGTGGCCAACCAGAGCTATACAAGCAAATAAAATACATATATTCAATTATATGGAATTACACAAGAAAGATTCCACATGCACAATCCAATTAAACAGTCATTAAAAGCAGGAAGTTCTCAGTACAGGATTGTGTGACACATATTATATACGTGCCAACCTTTACACTTCTAGAAATGATGTATTACTCAAAGGATAAAAGGCTGCTACTAATGTGTAATGATTAACTGAACCTCGGCTGCCAGCGGATGCATTAGGTAGACTCTGAAGGTAATTACTATTTCACCCACAAAATCAAGAAGCCCTTGGGCACCACCAATCGGTGCAGTTTCAGCCACAGCAAGTAAACCCAGCTTAGGTTACTTTCACACTAGCTTTTTTTCTGGATCCGGCAGGGATCAGTAAAAACGCTTCCGTTACTGATAATACAACCATCTGCATCCGTTATGTACGGGTCCGGTTGTATCATCTCTAACATATCAGTCATGAACTCCACTGAAAGTCAATGGGGGATGGATCCATTTTCTATTGTGTCAGAGTTAATTGGATCCATCCCCATTGACTTGCATTGTGGGTCATGACGGATCAGTCATGCTCCGCATACCAAGAAAACGGTATGAGAACGCAACCAACCGGAACAGAATGCATATTGGAGCACTCGGTTCTGTTCAGTTACGTTTTGTCCCCAGTAACAATGAATGGGGACAAAATGGAAATGCTGGTGTGAAAGTAGCCTTAGGGGTTGTTCACATATCAGTTTTTTGATCAGTTATTTCCATCAGTTATTGTGAGCCAAAACCAGGTGTGGGTCAAAAACACAGAACAGGTGCAGATCTTTTCATTATACCTGATCTCTGTTTAGTGTCCACTCCTGGTTTTGGCTCACAATAACTGATGGAAATAACTGATCAAATAACTGATTTGTGAACAAGGCCTTACAGGTATGCTTGATTTTAGGCACCCACTTCTCAGTAGAAGCAATACAACCTGGATTTGCACTTTCACTAGGGAATGGAAAGATCCCCATTGCTGCATCTTTACAGGGATGTGCCACCTCTGGGATGACTTGCTTTGGGCTGGATTCACACACAGCATTTCAGATTTTTTTGGGGGGCAAAAACGCTGCAGTTAGATGTTACTTTAAAGTCCACAGAAAATTACTGAATAGTCTACATACACCGGGGGTCCTTTATCAAAGACCAGCATTTTACGCCTGTCTATGATATCTCCTGCACTGCCGAAGGATGCGTCTAATTTATGACGAGACGAATCCTGCAGCAGTCTGTGCGCCTGGAGCCCCTGACTGGAGTAGATTTCAGACATCACTTACGCCTGTTTCTAAGCATAAATGTTTGCCAGGGACAATGTCCCGGCCCAGTGGTGAGGATGGTAGGATGCCAGTGTGACAAAATTTTGCGGTACAAGTGTGTAAAAAGTCACTAAAAGGGGCCTTTTCTCCCAAAATGCAGCACACTCTAGGTAGTGTTTTTTCCCATAGGAAAAAAAACATTTTACAAAAAAAAGAACCAAAAGTGCATTGAAAAAGTCACACCCATTTTTTCGCTCCACTTTAAGGCTAGGGCTACATGGCGACACATAGGGTACAACTACACTGCAACATGTGTCGTGCCACATTGATGTCGCTCAAAACTCGCGCAACAATTTTTATAATGATAGATATTCTATGGTGTCGCACTGCGACAGTCGCAGAAAAATTTATTTTGGATGGACTTTTTTTCAGTTGCAGCATGTCGCAGTGTGACACCATAGGCTATCATTATAAAAATTGTTGCGTGACTTTTGAGCGACAACTGTCACCGTGTAGCCCTAGCCTAAGGGGGCGTTTGCATTGGTGTTCCCATTTCCACTGTTCTGTTCAGGGGCGGACATACCGCATGTGCAGCCGGTTCGGCTGCACAGGGGCCCAGGGCGGGAGGGGGTCCTTCTTTTTGGGCTGGTGGCAAGGAAGAGATGAGCGCCTCCATTGTGGAAGCACTCATCTCTATATTCTTCTGTATCGCTGTCCTCAGGACAGCGATTCAGATAGAAGTACTGTGGGGCAGGGGAGGGAGAGGCGTCTCCCCTGCCCATTCCTCTCTGATAGGCTACAGAGGCCGGCACAGGCGGAGCAATGACGTCATTGTGCCGCCTGAGCCATACAGCGTGGGACACAGGCCAGAAGAGGCCTGCATCACATCGCTGAAAGAGGCAAGGGGGTAAGTACAAGTGTTTATTGTTTTCATTTATGCTATGCTAAGGGCCCTTTCTGGCACACATGGGGGGGGCACTATGGAAGAGGAGAAGCACTATGGGTGACCCTATATATAGACACTATGGAGGAGGAGCACTATTGGGGGCCCTGTATATACTGGCTCACAAGGGGGGAACTATGGAGGAGGAGCACTATGGGGGGCCCTATATATACTGGCTCACATGGGGGAGTACTATGGAGGAGCACTATGGGGGGCCATATTGTATTTACTGGCACATATGAGGGGCCCTATCATATATACTGGCACACATGGGGGGCACTATGGAGGGGGGGGTGAGCACTATGGGGGCCCTATCTTGTATACTGACACACATGGGGGGCACTATGGAGAAGGAGGGGCACTATGGGGTCATCTACTGGGGCCCTATCATATGGCACACATGGGGGGCACTATGGAGAAGGGGGGAGAGGAGTACTACTGGAGTCATTATATAGGGGCATTACACTGGCAAACATTATGGGCGCATTTTATACTGACCCATTTTGTCAGGCACCATGGGGACAAGGGGAGGAGCACTATGGGGGCACTATATAGGAGTATTTTATACTGGTGCAAATTATAGGGCACTATGCGGCTCAACAGGGGGCACTAAGAGGGTTTTTTGGGCACACAGTAGTGGGCATTGGCACACATGAAGGCACTATGGTGACACTGGCACTACTGGGGACGCTAATTATTTCTATTGGTGGGACTTTGGGGAGCACTATTACTGTGGGGGGGCACCCTGGCACAGTATCAGCTTAGCACAGTTATTTTTGGGAAACATTATGTTTACACTATTAGTGTCAGGGACACTATTTACTGGGTGCAGTTATTTTTTAGGGCACTGTGTGCCAATAATTACTTAAGGCGGTACTATCTGTGTGCAACTAGTATTTGCAGGGGGACTGTTTCGGCAGTATAGTTTTGGGGAGCACAGCGGCATAGTATTGGGGGTGGCAGGGTGAGGTGTTCAAGAAGGTGGGAGAATGATGGAAAAGTAGGAAACTAAGATCTGTCTGTCAAACTGCAGAGAGAAGAGATGGCTGAAAGAAATCATGGCGGTCTGGTCTGAAAGGAGAAGATGAGGAAAGAGAAAGTCTACATCAAAGGAGACGTCACTGGATGTACGAGGTATGGGGCGCTGCATTTTGCTACTTTCACAACTGAGTTAGTGATTCTGGCAGGCTGTTCTCTGCTGGATTCACTGGCTCCGGCACTGCTGGATGCAGAATGCCCACCGGCCCCATTTTATGGGGTCCGGCAGAGATCCGGCCACAATCTGACAAAAATGCCTGAGTTTGTGTCCGGCCAATTCCGTGCATTCTCTGGCTGAAGCGTAGTGCTGCAGGTGTGAAAGTAGCCTTACCCTGTATGTTTTGTAAGTTTTGTATTGCTTTATGTAATGTTAGGACGGAATAGGTTAGGTTGAGAATTTGGCTTGGGGGGGGGGGGGGGGCAGGCACATTCTTTGCACAGGGGCCCTCTGCTGTCTGTGTCTGCCCCTGGTTCTGTTATACTATAGGAGGAGGAAAAATAAAGCAGTGGAGGCACTGGGTCACTCACATGACGCCAAATGGACCACACTGACTTTACTGTGACCCTGGCATTTTACCGGACTATTTTGTCCCGCATTTTTTATGGAACCTGTGACCAAGGCCCTTAATAAAGCCTCAAAGCCTCAGATGTTAATGTGACCCTACAAACTGCCATGCATGACCCAAATGGTTAATAACTATGTCTACAGCAGATAATGCATTGAGTAAAATGCACTAGAAAAAAAAGTGCAAATACACCGAGAAATCCGGCCTATGTAGTTAGCGTTGGCTCTAAACTCTGATTCCTCCTTGAATACAGGAGCGGGGTCAGTGGATCGGAAGTTCAGGCACAACTTGCAGAGAAAGTGATAATAGAAAAAGGGAACGTCTTACCTGTTCCACATCCGTATTGCGCGGTACAAAGTAAATGATATTTTTTGTAATCAGTTGGGAAAGCTGAAAAACTTCAAAGGTGGCAGAAAGTTAAGGAAATCAATCATATAAACTGGTGAAATATGTAACCTACAATGTGCTGATCGTACTAGGATTCAGGCCTGGGAGGAGAGAGCGATTTTTTAGGGTTTTTTGATGACTGATAAGAACCAGGGAGGCGCTGGCACTGGTACGGAGAGTATACTGCTTTTTTTCTTTTCAACGATTATCTACACGTGCAGATTTTGTTGCAGATAATCCACAGCAATGCATTTTATTGTAAATGTATTTATTACTTCCTCACTGAAGTAAAAGTGGAACATCAGCAACAACGATTGACAAGCTATGGATTTTAAAGGTCACTTTCTGTCTAGAGAAATTCCACATCATGTGGATGAGATGGTTAAATCTCACACAACTACCTGCTGTGAGAATCCGCTGTGGACTTCACATTTCATGTGGAAATTCCCTGTATCTCACATATCTAATACTCCCATGCCTAAAGCCAGAAAAAAAAATTAAACGTTGGCTAACGCAAGTGGAGAACCAAGGCGCAGTCTGTGGCATAATTTACAGGTTTGGGACAATGTCTGTATAAATCAGCATCAACTGGTGGCCTTGGTCCATACTCGGATGATAACCCCACCTCTCTAGAAGACATTCAAAGCTGCTGTCCACTCCAATGCATCTACAGGTGGATTTAGAAGGGCATATTAATGGGGATGAACATTCCTGCGAATACGCCATTTCATTGGGTGATACGCAAGTAAATTATCGTTCCTGGGCAGCATTGTGCGGTCTAAACAGAGATCTGCTGCCCAGAAACAGTGCAGATGTCTGAGGATGGGCGATCGCTGTAGCAATCCCTTGTCCTCATACTGTGGAGGTGATCGCTATATGTCAATACAGCGCTTCATCCCCGCTGAACAAGCAGCCGGCTGTCGAGAAGGAACGCTCTCTGCCAAACAGTCGGCTTCTAGTCGCCCCGTGTAAATCCTCCCTAAAGAGCACCTGTCATCAAATAAGTAATGCAATCTGCAGGCAGTATGTTAAAGAGCCAGGGAAGACAAGCAGATTGATATATAGTTTTGTGGGAATAAATTCTGTAAAACCTGTAATACATACAGTTATATCCTTGCTTTTTCCACCTCCTGTAAACAGCTATCAGTACAGGAGGGAGGAGTTATCAATGATTGATGGCATTGTGTATGCATTGGCAAGTGTACATAAGAGATAGCTGTCAGTCACTGATAACTCCTCCTCCTGTACCGATAGCTCTTCACAGGAGATGTAAATGTATAAATTACAGGTTTTTACTGAATTTCTTTTCCCACAAAAATATATATCAATCTGAGTGGCTTCTCCTGCTCTACAAGATAGTGCAGTCAGATTGCATTACATTTCTGGGCGACAGGTCCACTTCAAAAGAAATGTGCTGGAAGAGAGCAGGACCCAGGAGTGGTAAACATACATGTTTTTGTGGTCTTGCCTCCATTAACAAATGATATTACATCTTGAAAACAGCCCTACTAAGGCCTCTTTCACACGGGCGAGATTTCTGTGCGGGTGCAATGCGTGATGCGAACATCAGTTCGCCGTTGCGTGAAAATCGCAGCATGTTCTATATTCGGCGTTTTTCACACAGCCCTGGCCCCATTGAAGTGAATGGGGCTGCGTGAATAACGCATTGCATCCGCACGTGCATCTGCAAAGCGTGATTCACTGATGGTTGCTAAGAGATGCTGTTTGTAAACATTCAGTTTTTTATCACACGTGTGAAAAACGCATCAAAACACTTCGCACCCGCACGGAAAAAATTGAACGAACATATGCAATCGCAGTCAAAAAACTGACTGCGATTGCGTGCGGATTGGTGCGGATTTTCCGGAACGCATCCGGACTGAATCCGTGACGCCCGTGTGAAAGAGGCCTAAGTGTCTGAAACATTAACAATGCATCTAAAACGAGTTAGCCGTCCCTGGTATAAATTATTTTAACATGATACAAGATCATGCATCATATATAATGGGAAGTTACCATATCTAAGTTATCAGTACATTTTAGGTTACAATTCCTTACCATTTCCAAGATCTCCATTTGCAGCCAGTGAATGGAAACTAAAGTACCAATGCCAAAAGGCTGTCTAAAAAAAAAAAAAAAAAAAAAATGGTGCAATTTGGTGTATCTAGAGTCTTCATGGGGTCGGGGTCTACCATGCGCAAGTCTGGCGTAAAAATTTTCTCACAAAATAAGCCAACAAACATTTGGTATAGAGTCAGAGAATGGTGTCTATCCCTACACATTTATCTATTGGCCTGAGCTAATGTGATAAACCTGGGACATCCCCACCCATCCCTGGGTTGAACTTGATGGACTTATGTCTTTTTTTAACCATGTAACTATTTATGTTTACACCAGAAGCTAAAAAACAGTATAAGGGCTCGTTCACATCACCGTTAGGGCTTCCGTTCTCCTGCTCTGTTATAGGAGCAGGAAAACGGAAAGGACGGATTCGGGGCATAACTGAGCCCAACGGAGCCTAAGGGACCCCATAGACCAGGGGTAGGGAACCTCCGGCTCTCCAGCTGTTGTGAAACTACAATTCCCAGCATGCTTCATTCATTTCTATGAGAGTTCTTAGAAGAGCAGAGCGAGTATGCTTGCTGGGAGTTGTAGTTTCACAACAGCTGGAGAGCCGGAGGTTCCCTACCCCTGCCATAGACTATAATGGGGTCCGTTAGGTTTCCGCTCAAAAGATGATTTTTGAAGCGGAGACAAAAGTCCTGCATGCACAACTTTTGTCTCCGCTTCAAAAATCAACTTTTGAGCGGAAACCTAACGGACCCCATTATAGTCTATGGGGTCCCTTAGGCTCCGTTGGGCTCAGTTATGCCCCGAATCTGTCCTTTCCGTTCTCCTGCTCCTATAACAGAGCAGGAGAACGGAAGCCCTAACGGTGATGTGAACGAGCCCTAAACCTTATGTTTCTCACAGCCAAGCTACAATTTAATCTAGCTGAGGAACTCTGGGAGCTGAATAACCTGCACTCACAGCCGATATATTGTATGTACAGAAAACTATCAGGACAGGAGAGAGATTTGTGCTCCTGGTATTTGGCTCACAGAAGATTGTATCACACTATTGTATCTGCAACAAACCCCCAGCTGTGAGAACATTTTTTTTCAGCTCATTGACAGCAAATGGAGATCTCGAAAAAGATTAGGAACAACAATGCAGAGGCCTGCTCCTTAAAGGACATCTGTCAGCAGATTTGTACCTATGAACCTCTCTGACCTGGCAGCTGAAGACATCTGTGTTGGTCCCATGTTCATATGTGCCGCATTGCTGAGAAAAATGATGTTTTAATATATGCAAATTAGCCTCTAGGAGCAACTGGGGCGTTGCCATTACACCTAGAAGCTCCGATCTCTGCAACAGCTGCGCCCTCTGCATTTTGATTGACAGGTCCAGGTATGATGACATTTACACTGTCTGGTCCTGTTAATCAAAGTGCAGAGGGCGCAGCAGTTGCAGAGAGAGCAGAGCCTCTAGGTGTAATGGCAACGCCCCCGTTGCTCTTAGAGGCTCATTTGCATATATTAAAACATCATTTTTCTCGGCAATGCGAGCATATATGAACATGGGACCAACACAAATGTCTTCAGCTGCCAAGTGCACATGTAACAGGTGAGCCAGTGTCATAAGGACAAATCTGCTGACAGACGCCCTTTAATACATTGGTTGCGTCTTAGCTTAGGCTTTTTACTGAGACTACGGTGTGCAATGCCAGTCTTTAGTAATGGTATATTAGATACATGTATAATAAAAAGTCGTGCAGGCTCCATGAAACTAAAAACGGCCTAAATAGAACCTATCACCTCTCCTGACATGTCTTGTTTCAGTAAATGCCCGTCTTACCCATGTAATAACAATTCTGGAGCATCTTTCCAAAGACACATTGGAGGATACAACAGGCTGGCCAAGACCTGAAAAAATGGGGATCACCAGGCATGGTGTCAGAATCACCTGGTTGGGTTGTCCAGGGTCCTTATACTGCGGCTCCTGTGCCCCACTGTGACCAGACATGTGGATTGCCATCTACAATTATGTGACCAATGCCGTACAATCAATGGCCTCAACGCTGCGGTGCCAGAAATATTCACATGCATAAGTGAACTTTGCACACTAGTGCTCCTTTGCACGTTCCCATGCGCTCGTGCAGAGCAAAACATAACCAACCAGGTCATCTCCAGAGATGCAGACAGGTCTGTATTTGTAAAAGGAAGCAAAGTTTAGACATACGCAGGACAGGATTTACTGGAATCTGGACTTACAGGGTTTTTCCCAGTATTAACATTCATGACTTAAAGGGGTTCTGTAGTTCTTTAAAACTGATGATCGATCCTCTGGATAGATCATCAGCATCTGATCAGCGGCGGTCCGACACCCGGGACCCCCGCCGATCAGCTGTTTGAGAAGGCAGCGCCGCTGCATTAGCGCCGCGGCCTTCTCTGTGTTTACCGCAGGCCCAGTGACGTCACGACTAGTATCACTGGCCTGGGCGGGGCTAAGCTCCATTCAAGTGAACAGAGCTTAGCCCCGCCCAGGCCAGTGAAACTAGTCGTGACGTCACTGGGCCTGCGGTAAACACAGAGAAGGCCGCGGCGCTCCTGCAGCGCCGCTGCCTTCTCAAATAGTTGATCGGCGGGGGTCCCGGGTTTTGGACCGCCGCCAATCAGATGCTGATGATCTATCCAGAGGATAGATCATCAGTTTTAAAGAACTACAGAACCCCTTTAATACTGGGAGGCACACCTCTCACTAGAACGTGTAGATGGCCACAGGGACCTGATTTTGAGTTTACAGCTTATAAAGGATATCCATCAGGAGACATCATTGTCTTGATATCAAAGGTCTCTGCACTGACATAGTCCGGGCCTCCCCATGGCGGGCTAAGAAAAACCGCATCTGCTTTCAAATCACGTGCGACGCGCATGTAGTCAGCACGGATCAACTCGATGCGATCGGCTACTCCATACACCATTGCATTGTTGTAAGCAAGTTCCAACTTCACAGGGTCAATGTCCACAGCAATCACTGCAGAGAGAGGGGCAAATGCTTGTTATACTGGAAATAGGTAAGAAAAAAAATTACATCACATTAGTGAAGACAACTGAAAGCAAAGAATAGCCAATTAAAGATCATACTAGAAACTGATAGTGCTAAACTTAAAGGGGTTGTCCAGGTTCAGAACTGAATCCGCACATACCCCTTAAAAAGTAGGGAGGAAATTAAAGAGAACTTGTCTGCAGGTCAACCCCACCTCTGCCCCGCGCTGCACGTCCCGGGCCGACCTCTGCCCCGCGCTGCACGTCCCGGGCCGACCTCTGCCCTGCACGTCCCGGGCCGACCTCTGCCCCGCGCTGCACGTCCCGGGCCGACCTCTGCCCCGCGCTGCACGTCCCGGGCCGACCTCTGCCCCGCGCTGCACGTCCCGGGCCGACCTCTGCCCCGCGCTGCACGTCCCGGGCCGACCTCTGCCCCGCGCTGCACGTCCCGGGCCGACCTCTGCCCCGCGCTGCACGTCCCGGGCCGACCTCTGCCCCGCGCTGCACGTCCTGGGCCGACCTCTGCCCGCGCTGCACGTCCCGGGCCGACCTCTGCCCCGCGCTGCACGTCCCGGGCCGACCTCTGCCCCGCGCTGCACGTCCCGGGCCGACCTCTGCCCCGCGCTGCACGTCCCGGGCCGACCTCTGCCCCGCGCTGCACGTCCCGGGCTGACTGCTGCCCGCGCTACACGTCCCGGGCTGACCTCTGCCTACGTCCCTTATTACAAATCGGACAATGTAATCGTTATGCCACGTCATAACGTCTCTTCACATTTTGCTGAGGCCTTGGTTTTTGGCTATTCGGACTAAATCTCACCATGCATTCCAGCTAAGGCAAACTGAATGGCGTTTCCCCCGACACCACAGAAAGCATCCACCACGACGGCACCATTGATGCATTGCCTCACACGGTGTGCGATGTGTTCTGCAATCTTCTCTGGGGTAACAGAAAACCAGCCTTCTGCAGAAGATGGAACATGAACGTTTATTACTGGGCTGCAGGAGTATAAGGTTTACAAAGTATGTGCAGTACTGAAATATCCTCATGATGAAGAGAATTAGAGACGCCACTACTTCCCGAAAAGGGTTGTCCAGTGGTGAAACATTTTTTGGCAAAGAGCTCAGTCAGTAAAAAATAAACAAACAGATACTCACCACACCGATCCCCCACTGATACTGTTCCGTCACTTACCAGCTCCCTACTATAGCAGATTAACCATTGTTTTCCTGTGTGCAGAGTCTGTAACCCATATACTTTCTGTGGATCCATACTCCACATGCTGGAGAAGCCGAGCAGAGCTGATGAAACCTGATGGGGCAGACAGCTTTGAAAAAGGTTGCTGCATGACGATGGTTTCACCAAAGGTTCAGGTCCCCTGTAGTCTGCTTTTTACTATTGATGACCTATCCTCAGCATAGGTCATCAATATCAGATCGGTGGGGATCTGACTCCCGGCACCTCTGACGATCAGCTGTTTGAAGAGAAGGCAGTGCTTTTATGAGAGCTGCTTTCTCTGCTCTGTTTACCTGCTCACTACAGCAATTGTAGAGGTGAACAGGTGTAATTACAAATATGGCGTTCCCATTCACTTCTATGGGACGGCTCCTTCCTATACACTTCAACAGCGCCATCCCATTGAAGTGATTGGGGACTTGTAGTTACACCTGCTCACCATGGCTGCAGCGAGCAGGTAAACAGAGCAAAGAAAGCAGCTCTTGTATGAGCACTGCCTTCTCTTCAAACAGATGATCGGTGTCAGACTCCTGCTGATCTGATATTGATGACCGGTCCTGAGGATAGGTTATCAATAGTAAAAAGTTGACAACTCCTTTAAGTGTTATTGAAAAAAGATTTAGGTGACTGCATAGCACAGGCTTTGTGGAGATTTGGAGGGGACACTTCTACATGGATGACACCGAGCTCATTTCTCCTTTTCAAATCACTTCCTTTTTCGTGCTGTTCTTGTAAGCAGTATACCAGATAAAAGAGCAGTCTATTCTAGGAAAGGGTCAGGGCTGATAAGTCAGCTGTATTTTATATAGTATCTGTTCTTGGGAGAACTATCCACTTTACCATCTGATTATATGCACAGCGTATATAAGTATTCATAACCTAGAATGAGAGGGGTCCGGTGTCCACGTGCTTCCACTTTTATGTGACCTGCAGCGGGCGCTTTAATGCTACTCAACCCACTGACGCTTTGTCTTATAGCTGCCACAAGCCAGCGCTCTCCTTCCACTGTATACCATGACTCTAAGTGATGCCGCCATAGAGCCCGCTGGGTGGGACGTCCAGCAGGCACAGAACGCGCTTGACATTTTTCAACATGCATGGGACAGGGGGGCATTACTACAACACTTGCACTGGAGTGGGTTTTTCCTACCACTCCATAGTTTGTAGAACAGCCCCCCATCACCTAATGAGCACTGGCAGTGAAACATGGCATGGCAGGATAGTGGGTCAGGCCTGGCAGTGGGCTGTGGAGAACAGAGTAAGGGTCCAAATGGAGGCACCCTGGTCAGGGCAGGCACTGTGTAGCCAGGCATTTTAGGGTAGCGAATTAGGAAGAGAGAACAGCGTTCACCTCCATATTGATCCCTTCTCAAACTATGATGCAGATACCTGGGACCACGACTACAGGATATGGCACCAACATACTGGTTAGGTAATTTATCTTAAGATCAGTGGGTTCCGCTGTGCACCCTGGGCTCATTACTGTCTATTTTTGTGTCCAGATATCCCTCTGATTCATCAGTACATCACACTGGAGGAGAATTCTTACATTTTTTGATGCCACGGTTTTAATATTTAGTGATTAACACATATTGTAACTGTTAAAGAGTAGCTAAACTTTCAAAAAATATTTTTTTAAACTGTTAAGGGCCCGAGAATCTTAAGGATAATTTCTAACAAGTGTTCATATAAACACTCGTTAGCGTTTATCTGGCGGTGTAAATGTACCGCCGATGAATAACTGAATGCTTGTTCAGCGGGTAATCTTATTGTTTGTGCAAACACAAAAATCATCGTTAGCTGGCACCAGATCGAGCGCTGTAATCACAATCTACTGCCGGCAAACAACAAGTCAGAATGGGGAAGAGGGATGGCACTGGCTATCACTGCTCCTCATACTGTGGAGGAGATCGGTGCATGTAATAGCAATGGTCTTCTCCACCAGCCAGAATGCATCCCTCCCGGCAGTCTGCTGCTCTGTCATCCTGTGTAAAGGGACCTTTAGAAATATCCTAATTTTTGTAATCTATTTTATCTATTGATATAATTGTTTTACAAGCAAAAGAGGCCCCTGAAGTTCAGGCTTTCCTGTAGCGCTCTTTACTGTAGTATACAGAATCCATATACCGCAGCCATGTACGTGACGTACGGATTATAATTTCTACAACATGTGCTGCAGTGAGCGCTGCTCCTGCCCGTGCCCTCTGTCACAGAACATTGGGGCAGTATTGCCTGCACACTGTGCTATGTAGAGCTCCTTCCTGTCCTCGCTCCGATAAAGCCGGGCATAGAACAGCGGTGCAGGGTATCTTGCCTTGTGTTCTATGGTGCCCCTGCCAGTACAGCGCTCACTGCAGCATATATTGTACATCATATATATAGCTATGGTGAACAAATCCTATATGCACAGCAGAGAGAAGCGCCTCTCGACGGCCCGAAACAATTTTAAAAACAGTGCTTGAAAATGTAGGCACACTAAGTTTGTTCACATGAGGGATTGCCGACTAATAACTATGGCTAATAACTATGGATTTCAGCACTTTGATACAACATCATCTCAGTTATCATACAGTTATAACTATTTACATAATGGATTAACCCGTTCAAGCGACAGCCAGTTTGGACCAAATGTCGGAGCCCCATTTTTCAAATCTTACATGTGTCACTTTATGTGGTAATAACTTTGTAATGCTTTTACTTATCCAAGCCATTCTGAGATTGTTTTCTCGTGACACGTTGTACTTCATGATAGTGGTAAATTTGAGTCAATATATTTTTCCTTTATTTTTAAAGAAAATCTCAAATTTACAAAAAATTTGGAAAAATTCACAATTTTCTAAATTTGAATTTCTCTACTTTTAAGACAGATAGTAATCCCTCATAAAATAGTTATCATTCCCCGTATGTCTACTTTATGTTGGCATCATTTTGTAAATGTCATTTTACTTTTTTAGGAGGTTAGAAAGCTTAGAAGTTTAGAAGCAATTTTTGAAATTTTCAACAAAATTTCTAAAACCATTTTTTTAAGCACCAATTCAGATATAAAGTGATTTTGAGGGGCTTAAGTAATGGAAACCAACCACCATCAAATTATTCAAAACTGACGTTACAAACTTTGTTAACCCTTTAGGTGTTCCACAAGAATTAAAGGTAAATAGAGACAAAATTTCAAAATTTAATTTTTTAAGCAGATTTTTCATGTTAATTTTTTTTCTTGCAACACAGCAAGGGTTAACAGAAAACTAAACCTCTATGTACATTACTCTGATTCTGTAGTTTACAGAAATACCCCATATGTAGTGGTAAACTGCTTTATGGGCATGTGGCAGTGGTCAGAAGGAAAGGAGCGCCATACAGATTTTGGAGGCAGATTTTGCTAGAATGGTTTTTAGGCAGCATTTTGTAATTGAGAGACCCTGACATACCCCTACAGTGGAAACCCTCAAAAAGTGACCCCATTTTGGAAATTACACCCTTCAAAGAATATATTAAGGGGGGTACTGACCACTTTGACCCCCCTAAGCGTTTTACGGAATTTGGAAACACTTTGCTCTGAAAATGAAAAGTTTAATTTCTTCCAATAAAATGTTGCTTTAGCCCCAAATTTTTCATTTTCACAAGGGTTAGCAGGAGAAGAGCACCCCATAAGTTGTTCCCTATTGTTCTCCATTTTCTCCTAAATACGGCAACACCCCATATGTGGTGATAAACTGCTGTGGGGGCACATGGCAGGATTCAGAACAGAAGGAGCGCCATATGGATTTTGCAGCGCAGATTTTGATAGATTGGTTTGCGGGAGCCATTGGTTTTTATTTTTTAACTGATTTTCTTATGTAGGGGCTCATTTTTTGCGGGATGGGGTGACGTTTTCATTGGTACCATTTTGGGGTACATAAGACTTTTTGATCGCTTGGCATTACACTTTTTGAGAGTCAAGGTGAAAAAAAAAATAGCTGTTTTGAAACCTTTTTTTATTTATTTTATTTTTTTTACAGCATTCACCTGAAGGGGCAAATCATGTGATATTTTTATAGAGCAGGTTGTTACATATGCATCAATACCCAATATGTCTATTGTTTTTATTTTTGTTACGTTTTACACAGTAAATGAATTTTTGAACAGAATTAAATCTTGTTTTTGTGTTGCCATTTTCTAACTGCCCTATTTGTTTTATTCTTCGGGCGATTGTCTTAGGTAGGGTATCAATTTCTGCGGGATGAGATGACGGTTTGATTGGTACCATTTTGGGGTAAATATGCCTTTTTGATCGCCTACGATTACACTTTTTGTGAGGGAAGGAGACCAAAAAATGGCTGTTTTGGCACTTTTTTTTTTCTGTGTTCACCTGGCGGGGTGGATCATGTGATGCTTTTATAGAGCTGGTTGATACAGACGCGGCGATACCTAATATGTCTACTTTTCTTTTTTTACAATTTTTTTTTACTTTATTTGGGGACAAGGGCGCTTTTTTTTTTTTACTTGAAACTTTTATTTTTATTATTTTTTTTAACTTTATTTTTTAACTTTTTTTTACACTTTTTTTGACTTTCTTTTTTACGCTTTTTTGGATCTTGAAGATCCAGTGGGCCTGATGGATATACAGTGCATTGCAATAGTCATCTATTGCAATGCACTGTACAGCCTGTATCAGTGTTACACTAAGGCTGATTACTTGCGATTTGGACGTACAGTTACGTCCAAATGCGTGAATGGGTTAATGGATGAACAACAAGATTTTATATCCAAGTGCTGGAATCCTTCCGTCTGCATTTACTGGCAGTTTTCCCGGGCACTGGAACATTGTAACGAGGTGAACAGAGATCCTGCTTTGTAAGTGGTAAGCACTACCCGAAATGAGTCTTCGACACAGGACAATTTTTGATTGAATAAAGCTGTGGGAAGTTGGATATATCGGTTGACAAGTGAAGTAGTGTCCATGACCTTTTTTCAGTGATATGTTGTCGTTTTCATTTCCTTTTATATTGGCTGATACCTACATTTTCTATAATCAAGTGGGATATTTGGGTGTCAGTTGTGAGATTAGGAAAACCTTTCTTAAAGCTTGCTGACCATGTGATGGTCTCATCTTTGCTTTTGGGAGTCCCCATGTAATACAGCACATCAAAGAGAACATTTTACTCGAATGCCATCTCTAATAAGCACTAAAAATCACACAAAAGCCCAAAGTTAAATGGGTTGTCTGGGCTACAGATAAATATCAGATCGGTGGGGGACTGATATCTGGCACCCAGACCGATCAGATGTTTCAGGCAGCCGCCAACATTACAAACTACACAGTGCATGGAGCTGGAAGCAGATAGCGCCGTACACGGTGTAGTGGCCATGCCGGTGTACTGCACCTCATCTCTTATTCACATGAAACTACACAGAGAATGGGGCCGTATACTGTATTGTTTGCAGCGTGATGGCTACCCGAGACAGATATTTGGTGGGGGTTCTGGGTGTTGGACCCCACCAATCTGATACTGAGGATAGGTCATCAATATCTGTAGTCCGGACAACCCCTTTTTCAAAATACATATAGATACAAAATACTGATCCCATGATTGATACTGATTTATCTCCGTAATCTGTTGCTTATGGACATGACAACGTGTAATGCACTTGTTACGGCCTACCTTCATCAAGTTTAATCCCTTCATCAAAGCGAGAGAAGAGTCTGTAGCGCTGTGCCCAGTACTTGGCAAGGTGAGGATCAGCGGCAATTTCAGGGGGCAGAGATAGAACCTTCTTTTTTGGCTTTTTCTTTTTTTTCTTGCATTTGTCCCCAGTTTTACTGCAGGAGTCTGCACATATGACATACGATACAACAGAGTTATCTTTTGGAGTAAAGCCAGTTAACATGAAAACAAATTTAGAGATAGACAAGAAAAGTGTTGTGTGGGTTCTGGGGTTTTCGGAGCATAGAAAAATACAGAAAAGTACCTGTTTGTCAGAATACGCACTGCATGACGCCAGAATCAATCAGAAGTAATTTTTCCTAAATTTCATAGTCTTGCCCAGCTCATAAAAAATACAGAAAAGTACCCATATGTCTGACAGATAGATGATGCCAACAGTGGTCAGAAATAATTGTTCTTCATTTTTACATGGTGTTACCCAGTTCTGTGGTGCACCTTTGTTTTGATGCGGCAAGGGCTTACTTCATCAATGCAAAGCACTACAGTTCTCATGACTGCTCTCCTAGACCTTACCTCTACATTTATAGATTCCTACATACCCCTCTAATACAAGGTGTATGATAGAGCTGACCCAGCATGTGATACACAATCCTTCCAGACACAGGGAAGAAATGGTCAGAGCAGGAAGAAGGGGAGATAAGAGACCTGATGTGTAATGTCCTTTACTAAAAGGAGGGGATGTTTTTAAAGTACTGGATGTCATACAAGCATTGGATTAACAGCAGTAGTAGCAAAAACACGTGATTGCATGTGAGACTAGCATACAGAGGTACCTCATCTATAGACAGTACATTAGTGACACAGCTAACTGCACGTAAACCATTTGCATCAAAGGCTTACAAATAGTCTGTACACCACGGCTGACCCAAGTATACATGTGATCATACATGTGGGGAGAGATACCTGATCATAAAGTAATTAGTTTGAAAAATATATACAATACAAACCATTATCGTTCTCCTCCACTCCAACCTGCAGATAGTCTGGAATTTCAAGGGACACCAGCTGTCGTGTAGAGGAGTTTTTTTCAGTATCTGATCGTTCTGATTCTGTGTCAATTGCACGGTCTGAACACCAGATGGCGTTAGAAGGTAATGTAGAGGTCATCTCTTTGCTTTGACTAGCGCTATCCAGCATATCAGACTGAATTATCTGTTCTTGTAATTCAGGTGGTTGATTTAGAGCAGGATGGTCTTTCCCTTCAGAAAGCTCTGTATCGTCACACTGCTTGGACTGACTTGTAGCTTCGCTGACATTAGAGTGATCCAGACATTCAGAATCAGAGTTGCTGGAGGAATCTTCCATCTTTGGCAGTGAAATGTCATTTAATACGTCGCCAATAGGTTCACCAACCACTTTTAGAAATTTTTGTACCTAATATAAAATCACAAATAAACGTGAATAGTCACACATCATCACACTAACTGCATTGAACTGCAATACCAGACACAGCTGCTATTAAATGTATGGCTGCTGAGAGTCACGCCCCCACTGTTTTAAAGGGTCACAGAGTTTTCAGAAAACTTTTGATATGTCATTGAGACAGCACAGAGACACTCAGTGATTGCTAGAAAGAGGAGAGAGAAGGACTCATATATTGCACTCTCTCCTCTTGCTGCAGGATAAACAGGCTCAATAGAAAGTCTATGGGTGAGTTTTGCTTTGCCTCCTGCAGCAAGAAAAGAGGAGAACCAGTGAGCAGGCGCCGAGACCAGACAGCGCAGGCAGGAGAACACAGGTCTAGGGGGAGCAGCAGGCAGTAGAAATGAGCCCTGTCAATCCAAAGTTTGGGGAAGGGAATGAAGCTGAAGGGGTAGTAACAAACTGGTGCTCCGAGCACTCTGGCCAGCCCCTTAATGCTCCGGTTAGGTCATAATAATGGTATCATTTCTATCAGCATGTTTAACTCTACCAGGCTGTATGCTGGTTTAATAGTGTTTATCATGCTGACAGAGGCTCCTTTATATATTCTTATGGAAATGCAGTAGGACTAATGTTTACAAAATAATAATGAATATTGGTGGCTCACCAGACAAAGAATGGCGGATTTGGGGTGCTACGAATCACTTTGGCTATACCCTTTACCAATATAGTATTGAATGCATATAAATAAGATTTGTGATGAGCACACTCAGCATCCGGTTCCTTCTATATCTAGTTTATTAATCCAAATATATACGATAAAAATATAAACGGTAATAGAATATAATACGATATAATAGAAATTAAGTATCAAACCAGCGCTGGTAAATAAATAATATTATATAGAATATAAATCCAACATATCCAAAAGATAATCATAAAATGACAAACATAAAATATAAAAAATATAAAAAGATATAAAAAAAATATATATATAAAGAGATTAAAAAAAATAAATAAATAAATAACCTCAGATATGTCCAATGTTGCTGTCAGATAACTAGTCAATTGGGAGAACGATAAATCCAAATATCTTCAATAAGTATCTTCAATAAATATATAGTACTTTAACTATGGGACATGTAGTCCCATTCCGCATGACTAATGTTTAATCTGGACACTGTGATTTTTGGACGTGAATTAATTGAGGTTTGTGGCCGACACATGAAAATTTGCTCTGGGAAGGTTTATTATAATGCCTGCTAGGGATGAGTAAATCGACGTCGGCTGCTTCATCTGAAGTCGATTTGCATAAAACTTTGTTTTACTACTGTATGGAACGGGCCCTCCGTACAGTATTAGAATGTATTGGCTCAGATGAGCCAAAGTTATTACTTACTCAAAGTGGAACCGAACCTGAGTTTGGTACAAAGCTTTTTTACAGTAGAAATTAATTTCTTGCGAGACGTTGTGTAATAACTTCGGCTCATCAGAGCCAATACATTCTAACACTGTACATTCTAAGGCTTCATTCACACGACCGTATGTGTTTAGCGGTCCGCAAATTGCGGATGACGTTCCGTATGGCATCCGTGTTTCCGTTTTTTTTGCGGATCCATTGTAACAATGCCTATCCTTGTCAGCAAAACGGACAAGAATAGGACATGTTCTATCTTTTTTGCGGAACGGAAATGCGGACATACGGAAACGGAATGCAAACGGAGTACCTTCCGTTTTTTTTGCGGACCCATTGAAATGAATGGTTCCACATACGGTCCGCAAAAAAAACGGAACGGACACGGAAACAAAATACGGTCGTGTGAATGAAGCCTAATACAGTATTAAAACAAAGTTTTATGCAAAACGACTTCATTTGAAGCATCCAAAGTCGATTCGCTCATCCCTAATGCCTGCTTCTGATTCTTCCATGTATACTGTATATTGCCAATTTATTTTATTGCCTTTAATGGGTCGTTCTAAGACTGTTAAATAAGTGTGTACTACTTTAGTGACTTTTCCAAGCAAATGTGGGGAAATAGAAATAGGGTGCAGTCACATGCGGTGGATTTTGTTGCAGAAATATTTGCGTTCCGTTCATCCGAATTGGGCTTGCAGAAATCCATGCATCAAATCCTTCAGATGAAGGGAATGAATTATTGGCAGAAATTTCAATAAAATCTGCAACGTGTGAAGGCACCCATACAGTGTCCAACCCCTTTACTGCTTTACCGATACACTGTTCAAAACGTAAAGCAGATTTCTGCAGCCTGACCTCACATGCCCTGCTGCTTCATTGTCTCTGGATGTACAGTATATAGTCAGTGCTGCAGAGCGCAGTTCATTATGGGATCTCCTCTAAAAGCACGTCCAGGAACTTACTTTATGGGGAGCTCATTGCAGAAATGTGCAGAAAACCACAAGCAATCATTCACTGCTCATAGACTGTAGCCAGCAAAAAAGCTAGGTGCAGTTTTTGGAGGAATACGGACTAGAAGACATGTTGTGCATAACAGTATCTATTGTAAGTACATGACTTTACCTTGTTTACAGTTTTACTTTTTATCACTTTCTCTTCTGGTTCTTCTGAAAAAAATATGTGCTTGTTCTTCACTGGCCTGTGCATGTCTAGAAAATGTGAGCGGTGTCTGACGCCTTTCTCCAGGTAGCGCAGGGTCCGATGCTTGAAACGTGAAATACCCCCATATCTGTACCAAACATAAGTCACTGGTAACCAGTCCAAAGGTAATCTTATTTTAAATCCAATCTAACAATTTTAATAAACGCTAGATTACAATTATGGCCAATTATTGATTGGACTGCAAGGAAACGCAGAAATCAGAACATTAAGCGAATACATTTCCATCAATTATTTGTCGCTTTTTCTGCCTCTCCGATTCAGAGGACACTGCTGCTCTCACATTACTAAACCACTTTGACATTGGGAACATCCATTGTGCTCATAGAAACCAATAGCACAGGAATTGTAAACATATTTCACATATTGACTGAAACACTACAGTTGTAAGGGCTTGTCTGCAGAAAGGAGGTGCCATTTAAACAGGACCCATCGCCTCTTCTGACATGCCTTTTTTAGGCCTCATGCACACAGCCATTGCAGTTTTGCAGTCCACAAAATACGGATATGGGCCCTACTATAGAAATGCCTATTGCCAAAAACAGACAAGAATAGGACATGATGTATAGTTTGCTGAACGGTAACACGGATGCAGAGAGCACACGGATGAGATCCGTGCGATGTCTGCACTTTCTGTGGCCCCATAGAAATTAATAAGTTTGCATGAAATCCACAAAAAATGTAGCTCAGATACAGACCCAAAATACGGTCGCCAGGGTAACTAATCTATTCTTATGACTATGTTGTGCTATTCCATTATTATTCCTTCTATAAGTTTACAAACAAATGGCCAGCTCTCTGCAATAAGCGTTCATCTTGGTGTTGCCAGTTGGGGGTGGACCAAGGGAACAGCTAAGGAAAAAACAGGAAGACAACAGCATGAGCAGGAGGTGGAGGGACAGAAGTGAGCCCTGCCTCTGTGGAGACATTACAGCACATTCCAGACAGCTCCTGTGATTCCTGTATGAGAAGGGAAGGCTCAGCTGCTGCATTACCCCTACAGCCAAGCCTCTTGTCCTTAGACAGAATTACAATCTGTGCTTTGTTCCGTTTATTAACTTTACGCTCTTCACCATTGTTCACCCTTTCCCAAATAAATCTGTTGATCGGTTAACTCCTTCCTCGGGTGAGCATGTACTGAGCTGGGCAGGGGTTTCCCAAGTTGGCCCCTGGCAGAAGAGGAAGACCCTCCTGTTATCCTATAGAGCTCCAAGCAAGATATATATATATATATATATATATATATATACACACACACACACAATCGCCGTAATTGTACTGACCCAGAAAGTAAAGTTAATTATGCTGCAAACTGAACTTTGCAAAATTTACAACGTGAGAAGGTAATGGCAATGGTAATGGTATTACCGTTTTTTTCCCCATTCCTCCCCGGAAAGAGATACCAGAAGTTAATCAATGAGTCATGTGTGCACCAAAATTAAAAACTAAAAACTATAACTTGTCCCACAAACAAGACCTCAGCTATATTAATGGAAAAATGATAAAGTTATAGCTCTCGAATAGAGATGAGCGAGCACTAAAATGCTCGGGTGCTCGTTATTCGAGACGAACTTTTCCCAATGCTCGGGTGCTCGTTTCGAGTAACGAACCCCATTGAAGTCAATGGGAGACTGGAGCATTTTTTGCAGGGGACCAAGGCTCTGCCTAGGGAAGGCTGGGTGAAAACCTCAGAAAATGATGGAAACACCACGGAAATGGACAGGAAACAGCAGAGGCAGCATGCATGGATGCCTCTGAGGCTGCCTAATCCCACCATTACCCCAAATTCTCAGGCAACAGCCTGGTGGTTACCCTCATGGCAATTGTGCTCACCCAGACCAAGAAAGGCGAGGCACATGCCCATCACATGTTAGGGAAGCACCCAACTAGGTGTAAAGAAAAATTGTTTAGAGAAAGGGCCTGTAGGTGGCCCTTGGGAAAAATTGTGGTAAAAGAGTGCCAGTTGGACCTCTAAAAAATGGCGTTTTTTGGGTCAGCGTTAGGCAAAGACGATATGGAGGAGGAGGAGTAGGAGGAGTAGAGAAGAGGAATCGGATACATAAGTAATGTTAATCTTTAGCTGCTTTTCCCCGGAGGAGATTTGAATTCCGGTGAAATCCAGGCTTTGTTCATTTTAATAAGCATCAGCCTGTCAGCGCTGTCAGTTGACAGGCATGTACGCTTATCGGTGATGACGCCACCAGCTGCACTGAATACCCGCTCTGACAACACGCTAGCGGCAGGGCAGGCCAGCACCTCCAAGGCGTACAGCGCCAGTTCAGGCCACGTGTCCAGCTTTGAAACCCAGTAGTTGTATGGAGCAGAGTGATCGCTACGGACGTTGGTATGGTCAGCTAGGTACTCCCTCACCATCTTTCTGTAAAGCTCACCCCTACTCTGCCTAAACTGGGGACAGGTGACAGTGTCTTGCTGGGGTGACATAAAACTGGCAAAGGCCTTGGAGAGCGTTCCCCTGCCAGTGCTGGACAAGCTGCCTGCTCGCCTCCTCTCCCCCGCTACTTGGCCCACAGAACCATGCCCTCTGCCGCTAGCGGCGTCAGATGGGAAGGATTGTTTCAGCTTGTGCATCAGGGCCTGTTGATATCTATTCACTCTCATACTCCTTTCCTCTACAGGGATGAGAGTGGAAAGGTTCTGCTTGTACCGTGGGTCCAGGAGAGTGAACACCCAGTAATCGATGTTTGAAAAAATGCTTCTAACGCGAGGGTCACGGGATAGGCAGCCTAACATGAAGTCTGCCATGTGCGCCAGAGTCCCAACACGCAAGAATTCCCTCTCCTCACTGGCCTGACTCTCCATTTCCTCCTCCTCCTCTTCCTCCAAGTCCTCCTCTTTAGCCCATACACGCTCAAGAGTTAAGAAGGACTGAGCACTGGTACCCTCTTCTGTCTCGCCGACATTCTCCTCCTCTTCCTCATCCGATACGTGCTGAGAAACAGACCGGAGGGTGCTCTGGCTATCAAGCGACGTATCTTCCTCCACCGTCTCTTGTGACAAGCGCAAAGCATCCGACTTGATGCTGTGCAGTGAGTTTTTCAACAGGCAAAGCAGCGGGATGGTGAGGCTGATAATGGCGGCATCGCCGCTGACCATCTGTGTTGACTCCTCAAAGTTGCTCAACACCTGGCAGATATCAGACATCCACGTCCACTCCTCATTGTAGACTTGAGGAATCTGAGTGACCTGACTACCAGTTCTGGTGGAAGTTGACATCTGGCAGTCTACAATCGCTCTGCGCTGCTGGTAAACTCTGGATAACATGTTTAATGTCGAATTCCATCTTGTGGGCACGTCGCACAACAGTCGGTGAGCGGGCAGTTGTAGGCGGCGCTGCGCTGCCCTGAGAGTGGCAGCATCTGTGGTCGACTTGCGGAAATGCGTACAGATGCGGCGCACCTTGGTGAGCAAATCAGACAGATTGGGGTATGTCTTGAGGAACCGCTGAACTATTAGATTGAACATGTGGGCCAGGCATGGCACATGTGTCAGTCTGCCGAGTTGCAGAGCCACCACCAGGTTACGCCCGTTGTCACGCACAACCATGCCTGGCTTGAGGTTCAGCGGTGCCAGCCACAGATCGGTCTGCGCCGTGATGCCCTGTAACAGCTCTTGGGCGGTGTGCCTTTTGTCACCTAAGCTCAGCAGCTTGAGCACCGCCTGCTGGCGCTTACCCACGGCACTGCTGCTGCGCCTAGAGCTACCGACTGAAGGCGCCGTGCCCACGGATGGTAATTCGGAGGAGGAGGGGTCGGAGGAGGAGGCATAGTACGTCAGAGACCGTGACCGAGGTAGGCCCTGCAATCCTCGGTGTGGGCAGTACATGAGCGGCCCCAGGGTCAGTCTCGGTCCCAGCCTCCACCAAGTTAACCCAATGTGCCGTCAGTGATATATAGTGTCCCTGCCCAGCAGCACTTGTCCACGTGTCCGTGGTTAGGTGGACCTTCTCAGAAACAGCGATGGTCAGGGCACGGATGATGTTCTGTGACACGTGCTGGTGTAGGGATGGGACGGCACATCGGGAAAAATAGTGGCGGCTGGGGACCGAATACCGAGGGGCAGCCACCACCATGAGATTGTGAAAGGCCTCGGTCTCTACCAGCCTATAGGGCAGCATCTCCAGGCTCAGCAATTTGGAGATGTGGACGTTGAGGGCTTGGGCATGTGGGTGGGTGGAACTGTATTTCCTCTTGCGCTCCAGCGTCTGCTGTAAAGACAGCTGAACGCTGCACTGGGACACATTGGTGGACGCTGTGGAGCATCGTGGAGGCGAAGGTGTGGTTTTCCGGCGGGTGGCGCTCTTGCTGGGGTCCTGGCCAGGGGGTTGACTAGCAGAGGCAGCGAGTGACACAGGGGAAGGAGCAGTGGTGTGACCCGCAGGAGGTGAACGGCCTTGGTTCCATCGAGTGGGGTGTTTAGCACTCATATGCCTGTGCATGCTGGTGGTGGTTAGGCTAGTAGTGGTGGAACCCCTGCTGATCCTGGTGTGGCACAGGGTGCACACCACAGTCCGTCGGTCATCCTCACTTTCTTTAAAGAACCTCCAGACTTGCGAACATCTAGGCCTCGCCACGGGAGCTTCACTACGTGAAACAGTTACTGCTGATGCACCAGCTCTGGCCCTGCTTCTCCCTCTGGCCACACCACTGCCTCTTCCAACCTGTTCTGGTGCAGCACTCGCCTCCGCCTCAGAAGCACGGTCTTCACTCGGTTTATCAACCCAGCTTGGGTCAGTCACCTCGTCATCCTCCGATTCCTCAGTCTGCTCCCCCCTCGGACTTCCTGCCCTGACAACAACTTCACCACTGTCTGACAACCGTGTCTCCTCATCGTCCAACACCTCTTTACAAACTTCTTCCACTAAGTCAACATTGTCATCATCATCACCCACAGACTGCGACAGTTGGAAAACTTGGGCATCAAGAAAGAGGTCAGCAGCAACCTGAGAAGTGGTTTGTGACTCTGGGAAGGGTCCAGAAAACAGTTCCTCAGAGTATGCTGGATCGCATTCCAAATTTTCCTGGGAGGGGGCAGACTGGGGGGAAGGAGGTTGAGGTGGAGGAGCCAGAGGAGTGCTCCCTTGGGTAACATGGGTGGACTGCGTGGAAGACGGACTGGTGGACAAATTACTTGAAGCATTATCCGCAATCCACGAGATCAGCTGTTCGCACTGTTGTGGTTTAAGAGTCCTCTACCACGTGTCCCTGTAAGTTGAGACATGAAGCTAGGGAGTGTAGCTCTGCGGCGTTCCCCTGTTCCCTCATCAGCAGGTACTGTCTCACCCTGCCCAGGACCACGGCCTCTGCCCCCTGCAGTAATTGAATGCCCACGCCCTCGTCCTCGACCTCGACCCTGGGGTTCAACATTTTCTGTATATAAGTGTATTATATATAAAAAAAAAAAAAATGGGCCTGCTGTACTGAAACCCACAAACTTGTTCAATCTGAACAAGAAAATATATAGGTGGATAAGTTAGAGCTAAATTACGTATGTTATTACATACCGTGCAGTATGGAGCAATTACACTGAAACTATTAGATTAGGCAGACTTGGTCTTCTTAAGTGCAACCCAGAAAAATGTCCCACAGAGATTTTTGTAACGTAGCTGTCTCAATAAGAGCAAAAGACCTTTTTTAATTAAGTGACGTACAGTATGGGTCACCTGGACAGAAAATACAGATTGTGGTTTGTGGTGACTGGACAGCTGAACTGTGACACACAGAATGGTTCCACACTGCTGTATGAAATGGATTTGTATGAGATAAAACAAAAAACAAACAAAAATATATATATATATATATATATATTTTTTTTTTTAACGTGACGTGCAGAAACCATCAGAGAGCAAGCTCAGCCCCTGCTCACTGTGGCTATTTTGACTGCAACCCAGACAAATGTTGCACAGAGATTTTTCTAATGTAGCTGTATCAGTGAAAGCAAAAGACCGTATTTGATTACGTGACGTACAGAATGTGTCACCTGGACAGAAAATATGGATTGTGGTTTGTGGTGAGTGGACAGCTGAACTATGACACACAGAATGGTTCCACACTGCTGTATGAAATGGATTTGTATCACTGAGATAAAACAATAATAAAAAAAAGGGTTATATATGGCGATAGCTGCACTACTAGTGCCAGCCAGCCCAGCCAGGAGACAAATAAAAAATGTCTTGTAGCCCTGTCTTGATCACTCCTGCCCAACAGAGAACTAAATCCAGGCCCTAACACTCTCCCTGAAACGCAGCAGATCTGTCCCTAAAGACATCCAGACGGCATCTAAGCCGAGCACCGCGGGCAGTCACTAGTATATTCCAGGGTCACCTGATCAGGCCAGCCAACCCCTGCTATCGACATGTAAGGGCCCCACGTGATGCTGGGTGTACCGCAGAGTCTCCTGGCTTATGATTGGCTGAGTTTATAGGCGCCAAAAATTCAAAATGCGGGAGATGCCATTTCCTCGAGCATGACGAGATACTCGTCCGAGCAGTGAGCACTTACGAGTACCCTAATACTCGAACGAGCACCAAGCTCAGACGAGCATGCTCGCTCATCTCTACTCTTGAACAATCAAAAAAAAAAACACAAAAAAAAAAAAACACACACACAACAGAAATAAAATGTTCCCCAAATTATCAGTCAATGCACACCTCTAACTCACATTGTCTTATTTACACCATAAACAAATATTTTTTCCTTACTTTTGTCCTGTGCCGTGTTTCAGCCCCAAGACAGCGGAGACTTCTGCAGCCACCTCACACGGGTTCTCTTCAGCATCCAGTTCATGGCTAAGGAGGAAACAATATACATATGACCTGATTTCCAATAAGCTGTGTGTTTTATCCGTCTCATTTACATAGAGCAGGAACATTTACAGCCAGAAGCTAAAAACCAGGTCCTGCTCACATGTCTGCAGATGTAACATCATGGCGGTACTGGACTGACGCAGCAACAACCAGGAGCGTGTTGCTGATAAAAAAAAAAAGAACCCAGAATCATTATTGTACCTGTAGGTAAAACACCATAAAAGCAGAAATCGGCTGAAAACTGGAAAAAAAATAAAATCCTGTGGTTTTCAACAGTTGTGTTCTTCCACATTCACGACATAGGGCATACAGCAAGTGTTAAAGAAGAACTCCCGACAAAAATTTTATTCCATGTCCTGCTAGAAATGTACATGATATAATCTGTAGTGAATGTCATTTTCTTACCAGTGTCTGAATTTTTGACTTATATCATCCTGAAGTTTCTTATCTGTGTCATGTGACCAGCAATTAGACCCACCAACTCACACATAGACTTGTGTGGACAGGAAGTCTAATTCTCTATGTATTCCTATGAGACTGAAAGTGAGGCTCCCATATGAATGAATAGAGCAGTTACTGGCTTTCTGTCCTGGGTCAGTTGGAGGTCAGGGAGTTGGTCACATGACCCAGCTACAATAAGAAGAGAGGTTTTTACTCACAGAAACAGTCACTGATAAGAAAATGACAATCACTACAGATTATATCATGCACCCGCATAATTTTTTGCGGGAGTTCTTCTTTAAGTATACACATGGTACGAGTTGAGATCTTTAAATTGCAGATGTTACGTGTGGAACAAAAAAAAACAACAACTATCACAGGCAAGGGCTGTAGTAAAAATATGGAGTATTATTAAGACTGGATTCACCCAGTGTTTTTTTTTTTGCATCATTTATTTTTGCTTTTTTTTTTTCTCTCAGAACTTTTCATGGGGTTCAACTCTTTTGGACCAAAGTCTATTAAAGTCTATTGTGACATTTAAAATGCAAAACATTTTGGAGTTTGTAGTAATTAGTTTACGTAGCTTGCTCTAGGTATAGCAATTTTTTTCTGGCATTTTTTCCATAGGTTTCTCTATTGGGCTTAAAAAAAATTCATGTAAAACCACCTGTGAAATCCTCATCTCTGTATGATGAGAGAGGAGTCTGCTGAGCGCTGTGATGTGGAGAAGAGTCCAGGGTAGTCACCTGCAGTGGGCTCCCCCGCTGATTGACAGCTTTCTCCCTATTAGGGCTCATTCAGAGAACCGTATGAATGAGTCTGTATTCGTTACGCTATTTTGCAGAATGGATGAGCACCCATTAATTTCAATGGGTCATATGCCACTCGTTAACGACTGCACGGGAGGTGCGGTTTGAAACTTTTGGGGGTAGCACACCTCCATGAGCAGTCAACTGACTGTGTGATAGACTTAGAAAGTAAATGATTAGTAAGCACACAGTGTTTCGTGATCGTCTACCTTCCTCGCTAAGAAATCTTTAAGTGTAAAGTCTCATTCACACGTCAGTGTTTTGGTCAGTGATGTCCATCAGTTAGGGCTCATGCACACGAACGTATTTTGTTTCCTTGTCCATTCGGTTTTTTTTTGCGGGCCATATGCGGAACCATTCATTTCAATGGGTCCGCAAAAAAAAAAAAAAAAAAAGGAAGTTACTCCGTGTGCATTCCGTTTACGTATTTCCGTTCCGCAAAAAAAGTAGAACATGTCCTATGATTGTCCTCATTACGGACAAGGATAGTACTGTTCTATTAGGGGCCAGCTTTTCCATTCTGCAAAATATGTAATACACACGGACGTTTTTTTTGCGGATCCCGTTTTTGCGGACCGCAAAAAAACCCCAAAAAGCTGTGTGCATGGGCCCTTACTGTGAGCCAAAACTAGGCGCGGCTCTAAACACACACACATATATATATATATATATATATATATATATATATATATATACACAGACATATTAGGTATGAGGGAAAGATCTGCACTTGTTCTGTGTTTAGAGCCACTCCTGGTTTTGGTTCAAAATCACTGATGGAAATCACTGACTTAACACTGACGTGTGAATGAGGCTTAATACAGGCTTAAAGCATAAGATTGCTGTGCATAGATACGATAGACTGTAACTTTATAGTGTGCACAAGAAAAAAAAAATGTAAGTTTTAGAGTTTTTTTTTTTTTTAATTACATTAAAGGGGTTTTCTGAGACTTAAATACAGATGACATATCCTCTGGATAAGTCATCTGTATCTGATCAGTGGACCCCTGCCGATCAGCTTTCCCTAGGCCAGTGACCACACGTTCATCGGTCACATGGACTGGGTGCAGTTCAGCCCCATACAATGTATGGCGTTGTGCTTGGTGAGCAGGGAGAAGGCAGCGATGCTCACAGGATCACCGGTCCCTTCTTAAACAGGTGATCAGTATTAACATTTTAGAAAACCCTTTTAAAGTCAATGGGGAAACAGTTGGTGGAGTTTTGAATGTGGACTTAGCCACAGAAAACATCCATTTTCCACTTCTGAATCAGTGGCAGATTTTAGCTGAGCATACCCTCAATCTACACTGTCTGCTCTACTCTGTCTACTTCATGCTGCCAGGCATTTAAAGGGTTTATCCAAGACTAAAAAAAAAGCTCCCCCATATGCCCGGGCCCCTCAAAGTGAATGGCAGCCAATGGCTACAGTCACTTAGTTAATCTTTGTATGTCATTAAAAAAAACAAAACTGAAGGGTTAAAATGGCCACCTTACCTCCGCTTGATTTTAGCTTGTTTGCACTCTGGAGGATCATCCTCATCATCACCGTGTCCATTAGCTGGCATCTGTCCACCTGGCGAAGTATTCGTTGGCACTTCTGAAACTTTAGCTAAAAAATAAAAGAAGTGATAATAATGCTAATAAATTCTAATAAGGTAACTGCAATCATTCTCCACACCACCATAATATCTAGCATGATGATATGAAGAGACATGAAACCTGCTGGAACGTCCTGTCCTTGTGAAGACCAATCTAAACCTGAGCTCAGGTTCCTGGCACATAGCACCCTCAATGTCCACCTTCAGAGACCAGACCCACCTCCTACCTTTCTAGTTTTCTATGAGGGCATCTGGTGGAGAAGCTAAAAGCTCATAACACGTCACGATGGATGGAGTAAGCCCAGTGTGTTGAATTGACAATCCTCAATCACTTTAAAGGAGTAACAAGGTCCCACAGTGTGTGGTAGCAAAGAGTCCTGCTCATCTTCTTCTGGCCGTCCCGGTCCAACACCTTGGCTCAGTTGAGCAATCTTCTGGTCTCCCTTTTGTTTACTTCCGGGTGAGTACGGATGGAGTCACATGTTCTGCTGCAGCCAATGACTCGCCTTGTCCGTTCGCCAGTCAGAACCAAACAAGCTGGGGGCTGGAAGCTCATCAGACGGATTCAGGGCACGATGAGAAATTAAAGAGGTCATCTATGTTTTAGTAAATACTAAAAAAAATGGCTTTGCTTTTCTCAAATTAGTAAAACAGACACGGCACGAGAGGAGACAGGTCCTTTTTAAGCCACATATTACATCATTTCTCAATGCAATAATTGCCTGGTCATCATACTAGGAGCATACAGTGGGGCACATTTATTAAGCTTTTTATGTCAGTTTTGTGGTGTAAAACTGTCGCAAATTATGGCAAGAAACGTCAACGGGGCTTAGCGGGAGGGGGCGTGGCCTGCCATGGCTGGTAATATTTATTACAATTTATGCCATAATCTGGTATAAACCATAGTTCACGTTACGCCAGCTCAGAGCTGGTATAGATTTGAATTTCTGTGCATTGTGCACGGAAAGACTTTATACTAAGCCCGGGGTCTGTCTGGAGTCTGCCCCAGTGGCTTTCAGTTTTGCATATTCAGTGTCCGTCACCGTTGTTCACATCACACAGTAAGGCCCCATTCACACGACCGTATGTATTCCGTGATCCGTATAAAAACGGAACGGAAGACATACGGAAAGTCTTCCGTAGTGTTCCGCAATTTTGCGGACCCATTGACTTTAATGGGGCTACGGACGTGATTTTGCGGCCAAGTATAGGACATGTTTCATTTTTTTTGCGGGGCAACCTCCGTGAGGTACGGGATGCGGAATGCACACGGTGTGCATTCCGCATTTTTCTTCTCCTATGGAAAAATGAATGGGTCCGTATGGTTCTGCATCTTATCCGCAAAAATACGGATAAAATGCGGAAATGTACATACGGTCGTGTGAATGGGGCCTTAGGCTCTGTTAACATCGGCATCAGTGTCTGATCCATTGCACAATGGACCCCGCTGACGTATAACGGAACGAGTGTCAGCACGGTTCTTCCTGTCAAAACCAACGGAGCTTCCAAAGTAGGTGTGAACAGAGCCGAATACGCATTCTAGGAAAGAGCCCGCAGCGGAGTCGCAGCATGGCCATGTATAGAAAGGAATGGTCATAGAGCGAGTTGAACCAGTAACTAATTGTGGGTCACTGGAGACATCTTAAAAGGGGGGCAGGCTAAAATTAATTTGACTGCAGCACTTTTATACTACAAGAATAATTCCGATCATAATTAATAAAATGTATAGAAATCACAATCCGTGAAAGTGTGCGCTGAAACAAATCGCAAGACTGTGGAAGAGGAGGAATAGAAAAGGGCCAGTAGTTAATCACCAGGAGCTTTCCTCCCATTTATAAATTGCTTTAATGAAAACTCAGCTAAGGCCATTTCCTGCTTTATATCGGCAATAAATTAGCTATTAGTAAGAATCAATAGGTGCTAATTCTACAGACCTGGCCGGCTTGTATCAGTGCGTCCAGATGATGCATCCCTCTCGGCAGCGCCAACCTGCTCCCTGGGTTCACTCTGGTCTGGATCACAAGGGCATTCAGCTTCCAGGCTCTCTGGGTTCTGCTTCGGATGACTCTCATAAATAACACTTAACGGTTTACTGTCTCTCTCCATTTCCTTTAGATCAAGATTTATGATCTTCAGTCCATTTACGCAGTCACTGAGACAATCGATACTCTCTGTAGAAGACGGAGGTATGTGCAGACTATGGTTTGTGTGGTGAACATTCGCCGCAGTCTGTGCCACTTGTGTGTCTTTACCTTCACAATCACCAGGTTCATCAAAAGTCCACCCCTGTTGTGCCCAGTACTGAAACTGCTCATAGTACTGCCAGTACAATTCATTATAATGCTCAGCCCATTCCTCCTTGGTTGTAGGGCTATTCCATGGCTCAGAGTCGCAATCGTCACTTGTTACTGCCGGATCTTCATGCTTTTTAATCCAAGCCTGCCATAACAATCCCTGTCCATACTGGTTCCAGTATCGTTCCCAGCTCTCCTGCGAGCTCGGCCGTGCGGCGAATGGTTCCAGATCAGCCACATCCTCACTGGTAGCTGCAGCTGGACCTTCTTCAATGTCAGGCTGCTCAATGCTAGTAGAACCACCTTCGTCTTCACAGACCTCACTAATATCCTCCATAGCTTCTTTTATGCTTTCATGTATGTCTTTGGAGCCTTTCGTCTTTTTCTTCTTTTTCTTTCGGATTTTATCTTCCTTCACACAAGTTTCTAGGGGCTGAAAACAATCCACACAATATCAATAGTAAGTTATATTTATACAATGCACAAGTTAGGCTTAGGCTAGGGTCTACACACGTCACATAGCCGAAGGTCGCAGTTCTGTCTGTATTGCATTAGGGTTCATCCACACAACAATATTTTTGCATCTGGACCTATTAAAGGGAGTCTGTCACCTCATTGTCACCTATATAGCTAACAGCAGTGCCCCACAGAAGATTGCAGACACATTCCAGACATACCTGTGTGCACTGTGTGTGTATTACATATCTAGAAAAAGCACTTTTATTCTGCAGGAAAACAGCTCCCAAGTGCCCGGCTGAAAGTGAAAAACAGCTTTCTCTCATGACTTGGTTTCTAACAGCTATATCTTCTGATATACTGGGTATAATGCTGTGATTGGCATCATTTGAAAGCTTTCAAAAAAGGTCAGAACCATTTTTCTATCTGCTACCAATCCCAAGATATGAGCAGCTAAAGCAGCCCTTCCCTCTTCAGTCTGGTTTGCTTTGAGCACTTGCAGCAGCAGAGCCGGGCACTTGGGAGCTGTTTTCCTGCAGAATAAGGCTCCATTCACATTTCCGTGAATGGCGTCCGCATCCGATCCGCAACGTGTGCGGACCCATTCACTTTTTATCCGCGGCTCTGGATAAAAATAGAACATGTCCTATTCTTGGATCCACGGACAAGAAAAGGAAATGTCTATTATGTGCGGTCTGCAAATTGAGGACTGTACATGGCCACTGTCCGTGTTTTGCGGATCCGCAAAACACAGACAACACACACACGGATGTTTGAATTTAGCCTAAAAGTGCTTTTCCTGGACATGTAATACAGACACACAGTGCACACAGTTATGTCTGGGATGTGTCTGCAATCTTCTGTGGGGCAGTGCTCTGTTATATTGGTGAAAAACAGGTGAAAGACTCCCTTTAATTACTACGGGACCACAAAAAACAAATGCGGACATCCATGTGCCCTCCACATTCATGTGGCTAAGCCGCAAATCATAGAACATGTCCTATTCTTGTTCCTTTTGCAGACAATAAGCATTTTTTAAAGGAGCCATGAAAAGTGCAGGATGCAAATAGACGTGATTCACAGACTGCAAAATGGATAGCTTTGTAAATGCACCCTTAAAGGGGTTCTCCGGGAATTATGAAAATACTTAAATATTACTTTAAGGGGGAGCAATCATCTGGGGAAACAAAATGGCCGCCATCCTACCAGTACACACAGAACCTGTCCTAATCACACAGCAGGACAAGTTACTTCACAACACTGTGGTAAAGAGCTGTCTCATCCTCCTCTCTGCTCTGCTTGTCAGGGATTATGATCCTGAATACAGTTTAATATGATAGTCAGTTGAATCTCTGTGGGAATGGAGGTCATGAGGAGACATGAAGTACAGAGAGGCTGAATACGACAGTCTGTGGTAATGTGGGGCTGTGGTAATGGAGACTGCATACAAGTGCTGCTGCTCATTACCCACACCCCCATCTCATCTGTGTACTTCATGTCTCCTCATCATTTCCACATAGCAGAGAAGAGAATGGTGCAGCTCCTTACCTGACAAGTAACTTGTTCTCCTGTGTGATTAGGACAGGTTCTGTGTGTACTGGTAGGACAGCGGCCATTTTATTTGTCTTAATGATTGCTCCGTAGACAAAACTAGCCACTCTAACTAATGAAAGGTATTTGTGAATATATTTATACTAAGTAATATTTAAATATTTTCATTTTCTTAATTCCCGGAGAACCCCTTTAATGAAAGTGAATGGAGGTGTGTTGCAACCCGCAAGTTGCTGTGACTGCAAATCTATATAGTATGGATCAGGCACTCATATCGGAAATCCGCGGTGGTATCAATGGATTTTATTAAAAACTAATACATAGGTAAATCTGTACAACACAAACACTACCACAAATAACCTATATCAATAGATCTCATTATAATAAATAAAATAATAAACGCATGTGCTGTTCTCATGGACTAATTCCTAAACAGAATATCGTTCTCTATATCAGGTCTCACATACATGTCCACATTAATAGATGATCACCATCCTTTGGTTAGTTATTGCTTTTGAATGATGGCTGTTGCTGTGACTGCCAGGGCTGTGGAGTCGGTGCCCATTTTGTTGGAGTCGTTATAAAATGGACTGACTCCAAAAATAGTTGGTACAGTTAGTTCAATGCAGTATGTGCTGAATATATTTTCATAAGAAATTGAAAAATGATGAAATGTCCTATAAATGTCTGTTCTATTCCTCATTTAACGATCTAGGCTTTTAGTTGAGATTAATGTGTGCTACCCTTTATGTAGATGCCAGAAGTGAAGCTCCTCTGCTACAGATCAGAGGAAAAGGGCACTGGGAAGGAATGGCTGCACTCATCTCAGATCGAAATGCAACACAGCTTTCTAGTACTGACCTCCAGAGATTCAATGTCTCATTAAACAGGCTCCATGCACAGGGCTTTGCCTATTGAAAGGGAACCTGTCATGTTGAACATGGTGCTAGAGCTGCAGGCAGCATGTTATAGAGCAGGAGCTGAGCAGATCAATATACAGTTTTATGGGAAAAGATTCAGTAAAACTTGTAATTTATTCATCTAAATTCCTGCTTTGGAATTTGAAGTCCAGGAGGAGGTCCTATCAGTGTTTGACAGCTATCTCTGTATACACAGTCATAAAGGGAAGGCTATCAATCACTGATAGGACCGCCTCCTGGACTTCAAATTCCAAAGCAGGAATTTATATGAAATAATTACAAGTTTTACTGAATCTCTTCCCATAAAATAAAACATTCAGTCCCATAAAACTGTCTGCTCAGCGTCTCCTGTTCTATCACATGCTGCCTGTAGCTGAGATTGTAGTCTCATGGTGCGAATGGAGCGAATACTTGTAATTACACTGCACCGCCACGTAGTGTAATGACCAGACAGTCAAACAGCTGATTAGTGGGGGTGCCGGTCAGATATTGATGACCTATCCTGAGGATAAGTCATCTATATAAAGCTCTGCACAACCCCTTTAAAACTTCATTTTTCTCAGCATTATGAGGTACACAGGGAGGGAAATACAATGGAGGAATAGGCGATACGTAAAGTTTTTGTTTTCTCTTCCTATGTATCTCATAAATTTAAGGTGAACCTGTCATCATAAAGAATGAGAAGGATTTGAAATGAATTAATCTTTTTTCCACAAATCTACAGTATATATCAATCTGCTCAGCTCCTCCATAACATGATGGCTGCAGATCAGACACCATGTTCAACATGACAAGTTCCCTATAACAGAGAGACAGCTGTATTTTTATACCACAATTGTGGGGTTATCTTACATTTTGAATCACCTCAGACAACCCCTTTGGAGACCACTTCCTTTGCCATTTTGGCCTTACGAAAACTGGTGGTTCTTATACAAACAGATCTGACCCTGATAAATGCACTGTAACAAACAGAACCAGCCAAAGCCTTACCACAAAGTTCTTCTCAAATGATGACCCACCAAACTGTATGGGGAGACCCATCCGCAGCATTAGCTCAGACTCGGAGTCTAGTTCTCCTTCCTCCACAGGTTGGTCAGAGACATTGGACAACTCCAGCTCTTCCTGCTCATCCTCATAATCTGCAGGAAAAACACAACGTTACACTGACTGAAACACACAGGTCTAGTTAGGACTTCTGTCATGAATTTACGGATAATGAAGGTGTAGCTGATGTTATCCTCTTCATTGCAAGAGGTTAAATCTGCAGAAGATCCATGACATATTGGTCAAAAGTTTGTGAGGATCTTAAAGGGAATGCATCACCAAATTTGTTTTCTGCCATCTAAAACCAGAGAGGGACATACATTCTTTTCTCTAATCTGGTTTAATTTTCTGATCTCACAATTTTTTATCCTATTTCCTGAAGATAATTATGGGGGCGACCAGTGATATCACCTATTGTGACCGCTGGATCCTGTGATATAATATATATCTCTGTCATCCTGTCTGTAATGATAAGCAGATAACTGCAGTAAAGTGATCTGTACAGACCAACGCCTTAGGCTTATGGGCCAGTGTGAAAACTGCAGGATTGTAGCCTTTTTATATAGACATTGACAAGGAAAACTAAAAATAACATCATCAAAATGTCTTTAAAGAAGAACTCCCGACAAAAATTTTATTCCATGTCCTGCTAGAAATGTACATGATGTAATCTGTAGTGAATGTCATTTTCTTACCAGTAGCTGAATTTTTGATTTATATCATCCTGAAGTTTCTTATCTGTGTCATGTGACCAGCAATTAGACCCAACAACTCACACATGGACTTATGTGTGGACAGGAAGTCTAATTCTCTATGTATTCCTATGAGACTGAAAGTGAGGCTCCCATAGGAATGAATAGAGCAGTTACTGGCTTAATGTCCTGGGTCAGTTGGAGGTCAGGGAGTTGGTCACATGACCCAGCTACAATAAGAAGAGAGGTTTTTACTCACAGAAACAGTCACTAATAAGAAAATGACAATCACTACAGATTATATCATGCACCTGTCTAACAGGTCAGAGAATAAAAATTTTTGCGGGAGTTCTTCTTTAATGTGTTGAACATAAAACTGATTTAAACAAATGGACATTCTCTTTAACAAGTGAATAGGGTAATAAGCCTTGGAAATCCACACCATGCTGCCATCTCTGAATGTGGCCATAATAGAGTCAATAAGGTAAAAGTCTAAAAACCAGGAGGGGAAAAATAAAAATAAAAAAAGGACAAGGAAAAAAAATAAAAGTGGGTTACTTCACACATTTAAGACACTTGGCTGGCATAGAGTTTTTCACAATAGCAGCAGTTCGATGGTGTGTATAATGTAATTTATCTGACTCTTTGTAACTGAAGATCCATCCTCTGGATAGGTCATCAGCATCTGGACCCCCACGGATCAGCCATATGAGAAGGCCCCAGCCTTCTCGCCGTTTACCCTAGCCAACTGACGTCATGACAATCGGTCTCGTGGCCTATGCACAGCACTAGTCACTTGAATGGGGCCACGTGACCCCCACCATGCCAGAATCCCCAGAGATCCAGAGGATAGGTCATGAGTTACAAAGAGAAGAACTCCTCTAAGTACGAGCACTGTATACAGTAAAGGTCTCCGCATATAAGAGATAAAAGTGGCCGAACTCATATGCTCAGCTCGAGTGAGATTGCTGTTTAGGTGGCATGAATGGTGACGATTAGGGATAAGCGAATCGACCAAAGTCGATTTTCATAAAACCTCATTAGAATACTGTACGGAGTGAGCGCTCTGTATTAGAATGTAATGGCTCCAATGAGCCGAAGTTATTATTTTGCGGGTAATAACTTGAGAAATTAATTTCTACTGTAAAAAACCTTTGTACCGAACTCGGGTTTGGTTTTAGTTTTTTTACAGTAGAATTTAATTTACAAAGTTATTACCCGAATACATTCTAATACTGTACGGAGCGCTCATCCCTAGTGATAAAAGAGGTCTACAACTCTTGCCTTGCCAGGGCCAATACCATGTCTTCATAGTATTAAACTCTAGGACTAATTCACACGACCATGATCGGCCTGGGAAACACGGTCCATGTCGGCTGCATCTCCCTGGCTGACCAGTGCTCCCTGATACAGTCAGTTCCTAACTGATCGGGGGTCTAATGTACTGTACTTATGAAAATCATTGGCCAGACCCCTTAGGCCTCTTTCACACTAGCGGCAGTCCTGATCCGGCAGGTGAAGGGTGCTGCCGGATCCGGACTGCCGCAGGGACATGTGTGGAGCCGGAACCGCGCTCCGGCCCCACACATGTCACACAGTACATACACACACAGACACACACACATATACACATGGTGGAATCGTCATCTGTGTGCGCCGTCCTGTTCCTCCTGCGCTCTAGAGACCTGCCGGGGAGCATGTAAGTATGTATGTGTATTTGTATGTATATATGTCTGTGTGTGTTTACGTCTGTATGTGTGTATTGTATGTATGTGTGCAGGTGACGGATCCTTCATGGACTCCATTGAAAGTCAATGTAGGACGGATCCGTTCACCATTGTGTCACACCAAACGGATCCGTCCCCATTGACTTGCATTGGGGGTCATTCCGGATCCGTCTTGGTGCGGATGCCTGGACCGGAGAGCAAACAGCAGCATGCTACGGTTTGTTCTCCGGTCTGAAGACGGAACGGAATGCATTTAGGAGCACTCCGTTGTCTTCAGTTCAGTTTTGTCCCCATTGACAATGAATGGGGACAAAACTGAAGTGTTTTATTCCGGTATTGAGCCCCTATGACGGAACTCAATACCGGAATTTTAAAACGCTAGTGTGAAAGTAGCCTTAGTTGGGAAACATGCTCTAAAAGGGGTTCTCACAATGAACATTTATTACCTATCCACAGATGATAAATGTCTGAACCCTGGGGGCCCCCACTGATCTCTAGAATGGCGGACATGGGACCCCTGTCCCTAGCACTGCCTGCCCACATGGAAGAGGAGCTTGACTGGAGCTGCAGTGGAGGACGTTCAATGACTGACGGAAACAGCCGAGTGCAGTAAATGGCTCTGGCAGTCCCAAAGACATTAAATGGAGCAGTGACGCTATGTTAAACCCCTCTTTTCTGTGGTTGTGCAAAGGGAGGGAAAGGAAGCCCCCTGCAACCAGTTGTTGGGAGTCCCAGTGGTGTTGCCTTCACTAATCAGACATTTATCACTGTGGAAGGATGATAAAGGTCCATTGTAGAACTACCCTTTAAATATTGTAACAGCCTCCTCCGACAGACAGGAACGCAGGGAATGATTTGGTTTTGCTAAAGATACTAAAGCATCTTTCCTCCTGAAACTGATTTGCAAACAATACCTCTGAGAGCCTTCTTATTGCTGTCAATTCCCTTCAATCCTAAATGGTAGAGGTAGCGATCACTAGAAGAAAAAAGCAATAGTATATGAGGGAGGATAAGAGCACATCCAGTGAGGACAGGTGAAATCGTACATCCTACAGTTACACTGCCTGTATAATTAGGTTGACATAAGCGGCTAAACACAAGGATGCAGACAGGGCAGCCTCCCAGCGAAAACCACGCGCCAGTCCAAGAAAACAGTTGACTCTTAAAGGGAACGTGTCACTGACTTTTTTTTCTACCCATTAAAACAGATAGTGACACGTATCCCTTTTTTTCTAATATGTTTTTATTTTTTAATTGCACATTTTTTTTAATTCTATTTCCTGAACGTGATTACGGAGGCGGCCATCTTGCCTGAGCTGTTCTTAAAGGCGTTATTCTGGGAATTTATATTGATGACCTCAGGGTAGGTCATTAATATCAGATCGGTGGAGGTCTGACACCTGGTACCCCTGCCGATCAGCTTTTAGAAGAGGCTGGGGCTCTGTGAGTGTCGTGGCCTCTGTCTCTAGGTCAGGTGATGTCACTGTACATCAGTCACATGACCTAGTTGCAGCTCAGCCCCATTCAAGTCAATGGGGCTGAGCTGCAATACCAAGCACTGCCACTTTAATGTACAGCACTGTCCTTGGAAAAGCTGCAGGGAGTCGGCTACACTCACCAGAGCTGCGGCGTGGTGGTGGCTCCCTGAAACAGCTGATCGGTGGGGATGCCCAGATTCAGCATTCACCCCTATAATGAGGACCTGAACAGCATTTAGGCATATGCTTTACAGCAGCTATCATGGGCCATAGACACAATGGACAGGAGCTGACCCCATTGACTTCTATGGGAGAGTTTTCTAGGCATGCTCTGTGACCTGTGCAGAGGTCAGGAGGGAGTAGATAAGCTGTGATATCACCTATTGTGACTGATGGATCCTGTGTTATCTACTGTATTTACAGGTGCTATCTGCCATTCTAATCCTGCCTCTTACTATTAGGCTTAGGGGCCAGTGTTATGTTTTTTGCTTAAATTTAGATTAGAGTGACATGAAAAATTAAAAATAACATCACCAACAATTCTTTAAAAACATTTTACATAAAAACATGATTTAAACAGATCATTTTCTGATGTCACATTCCCTTTATATGGTTATGAGCTAAGAATAAAAGGAAAAACTTTAAAGTTAAAAGGGGAAGCATTTTCACATTCTGATGTATTCGGATGTATAAACATACCAGCAGGGGCGTAGCTATAGGGGGTGCAGAGGTAGCAGCCGCAGTACCAGGCCCAGGAGCCTGAGGGGGCCCAGAGACCCCTGTGCCGCATAAGAAGACACACAAAGTACTGAGGGAAGGGGGGCCCAAGCTGAACTCTTGCACCAGGGCCCATGAGCTTTTAGCTACGCCCCTGCGTACCAGGATGAATTTCTTTGATTTGGTAACAGCAGTGTACATGATATAGAGTGGGTGGGTGAAGGCTCACATAACCACAGCGTACCGTGTGACCACTTCTTCGCCAGACTTACTGGCCTAGTCTTTAAGGTCTATAAGGTGCACATACACCTTCAATAGTTGTTCAGTCGATGGTTCTCTCTCCCGACTCCCACATGCAGGCTTTGCCTAGGTTGCATGTGTTTCCAATGGGGAGAGAAAGGTCCCTGGTAGCAGCTTATCTTCCAGAGTAAAAAAGGATTGATGCGTTGAAATTCAATGTGTGATTCCCTCCCCAGACATCATCTGCAGGGGCAGAGTCAGGAGTCCCCATACACATTAGATTGCCGACAGGTTCGGAGGACAATGGTCTAATGTGTATGGGGACCTTAACGACCCAGGATAACAACCAGAAGACAACTGAAGTCACAGTCATCAAAAACCTCTTCAAAATACAAAATGTTGAGCACTTACTTGAAAAAAGCTCTGGAGCAGAGACACAGTATCCGACTGTCCTCACCCAGATCATCCACATATAGACACATTTCTGCCACCTGATTCCACTCCACACACAGCATGGTCCTGAAGAAACCAAACATGTCAGGAGGCTTTATTAAAGTGGATCCAGAATATCCTGCCTTCTGGGTATTACAACAAATTAGGGTTGTCACAATACAAAAATTTTGATTCGATTTCAATACCATAAAAAAAAACATTGTGATATTTTATTGTGTTTATATATAAAATTGGGAAAGGGGGTGATTTAAACTTAATATTTTGGTGTTTTTTTTTTTATATTTAAACTTTAGCCACCTTAGGGGCTAGAACCCTTGTCCTATTCACCCGAATAGAGCTCTATTTTGGTGAATAGGATCTTACACAGTCCCTGCTGCCCTGTGCACACAGCAGCAGGGAGCTTACCATGGCAGCCAAGGCTTCAGCAGAGTCCTGGCTGCCATGGTAAAAATCAGAGCCTTGTATTTTCATTGCCGATCGGCCCTGCGCCACCAATGACTATAATACTGAAGTTGGGGGGGGGGGGGGGGGGGGGGGGGGGCTGGGGTTCTAATTGCCGTGGTTCGGCGGATCACTGTGACCTGTCATTGAGGCCGGGTGTTGGGTATGTGATACAACCAGCATTCGTTGTCTACATTTGTATTTAAGGAAAAATTATATTCATTGGTGGCACAGTGGCCACAGCCCCTCCCCTCCTCCTCACTGCTATTCTCACTGGTGGAAGTGTTGGTCGCATTACTGCGGGGAGGGAGGCACTGCCTCCTTCTCCACTGTGCTGCTGAGGAGAACATGGCGCACGCAGATAGTGCCGACAGCTCCAACAGATACTAGGCTGCGCAACTGTATCGGTAAATTGTAGAACCCAGTAACGAATCGATCCAGGTCTAAAAGTATCAATTGGGTATCAAAAATTCGATACTCGGTGTAACCCTAAAACAAATACTGGCTCGTTTGGTAAAAGGGACCAGTTACATTGAAAATGCATTCAGTTTTGCAGGCAGCATGCTACAGAGCAGGAGGAGCTGAGCAGGTTAATAAATCCGGTCGCATTCGCATCTGCGGTAAAAGGATCTGGCATAAATGCTGGTTGTCAGCCAGACCAAAAACAGTGGAATGCAATAGTTTTTGTAGGGCTGAAACTCCGCATTTATGCCTGAAATGGCCAGATCACTACCGAATCCTATTATAGTCAATAGAGATCCGGCGGTGATCTGTAGAATCCTGCAATGTCGAATCTGGTGAACTCTGGCAGGCAGTTCTCTGCCGAAAAAGCGAACGTGACCTTACTGCACCAGACTGTTTACTAAGTTTGGTGCATGAGACTCCAGTCTTAGTTAATCTGCCTTAATGTATTTTGGAAACACTTTCAGGAAGAAGCCATAAAAAACACTCATCTCCTGATCTGAAACTGGCAGGGACTCAACAAAAACCTGCAGAGCCGCTAATGGATTCTCCGCTGTCTCCAGGATCAGCCGAAAACAGGCATTGCATATGCATTGTGCATGGGAGGATGCCACAGTCTGCTGTGTTTTTCCATATACCAGCCCAATGGAGTCATGTGAATATATTCGATGAATGCGCCAGGAACTTTCATGGTGCATATGCTAAATACACTGCTAACACAGCGCGAAAATAGTCCTAGTAAAACAAGGGGACAGGTAGCATGGCTGCTCCGCTTGTCTATAATACCGTATGTAAAGGAAAGACCCCCCAAAAAAAAAAAAAAAAAGATTGTCACGAAACATATTCTACATTTTTCAAACCAGCCCTTGGATCTGAAAGCTTTTGTAATTGGATGTAATTAAAAATACTGTATAACCACTGAGTTATTCACTGAAATGTATCTGTATAGCGCCACCTGCTGTTAGTTTTTTCCTTATTTTTTTGTCCATCTCACTGAGCTGGTCGCACGTGCTCAGTTTAAATCTTCAACTGCCACCAGCCATATGTTCTCTTAGAAGCTGTGGCAGTTACAGGGATAGAGCTGCAGCAGAAAGGACACGTTCATTGACCTGCCAGGGTGAAGAAAATCTAGAAGGCAATTGGAGCAGTGAATGTGGAGATCTCTGGATCCATGTGTGGTACAGGGCTGGTTCTAGCTTTGTTAGAAAGGGATTTTCATGTACTATATGATGTCTGATTTTCAGATTTTTTTTACATCATAACCTCTCAAAACACTCTTGAAACCGCATAGAATCTGCACTACTTACAGAGCTGTTGGTGTTTTTGTGTGTTTTTTTTTGTTGCAGATTCTGTTTATGTTTGCAACACCATTAAAGTCTATGGGGAAAAAATCACTACATAAGGTGAAGAATTTTTACTACTTTTTTGATAAATTTTCGGTGTAGACAGAATAGCAAATCTAGGCTGTAGTGTAGAAGCAGCCGTAGACAGTTTCAGAAATCTCCCCCAATGTGTGAAGGACGCCTAAGGCTACCTACACACAGGTGTGGCAGAGAAGACCCTTCATTCTCAGGGGTCAATGGGGGGGTCCAGAGGTCTAACCTCTACCAATCATAAAGTGATAGAGTGATGTCATCTAGTAATATGCCTCCACCTTATGAGATGGGACTACCTTTTTAAGGAGGCCAGCACCCTGACGTTACAGAAAGTCACCCGTGCACAGACTAGACCTGTGGTGGTCTTCTCACCTGCTAGTACTTGTGAAGTTCTAGAAGACAATCTTAAGCCGATGAGATCTCCTTCTTAGAACGAGGTTTCTACGGTTAGAAATAAAACAAAGTTAGATTTCAGCTCTGTACAAGAAAAATTCACACCATCACATTCATGAGAGAAGGTCATAAATATACACTGGACCTGCAAAAACTGTGCAGAGATTAAGTAAGTGGCATTTATCATGTAGAGAAAGTTACTACAAGGCACTTACTAATGTAAGTAAGGCAATCCAGCAGCAGTGGTCGTGCTTGCACACTATAGAAAAAAGCACTGGTCTACGAGCGCTCCCATAGTCCCGGCAACCAGAGGAGCAGGCAATGTTTCCTATAGTGTATAAGCACGGCCACCGCTGCTGAAATGCAACAACCCCTTTAAAGAGGACCTTTCACCACTCCTGACATGCCTGTTTTTATAGCTTCATGCAGTTATGAATGAATTGCTAGCAGTCTGCAGTAAGGGTACAGAGGGAAGGTAACCAGTTGGTGTGTGTATCTGTACAGTCTGAAAATAGCAGCACTAATTGGATAGAGTCAGACTGTACAGGTACACACCCCCAACTGGTTACCTCCCCTCTGTACCCTTACTGCAGACTGCTAGCAATTCATTCATAACTTCTAGTAGAAATAATAAAGGAATAGTACGGTACAACATATAGACATAAGAATAGATGCTCCTGGATTGTTATTACATGGGGAATACGTGTTTCCTCAGGATGGCAATACAGCTGAAGTCAGGAGTCCAGGGTGCACCTGCAGACCCGGCCAAGTACATAAGTGCTTCATACCCCCAGCCAGGGGTGGATTGGGGAACTTATAGTAGCCATATGTTGTAGGCAGGACTAAACTGATAGAAGATGGCATAACATAAGTAGCCAGGGCCTGCAATACTGTAGTGCAGCACAAAGTACTGCCGCCCTCTCCACAGTATTCAACAGTATCATCGTCCCGAGTACAGCAATACAGTTGAGTTCAGGAGGGTAACTGCGGCAGTTGAGCATCAGATCATTATGTATTTGGCCTGCAGCCATCAGGAAAGCTTGGGTGGCCCCTTAAGCATCGGTCCACCGGCAAATTTCCCAGTAGGGTCTATGGCCAATCCGCCACTGCCTCCAGAGTTAATGAACTCTGGGAGCGACAGATCATTACTTCTCTGGCTGGCGGCCGTGAGGAGGCTTTAGCCGCAGGTTCTATGGCCAGTCCGCCCCTGTTGATAGGACCGCCCATATGACACCTGGAAAGAGAAGATCTCAGGTCATCTGAAATTCCTCTGAAGACATGCAGATCTGTCCTCTGGTGTGAACGACGTTCCAGCCATAGACAAGATGAACTTTTCCACAAATCTCAGCTACAAAAGTGCTGCAAGTAGTGGATGTCTAAATCCTGTTGTGGATCACCATGCCTATATGTACATGTGTGTATGTATGTGTATATACATGTGTGTGTCATGGAACACATTTATATAAGCATGCACAAAAGCAGACACTTTACATGATGCAGTAAATAAGAGCTAAGACTACAGAGAAATGCAGAGACACATATAACATGTACTGTACATATATATAACATGTACTGTACATACACACACATATACCATGTACAGTCCATACACACACACATATACCATGTACAGTCCATACACACACATATAACATGCACTGTCCATACACACACACACACCATGTACGGTCCATACACACACACACACACATATACCATGTACAGTCCATACACACACACACATATACCATGTACAGTCCATACACACACATGTACGGTCCATACACACACATATAACATGCACTGTCCATACACACACACACACCATGTACGGTCCATACACACACACACATATACCATGTACAGTCCATACACACACATGTACGGTCCATACACACACATATAACATGCACTGTCCATACACACACACACACATATACCATGTACAGTCCATACACACACATGTACGGTCCATACACACACATGTACGGTCCATACACACACATGTACGGTCCATACACACACATATAACATGCATTGTCCATACACACACACACACATACCATGTACAGTCCATACACACACACACATATACCATGTACAGTCCATACACACACATATACCATGCACTGTCCATACACACACACATATACCATGTACGGTCCATACACACACATATACCATGTACGGTCCATACACACACACACACATATACCATGTACAGTCCATACACACACACACACATATACCATGTACAGTCCATACACACACACACACACATATACCATGTACAGTCCATACACACACACACACACACACATATACCATGTACAGTCCATACACACACACACACACACATATACCATGTACAGTCCATACACACACATATACCATGTACAGTCCATACACATATACCATGTACAGTCCATACACACACATATAACATGTACAGTCCATACACACATATACCATGCACTGTACACACACATATACCATGTACAGTCCATACACACACATATACCATGTACAGTCCATACACATATACCATGTACAGTCCATACACACACATAACATGCACTGTCCATACACACACATATAACATGTACAGTCCATACACACATATACCATGCACTGTACACACACATATACCATGTACAGTCCATACACACATATACCATGTACAGTCCATACACACACATATACCATGTACAGTCCATACACATATACCATGTACAGTCCATACACACACACACCATGTACAGTCCATACACACACATATAACATGCACTGTTCATACACACACATATAACATGCACTGTTCATACACACACATATAACATGCACTGTTCATACACACACATATAACATGCACTGTTCATACACACACATTTAGCATGTACTGTCCATACACACACATATAGCATGTACTGTTCATACACACATATAACATGCACTGTCCATACACACACATATAGCATGCACTGTTCATACACACATATAACATGCACTGTTCATACACACATATAACATGCACTGTTCATACACACATATAACATGTACTGTCCATACACACACACCATGTACAGTCCATACACACACATATAACATGCACTGTCCATACACACACATATAGCATGTACTGTTCATACACACATATAACATGCACTGTCCATACACACACATATAGCATGCACTGTTCATACACACATATAACATGCACTGTTCATACACACATATAACATGCACTGTTCATACACACATATAGCATGTACTGTTCATACACACATATAAAATGCACTGTCCATACACACACATATAGCATGCACTGTTCATACACACATATAACATGCACTGTTCATACACACATATAACATGCACTGTTCATACACACATATAACATGTACTGTCCATACACACACATATAGCGTGTACTGAGTCTGTTCATACACACACATACGTGAGGTCACCCCGCTCTCTCTTTGCTTGTGAGGCAGGTAAATACAGGCGACATGTCCCCTCATCCTCACGCCACGGAATTCAGCATGGGCTCGAGTAGGTGTGTTCATGGAAATACAAAACAAAACTACCACCCCCAGCATGCACTGCCACATTTCCTGCTTCCTGCACTCAGAAGACGCACGGGTCCCATACAATGCACGTTCACCGCGGCTCAGGAGAACTCTTCTCTCAGAGCCATCTGCAGACTACATCTCCCGGCATGCTCTTCTGTGTTGACACCAAGAAGTCCCGCCTCCGACGTCCGTGTGACAGGAGGCAGGAAGACGGCGGGCGGGCATGGCATGCTGGGTATTGTAGTCACTTGTAGTTGTACAGCGCTGGAGGTGCTCCGGGTAGAAGCTTGGACACTGGCATCTATCGGGGTGGGTATTGTGTGACTGGTGACACCCTGTGTTATGTAGTGTCCTGTGCTTCTCCATGTCTTATCTGTATCCAGGGTCCGATTACTTGTATGTGACCCCCGGGTGTGATTGTGTCAGAAATAGTGTCACACAGCACCCACCTATATAGTGTGTAACACCACCACCTGTATAGTGTCACGCCCCCACCTAAATAGTGTCACACGGCACCTACCTATATAGTGTGTAACACCACCACCTGTTTAGTGTCACACCCTTCCCACCTAGTGTCACACCCCCACCTAAAGCCTCATTCAGGCATCCGTGTCCGTGCTCAAATCTGTGAGCAGGTGGTCAGTGAGGCATCCGTGAAGCTGTCAGTGAAGGATCCGTGTGTCCATGTTTTGCATTCAGTGTTTCACTGACACTGAACAGCTGAAAAATAATTTTCAAAGCATCTCTTCTTAATGATCCGTGAAACACGGATCCGTGTTGCATCCGTGGTTTTCATGGACTCATAGACTATAATGGGCGAGAGGGATCCGGGAACACGGCACAAGATAGGACATGCATCTGTGCTGAAAACACTGACCCACGGACCATGCTAAAACACTGATGTCTGAATACACACATTAAAATGAATGGGGACGTGTGCTGTCCGTGGAGAACACTGACGTGTGAATGAGGCTTAGTGTCACACAGCACCCACCTAAATACAAGTGCATCTCAGTAAATTAGAATATCATAAAAAAGTTGTTTTTGAATTGAATTACTGAAAAAAAGCGAAACCCATATATTATATAGAGTCATTACAAACAGCGTGAACTTTTTCAAGGAAAACCCAAAATTCATTATCTCAGAAAATTAGAATATTATATTAGACCAACTGTAATTTTTTTTTTAAACACAGAAATGTTGGCCAAATGAGAAGTAAATGCACTCAATACTTGGTTGGGGCTCCTTTTGCATGAATGACTGCATTAATGCGGCGTGGCATGGAGGGGATCAGCCTGTGGCACTGCAGAGGTGTTATGGAAGTCCAGGTTGCTTTGATAGAAGCATTTAGCTCGTCTACATTGTTGGGTCTGGTGTCTCTCATCTTCCTCTTGACAATACCCTATAGATTCTCTATGGGGTTAAGGTCAGGCGAGTTTGCTGGCCAATCAAGCATATTGATACTGTGGTTATTAAATCAGGTATTGGTACTTTTGGCAGTGTGGACAGGTGCCAAGTCCTGATGGAAAATAAAAATTCCATCTCCAAAAAGCTTGTCGGCAGATGACATGGCTCCCCAAACCATCACTGATTGTGGAAACTTCACACTAGACCTCAAGCAGCTTGGATTGAGTGCCTCTCCACTCTTCCTCCAGTCTCTGGGACCTTGATTTCCAAATAAAATGCAAAATTTACTGTCATCTGAGAACAACACCTTTGACCACTGAGCAACAGTCCAGTTCTTTTTCTCCTTGGCCCAGGTAAGACGCTTCTGACGTTGTCTATTGGTCATGAGTGGCTTGACACATGGAGTGAGACACTTGTAGCCCATGTCCTGGATACGTCTGTGTGTGCTGGCTCTTGAAGCACTGACTCCAGCAGTGAATCTCCCCCAATTTAGGAAAAGCCTTTCCTTAACAATCCTATCAAGGCTGCGGTTCTCCCTGTTGCTTGTGCACCTTTTTCTACCACCCTTTTGCCTTCCACTCAACTTTCCATTAATATGCTTTGATACAGCACTCTGTGAACAGCCAGCTTCTTTAGCAATGACCTTTTGTGTCTTACCCTCCTTGTGGAGAGTGTCAATGACAGCCTTCTGGACATCTGTCAAGTCAGCAGTCTTCCCCATGATTGTGTCGCCTACTGAACCAGACTAAGGGACCTTTTTAAAGGCTTAGGAAGCATTTGCAGGTGTTTTGGGTTAATTATTCTAATTTTCTGATATAATGAATTTTGGGTTTTCCTTGGCTGTAAGCCATAATCATCAACATTAACAGAAATAAACACTTGAAAAGTTCACTCTGTTTGTAATGACTTTATATAACATATGTGTTTCACTTTTCGAACCGATTTACTGAAAAAAACAACTTTTTGATGATATTCTAATTTATTGAAATGCACTTGTGTCACACACTTCTCACCTAAATAGTGTCACACATACAGTGTCCAGAAATGTATGTGGTATATGTTGTCCAGAAAAATATACCATGAGCCCCTTTTCCACTGCATGGAACCCACTCGGCTGTACTCTACTCTGTTTTTCCACTTGCCTAAAATCACGTGACCAGACTGCAGACTACTGATTGGTCAGAAGGAATCCCTATACTGCTACCAGCTATACCGAGGGGGTACCATATCCACAATGGAAACAACCTAGCTGGTATCAAAGCCGATTACAGGCGAGTAGGGTAGAGCAGTGAAAAGTGTGTATATACTATATATATATATACACACACACACACACATGTTTCCCAGCTCTCTTCTCCCTTGCTGGTGTGGCTTGAGACCTCCTTTGGCCTGTGGCTTGTGTCTTATGCCTCATTCACATGTCAGTGATTTGCATCAGTATTTGTGAGCCAAAACCAGGTGCAGATTTTTCCCTTCTACCTTGTATCTGTGGAGGCTTCAATCCTGGTTTTGGCCTAATGCAAAATCACTAATGCAAATCACTGACCAAACACTGACGTGTGAATGAGGATTTAAAAGGGTTTTCCAAAAACAGCTTCACACCTGACCATGGGTTTGTGTCGGGTATTGTAGCTCCGCTTCCTTGAAGTGAATCAGGGCTGAGCTGTAATACCGCACACAACCAGTGGGCAGGTGTGGTGCTGTTTTTATAAGGCTCCATCTTTTTCTAGTCCCGCACCACCCCTTTAATTGTCAGTGCAGTGAACAAAGGGCTTCCTGTTAATCCAAATAAAAGGCAAGACCAAGAGTAACTACAACCCTCACCCGGCCCTGGGTGGTTTCTAGATGCTCGGTGGTCACCACTATGTACGTCACATCTTATATTGTTACATGAGTTTTCCAGTCTTAAGCCTAATTCACATTTCCGTGGAACACAGTCCGGGACAATCCGTGAAATCCGGGACCTTCTGAGGACGGGAGCGCACGGCGTCATTGGTTGCTATGACACCGTGCGCTTCCTGAGGCCGCCACTGTACAGTGATACAAGTGTATCACTGTACAGCGCCGGCCTCAGGAAGCGTACGGCGTCATAGCAACTAATGACGCCGTGCGCTCCCGTCAGAAGGAGCACGGTCCGGAATTTCCCGTCAGAAGGAGCACGGTCCGGAATTTCACGGATTGTCCCGGACCGTGTTCCACGAAATGTGAATTAGGCTTTAGGCTGTGTTCACATGACGGACTTTTCGGTCATTGAAAAGAGTTTAATCTGTAAAGGAAATCCCGCGCTGTCCAGTTATGTGCTGCAGTGTCGATGAGAGGTTTTATTGTTATTTTTTTTGCTGTTACTGTGGACGCTGCAGATTTTCTGCTTATATTACACATGGTTTTACCCTTAGGGTCTGTTCACACACTTAAAAGATCAAAAACTAAACAGAAAAAAATGTATAAAAAGCTGCACATCAGAAAGTAAAAGCAAAATATTGTATTCAATAAAAGATGAATCCAATGCACGTGCACACCCAGTCCTAAATGCGGACAGTTGTATGCTGCCAAAAGACACCAAAAATCAGTACATAACAGATAGATAACAATACCCATAATGAAAGTGTCGGGGCAGACAGTGCGCAGGTAATGTGCCCACACGTATCGCTGAAATGAATGGCTTCCTCAGGGGGTCTGACAGAGGTCTTGTTGTACCTCTATTTATATGTATCATAATCACCTGGTCAGAGACAGAACATGATATAGGTATAATGTAACAGAGTATCAGCACCCCCGGCGTTCCCAAAACTGAACTGCGCATGCGCACTGCGTTCCACAGACTGGAAGTGATATAAAAAAACACTTGTGCAAGATGGCATATGCGTTTCACCATACGTTACAGACCCCTCGGCACCGCCACGATACAAAATGATAACTTTTAACATAATACTATAAATAAAGAAAGATAACACAAAATAATAACATACACCTGATGTCAATACAGTAAAATAATCAAATCTCAAACAAGAATTATTTTTATTTAATGCACTTATATATTCCGCAGCGCTTTACAGACATTAGTTTCCTATCAGTAAGGCCCCATTCAGCCGACCGTGTTTCGCTGTATGGCGGTGGCCTCAGGAAGCGCACGGCGTCATAGCAACCAATGGCGCCGTGCGCTCCCGTCCTCAGGGGCAGCAGAGGCTGGGCTTTCACGGCTCGTATACAGCCATGAAACACGGGCGTCTGAATGGGGCCTAAGTCTTTGGAGTGTGGGAGGAAACCCACACAAACACCCGGAGAACATACAAACTCCATGCAGATGTTGTCCTTGGTCAGATTTGAACCCAGGACCCCAGAGCTGCAAAGCACCAGTGCTAACCACTGAGCCACATGAATTATATCGATAACTAAAGGAGTAGATATATGCGCATGAACAAAAAATTATATAATACAACATGTTTTATGGGGAAAAATCCACACAGAAAATCCACAAAGACAAGTGGCGTGCTGAGGATTTCTAAATCTGCACGGCGGTCAATTTCCACACAGAAGTGTACATGGGATTTGTCTCATCTCATACATTTGTTTGTACTGTATTAGGTTGCGTTCACACGACCGTATAAATGGGTCTTCATCCGTTCCGCAATTTTGCAGAGTGGGTGCAGACCCATTCATTTCAATGGGGCCACAAAAGATGCGGAAAGCACACCGTGTACTGTCTGTATCTGTAGTTCTGTTCCGCGGCCCCGCAAAAAAGATAGAGCGTGTCTTATTCTTGTCGGACAAGAATAGGCATTTTTATCATAGATCCGGCCATGTGCGGTCCGGAAAACGCTTACGATCGTGTGAATGCACCCTTACGCTGTGTCTTTTCTGCACAAAAATCTGCAAAGTGTGCAGGGAGCCTAAATGTATTATTTGCTCCTGAACTCGTGATAATGCGTATCTGAAGACTAAGGACTGGAAGGAGTAATGCCGGGCCGGTATTTAGGTCAATCCTTCCTATTAAGACACTGAATCACTACATATTTAGCACATAGTTTCCTCAGATTACAGTCGAGCTGAAGTTCTTCTGCTAATTACCTCAGTGTGGTGCCTATGAAAGCATTGTCCACATGGACTTCTCCATCATCTTTTCTGTAAGAGAATTGCAATCCCCAAGCTATTGTAATTTCAGTGGAGCATCCCGTTCTCTTGTGTCCATTGATCAAGGTCGGTGCTGGGACCTTCACCCATCTGCACATGGATGGCCTAGTCTAAGGACAATCGATCAGTTTTGTAGTCCCATAAACATGTATTATTTGCATGACTTTTGGAGCATATGGACATTGTAAGAGCCAGTACATGGACCCCCTACACTACGGTTCCCTGACAGTGACTGCCATATAACCAGGAACCCATAGCCAAATCTGACATTTTATTGAAGTCCTCCTACCATAAAAGCTGGCCGATGCAGGATCGCCAAGCTGACTTCTATTAAAAAATTGTCTTCATGAGATGACCCCTTTAAAAGGGTTGTCCAGACAGTAAGTGGAATCATGTAGAGAAATTTAATACAAGGCACTTACTAATGTATTGTGATTCTCCATTTTGCTCCCTTTTCTGGCTGGATTCATTTTTCCATCACATTATACACTGCTCGTTTCCATGGTTACGACCACCCTGCAGTCCATCGGTGGTGGCTGTGCTTGCACACTATAGAAAAAAATACTGCCCTATGTGCGCTCCCATGGTCCTGACCACCAGAGAGGCTTTTTCCTATAGTGTGCATGCACGATCACCTCTTGCAGGGTGGTCGTAACCATGGAAACAAGAAGTATATCATGTAATGGAAAAATGAATTCAGCCAGCAAAGGAGACAATATGTATAATCACAATACATTAGTAAGTGCCTTGTATTAACTTTTTCTACATGATAAATGCCACTTACTGAAGTGAGACAACCCCTTTAAAGGAAGTGTACACTAATAATAAAGGACGGCATAGTACTAGGGTATGCCATCATTGCGGGGTCATTGTGGGGACTACGACCAGTGTCCCCACTGATCACAAGAACGAAGGATGGAAGGGAATGGGTGGCCTTGCTTTGTACCTGATGTTGTGTCACCCGGCTGTTCCAGTGATGATTTAGGTCTTAGTAATGGCGGTCAGGGGCGGACTGGGAATGTAAGTGGGCCTGGAAAAAAATACTAAAAGTGGCCCCGTTTTATAGTCAGGTCCAAATTGATGGAAGGCAGGGCCAGCAGCAATACCATATTGTGGCACATTGTACCACCCCAACAGAGCCAAATACCAAAGTCCATCACAAAGGAGGACTCGGGTGTCCCCTGGGCATCGGCCCACCGGGAAATTTCCCTGTAAGATAAATGGCCAATCCGCCCCTGATGGGGGTGAACAGTTACGCAGTCACTTTGACTTCACACTTGTTTTCTGTGGAAAAACCGCCTGGTATTATATTATAAATCATGGAATAGAAGGAGAATACCACTGTACAAATAATGGCCTGGTCCTCCAAAACTTGTCTGAACGTTTCTGTCTCATCTTAGGTTGGATATGCCAAATCTTGCTTTCCATCCCGAAAATATTTAACTGGATCTGCAATGTACGGAGAGGTTTGTTATCCAGGTATCTACAGTGTGCTGTGAGGTGCACAGGTGAGTGCTCATTGGTCATATGGTGAGTATGTAGGTGAATACACTACACTGGTGAAATTGGGATAAAGCTACAAACACCATTCATTGTGTTACAGGGCGTGGACTGTTCCGTTCGAGGGCAGCAGCTGTGTTGAAACCACAACTCCCAGCATGCACACTTGTTTGGCGGTTCTCGGAAAGCCTATAGAAGTTAAAGGGTTTCTGTCATCAGAATTTAGCATTGCAAACCGAGTGTCATTTGCAATGCGCAAATGACACCTGATGACAGATATGTTAATTTTATAGTTTTCTGTAGCGTAGGTTTGGAGAAAATAGCGTTTTTGAAATATGTAAATGAGCTTCCCTAGGTGCAGGGGGCGTTAACCCTGCACCTAGTAGTGGCGTAATTCCTCCTCTTACCTCTCCTCCGTTACGGTGATTGACAGGGCCAGGCAACCAGCTCTTTCGGCTCCCGGCCCTGTCTGAGTGCGAAATCGCGGAAAGCGCATGCGCAGATTGTTGATCGCAATGTGCAGCCGCGGGATTTCGCACTCGGACAGGGCAGGGAGCCGAAAGAGCTGGCTGCCTGGCCCTGTCAATCACCGCAACGGAGGAGGGGTAAGAGGAGGAATTACGCCACTACTAGGTGCAGGGTTAACGCCCCCTGCACCTAGGGAAGCTCATTTACATATTTTAAAAACGCTATTTTCTCCACACCTATGCTACAGAAAACCATAAAATTAACATATCTGTCATCAGGTGTCATTTGCGCATTGCAACGCTAAATTCTGATGACAGAAACCCTTTAGGCCCCTTTCACACGAGCGTGTCCGGATTTGGTTCGGATGCATTCAGGAAAATCCGCACCAATCCGCACGCAATCGCAGTCAGTTTTGACTGCGATTGCGTACGTTCGTTCAGTTTTTTCCGCGCGGGTGCGAAGCGTTTCAATGCGTTTTTCACGCGCGTGAAAAAAAACTGAATGTTTACAAACAACATCTCTTAGCAACCATCAGTGAATCACGCATTGCATCCGCACTTGTGTGCGGATGCAATGCGTTATTCACGCAGCCCCATTCACTTCAATGGGGCCAGGGCTGCGTGAAAAACGCAGAATATAGAACATGCTGCGATTTTCACGCAACGGCGAACTGCTGCGTGAAAAACATCGCTCATGTGAAAAGCCCCATTGAAATGAATGGGTCAGGATTCAGTGCGGGTGCAATGCGTTCGCATCACGCATTGCACCCGCGCGGAAACATCGCCCGTGTGAAAGGGGCCTTAAAGGGGTATTCCCATCCCCCAAATGTAGTTTGTATAGTTAGATATAGCCATTCCAATATTATTACTAATAGAATGTATCTATATAAAATGTACCGTTTAGAAGATTTCCCTATTTGTATATGCATTGTCCCACACACATCAGTCAGGCCGTTGCCCCTAGTTACGACCACCGTGGCCATGTAGTAGTGGTGGCCGGCTTGCTCCTGTTCGAACCCGCTCTGAGGTAACTGCTGTATTGTGAACGCACATTACATCAGCATGTGGAGACACATCTTAGGTACTTTCACATCTGCGTTTTGGATGCTACGCGTTCACAATACAGCAGTTACCTCAGAGCGGGTTTGAACAAGAGCAAGCCGGCCACCACTACTACATGGCTCCGGTGGTCGTAACTAGGGGCAACGGCCTGACTGATGTGTGTGGGATAATGCCTATACAAATAGGGAAATCTTCTAAACGGTACATTTTATATAAATACATTCTATTAGTAATAATATTGGTATGGCTATATCTAACTATACAAACTACATTTGTGAGATGGGAATACCCCTTTAATAGAGCATGCTGGGATTTGTAGTTTCACAACTGGAGTGGTGGTCTGACACCTGGGACCCCCCCGATCAGCTGTCCTGCAGTAGCTCTGGTGGAACAGCTGATCGTTGGGATTGCAGGGTATAGGATCCCCTCCCGCCGATCTGATGATGCTGAGTTATAATGAAAGGGGTTTTCAGAGATTTTGATATTGATGGCCTATCCTCAGGATAGGTCGTCAATATCAGATTGGTGGGTGTCTGACTGCTGACACCCCTACAATCAGCTGCTTGAAGAGGCCAGTGACGTCATGTTCACAGGTCAAACGTCCTAGGCACAGCTCAGTCCCAGTCAAAAAGAATGGGGCTGAGCTGCAATACCACCGGCACCTCCTCATACAGCTGATCGGCAGGGGGTCCCGGGAGTCCAACCCCTCTGATCTGACATCGATAACCGGTCCTGAAGATAGGTCATCAATATCAAAATCTTTAAAGCGAGAAACTCTGAGTTGTACAGTGGTGTAGACTTCTGTAGAGCGCCGTAAGCTCTGATTCTTTATAGAAGCATAAGGAGATTCTTCTGTTAGGTTTTGTATGATTCACGATCAAAAAGTGTAGACTCCTTGATCTTAATTTTTTTTTCTATGGTGCTGAATGGGGCACGGTGTTGCGACACACAGAGTTCTTGCAGCCTCCATGTACTTAAAAGGATTCTCCGGGCTCTTTAATATTGATGACCTATCCTCAGGATAGGTCATCAATATCAGATCAGCGGGGGTATAACACTCGGCCCCTCACGCTGATCAGCTGTATGAGGAGACAGTGCGCGTCTCCCGTCTCTCTTCCTGCCCGCTGTTGTATGTCTATAGGACAGCAGCTGCAGGCAGAGAGAGAGACGGCAAACGACACATGCACACTGCGCTTGCCGTCTCCCCGTACAGCTGATTGGCGGGGGAGCCAGTTGTCGGACCTCTGCTGATCTGATATTGATGACCTATTCTATCCGACAAGCCCTTTAAGACGGTAGCCACATGCCAAAAGCGGCAGCCGCTTGTACTCCTTGTAAATGGGCACCTGTGATCATAGTTGAGGCCAGAATCAAACTTTCATCTGCTCTACCAGTCACCTATATAGCACCATCACCAGGTTTGAGGGGGTCAAAACTGCTGGGAGGAACCCTTACAGGGAACCACTACTGTTGCGTCAGTCTTTCATATTTTACTCTACTGTGTAACGTAAAGTATTTTGGATGGAAAGAAATAGTAGCACATAGCTTGAAGGGGTTGTTCCCCTTTGTTCTCTACAGATCCCAAAGTGTGGCTGGAACCGCAGTGGTGATCACACTTACCTGATCCCCACCAGCTCTGCACATCCTGGGTTTCTGCGTTAAAGAAGAACTCCCGCAAAAATTTTTATTCTCTGACCTGTTAGAAAGGTGCATGATATAATCTGTAGTGATTGTCACTTTCTTATCAGTGACTGTTTCTGTGAGTAAAAACCTCTCTTCTTATTGTAGCTGGGTCATGTGACCAACTCCCTGACCTCCAACTGACCCAGGACAGAAAGCCAGTAACTGCTCTATTCATTCCTATGGGAGCCTCACTTTCAGTCTCATAGGAATACATAGAGAATTAGACTTCCTGTCCACACATAAGTCCATGTGTGAGTTGGTGGGTCTAATTGCTAGTCACATGACTCAGATAAGAAACTTCAGGATGATATAAGTCAAAAATTCAGACACTGGTGAGAAAATGACATTCACTACAGATTACATCATGTACATTTCTAGCAGGACATGGAATAAAATTTTTGTCGGGAGTTCTTCTTTAACATCCGAGTTGATGCTGAGTCACATGACTGCTGCAGCCAATGATTGTCTGCAGTGGTGATATGCCATGCATGCATTGGGTCATGTAATGCAATGGTGACACATGACGGCTGCAGTCATTGGCTGCAGCGGTCAAACTGGATGTTCATGCAGAAACCCAGGATGTGCAGAGCTGGTGGGGATCAGGCCACGCTTTGGGGTCTGTAGAAAACGTCCACAAAGATGAACAACCCCTTGAAGGGACATCTTGTTCCTTGTTCACTTTGCAGTACTCTTATCAATAACTTCTCTGAAGCACCTCTGTGGCTCGTGTCTCCATGACCTCAGCATTTTGTTGGTAATTGAATCCAGTTGTGTGAAAATTAGGCTACAAACATTGAAAAGTGTGAGAAAAAGAAAATGGCTGGAAAATATAAGACAGGTAGTGATCGCTCTATAAAGCAGTGCCGTCCTACTGCCACTGATGAAGCCACGATCCATACATCAATATGGTAGCGTTTATCAAAACTCCTGCAATATTCAACTTATTTCACCAGTATTTGCAGTCATCGCTTAGATCGGCCACACGTTTTCTGGTTCTTTTAGATATCTTGCAGTTTATGCAAAACTGGCAACTTAACGGTGACGTTTGATGAGAAATTTCGAGAGCATAACTTGGCCACATGTCTAGTCTTAATGTTTTATTGGCTTTTGTTTTAGGATGGAGACCAGACGACTCTGAGATCGCCTGCCTGTGCCTTAGGTTCTGCATTGAAGATGGTGGCTCATAACAGGTCATGTGACATGGGCCCGTCTCTCTCCTACCTGACCTGCCTCTTGGAGATCCTTCTGGACTGGCTAGAGTTGGACAATTTAGAGGATTATTTAAATTACCTAGACTACCTCATGTGGGTCTTCACACCACTAATAATAGTATTCATTCTGCCCTTCGTTATTGTCATATTTCTCTACCTGTCCATCCTTTTCCTCCACGTGTACAAGCGCAAAAACGAACTGAAAGAAGCATATTCCAACAGTATATGGGATGGCGCACGGAAAACATTGGCAACACTTTGGGATGGGCATGCTGCAATATGGCATGGTAAAAATCAATGCTTGCTAGCAGTAATGACAACCATACTAGATGCAGAAGCTGAGTTTACTGTAACATTGTGGGCCAAATACTATCAACCAAGAGGCTTTGGGTAGTCATTGTATGCCAAATAGCTAGAGTACCGAGTACAGCTCCTGACATGCCTGCCTGGGCAGATATTTACAGTCCCCATGTAATAACCATTCCGGAGCATCTTTTCTAATGAATTTGTATTGGGTCCGTATCTCTGTTGTTCTTCCTGAATATTTATGTATAATATGACAACTGGTGTTGTTACCAACCCCTTGTCAAAATGCTCAGTCTGATACTGTCAACACTGATTAGACAATGTCAGTGTGTAGGGACACCCCCCCCAAACTAGTAACTTCTAGTTATCAATTTTATTCAAACAGTTCTAGGAGGAATAACAGAGGAACTGCACAATGCACAGTACAATGTCAGGGATGGTGACAGGTACCTTTAACTGGCCTGGATTACAATTGTATAATTGTGATAATAATAATAAAAAAATATTAAAGGGGTTCTTTGTTAATACTTAAAGAGGACCAGTCACCACTCCTGACATGTCTGTTTTATTAGCTCCATGCATTCCCCATGTAATAACTATTCTGGAGCATCTGTTCTTATGGCTCTATGTTGTGTCATTCCTTCCTTATTAGAAGTTATGAATGAATTGCTAGCAGTCTGCAGTAAGGGTACAGAGGGGAGGTAACCAGTTGGGGGTGTGTACCTGTACAGTCTGACTCTATCCAATCAGTGCTGCCATGTTCAGACTGTGCAGGTACACACCCCCAACTGGTTACCACCCCTCTGTACCCTTACTGCAGACTGCTAGCAATTCATTCATAACTTCTAGTAGAAATTATAAAGGAATGGCACAACATAGAGCCATAAGAATAGATGTTCCAGAATAGTTATTACATGGGGAATGCATGAAGCTAATAAAACAGGCATGTCAGGAGAGGTGAAAGGTCCTCTTTAAAGGGGTCTCACTTCAGCAAATGCCATTTTTGTATATTTCTTGTATATTCTTCCATCACAGTTTCCATGGTTACGACCACCACTGCAACACAGATACGAGGTGGCCAGGACGCGAGCTGCTGCGCAGGCATGCCACAGTCCCGGTCACCAGAGATGCCAACGCTTTTTCCTATAGTGTGCAATCACGGCCATCGCTGCTGGATTGCAGGGTGGCCGTAACCATGGAAACGAGTAGTGTATAATGTGATGGAAAAATGATTCAATACACAATCACAATACATTAGTAAGTGCCTGGTATTACCTGTGTCTACATGATAACTCCCATTTTCTGTAGTGACTGTTGCCATTTTTGCGGATCCACAAAATGCCTACACTGGCAGCGTGCGTTCCGCATTTTGCAGAACGGAACGTCCTGCCCTATAAAGAACTGTCCTATATTTGTCTGTAAAACAGACAAGAACAGGACATGTGCTATTTTTTTGCGGGGCTGTCCGCATTTTCTGTGGCCTCACTGAAGTGAATGGGAAGTGAAGGTATCTAAGCTGCAAAAAATATGAATTGGATGTGGACGAAAAACACGGTCATGTGCATGAGCCCCTACCCTCATATAGTTCTGTTCATGGGTGTAGTTTCTCTTTTTGCACTTTCCACACAGGAAGGGTGTGTCCACACGGGACATACACACTGCAGATTTGCTGCCATGAACTTGTGTTCGGCAGATCTGTCCCATTTTACAGCAGCGGCAAAGCGGATGAGATTTTAGGAAATGTCCTCCACACACTGCTAAAAAAAAATCAGCGTAAATAGACCTTCTGCTTCCGCTCCATTCGCTGTACATAGCAACTCATCGATGTGGGTGTCGGATCCCCACTGATGTGATATTGATGACCTATCGTAAGGATCGGTCCTCAGTATGTGTACCCCGGACAACCCCTTTAACGTAATTACCTGGATATTGAAAATTGGGTTATAATCTGCATACTGAATAGCAATGGCTTAGATATTATGTTTAAATTAATGACATCACCTATCATTAACACCGGGGACCATCATCGCTTCTCACCAGGAGGCTCCTTGGCTGTAACGTTTTTTTTTTTTTTTTACATAGTAACATAGTTTGTAAGGCCGAAAAAAGAAATCTGTCTATCCAGTTCGGCCTGTTTTCCTATAAGTTGATCCAGAGGAAGGCAAAAAACCCCTGTGAGGTAGAAGCCAATTTTCCCCACTTTAGGGAAAAAAATTCCTTCCCAACTCCAATCAGGCAATCAGAATTACTCCCTGGATCAACGACCCCTCTCTAGTAAGTATAACCTGTAATATTATTACCCTCCAGAAATACATCCAGGCCCCTCTTTAACTCTTTTAGTGAACTTACCATCACCACCTCCTCAGGCAGAGAGTTCCATAGTCTCACTGCTCTTACCATAAAGAATCCTCTTCTATTTTTGTGAACAAACCTTCTTTCCTCCAGACGCAGAGGATGTCCCCTCGTCACAGTCACAGTCCTGAGGATAAAAAGATCATGGGAGAGATCTCTGTACTGACCCCTGATATATTTATACATAGTTATTAGATCTCCCCTCAGTCGTCATTTTTCTAAAGTGAATAACCCTAATTTTGATAATCTTTCTGGGTACTGTAGTCCACCCATTCCAGTTATTACTTTAGTTGCCCTCCTCTGAACCCTCTCCAGCTCTGCTATGTCTGCCTTGTTCACAGGAGCCCAGAACTGTACACAGTACTCCATGTGTGGTCTGACTAGTGATTTGTAAAGTGGCAGGACTATGTTCTCATCACGGGCATCTATGCCTCTTTTGATGCAACCCATTATCTTATTGGCCTTGGCAGCAGCTGTCTGACACTGGTTTCTGCAGCTTAGTTTGCTGTTCACTAAAATTCCTAGGTCCTTTTCCATGTCAGAGTTACCCAATATTTTACCATTCAGTATGTACTGGTGACTTGCATTATTCCTTCCCATATGCATAAATTTAAATTACTTTCACTGCCTACTGTATTATTTGATACCAATGAGCCCCTCTATACAGAGGACGTGTTAAAGGGGTTATACAGGAATTTGATATTGATGGCCTATTCTCAAGATAGGTCATTCAGTATCAGATTGGCGGGGATCCAACTCCTGGCACCCCCACGATCAGCTGTTGGAAGAGGCCGCGACCCTCCGTGAGCACTTAGGCCTCTTCCTAGGCCAGTGATGTCACTGTACATCGGTCATGTGGTCAAGGTACAGCTCATTCAAATGAATAGGGCTGAGCTGCAATCTCAAGCACAATCACTATACAATATATAGCACTGGGCTTGGTGAGCTGTGAAGAGGCCGCAGAGCTTACCCGGTGAGCACAGCACCCCTGCCGATCTGATGTTGAATCACCTAGCTTGAGGATAGGACATCAATTACAAATTCCCGGATACCCCTTTATCTATGACGGTATGTATGCCTTGTGTTCATGTGGTTTTAATGCATCCTTTGTAGGGTTGTAACTGTATGGATACCTTTGTACAGAATTATTTTATTGTTCATTTGCTTCCTAAATGCTGAATGAAGCAGCTATCTAAATAGTCTTCATCAAAAAAGTTCCTACCGTTTTGCTTCTGCAGAGTTTGTGTACGTCCCTCACCTAGCTGCTGATGCTGCTAAATCTGACATAAATCTGTCAGAGCACTGCTGATGTTGACAGCTACTCTGCTCCCCCTTGTAGGTGTTATAGACAGTACAGCAGGAGGGTGGACATGGCAGATGTATGTGTGGATAGGGGGGAGAGGATCAAGGAGGGTAGTTCACACAGGCTGTCAATGGGTATTAAGCATAAACACAAGGCAGTGTACAGGGAGAGGACAGCAGCATCCTGGACACACAGATCAAGCATGTATTGTTGGGAGGGACACACCAAATGTGAAAAGTCTGAAACTTGGAGCAAGTTGTAAACTTAATATTAGGGGTCTGAACATGAGTGAATGAATAAAGGTTACAGCCTAAAACTTTAGTGCTACTTATTCATTCGAGGTAACCACTAACCTATGTAAAAAAAAAATCATTTTTTCCATAGCCCTTAAATGGGTTCTTCAAGGCTAACATATTAATGACCTATCCAAGGTCATCCATGTGAGATGGATCTGACAACTAGCAACCCCACAAATTACTTGAAGAAGCCGGACCAGCACAGCTCCATACACTGTGTAGAGGCTGTTTTGGGTACTGCAGCTCAGCTCCCATTCACTGGAATAGAAGCATCAGCTGCAGTACCTGAGAACGGCCACTACACAGCGTGCGGGGCTGTGGAATTCTTTACTTCTAGAACCTGTGGCTGCCTCTTACAGCTGATCAATAGGGGTACTGGTTGTCAGACCCCCCCACTGATGTCATGTTGATGATGGTGGTCTCAGAGTACCCCTTTAAGAAAATACATGTTTTGTTTTGTTTTTTTTTAAATCCTGACTAAATAGCTGATAAAACTTTGCTCTGGTGTTGTTTTTCTTATCACTGGTATACCTTATGTGAGGCCTGTATTTTATTCTCTTTCAATACAGGTTATGAAATTCATGGTTTGGAGAAAATTCCTGAGAATGGGCCTGCGCTAATTGTGTACTATCATGGGGCGCTTCCTGTAGACTATTATTATTTCGTATCAAGGGTCATTCTCCTGAAAGGAAGGACTTGTCACTCGGTGGGGGACCACTTTCTTTTCAAAATACCAGGTAAGTGATCATGCCGTAGTAGCTGAAAGCGATCTGCTGGGTAAGTGACTATTATATCTAGAGCCAGACATGGAAACCTATAATTTATTACATTTGGCCTTCTCAATTCTGTCTCTATTTTACTAAAATTGCTTGAAAGGCAAAAAAAAAATGTTTTTTGCATGGTGAATTATTTTGGCTTTCATGCAGATCAGAGATGGCATTATATTACCTTCTTGTAATGCTTTTTACCTCACTAATGTCACTGCTTGATTGTATTTGTATATTCTGAAGTACCAAATAATTATGCATTTTTATAATGTTGTGGTAGTCCTGCATGTAGTCCCTGCAAACGTGATGCTCTACAAACCCCAAGTCTAAGGGTATGTGTGCTGGGTCTATGGGGGCCCTGTCCCTGTTACAGAGGCACTGATCGAGGCTGTCTTTTATGAGGGCACTGGTCCGAGCTGTCTCTTGTCAAGGCAATGATCCAGGCCATCTCTTTTAAGAGCACTGATCCAGGCCGTCTCTGTTAAAAAGGCGCTTATATAGCCTCTCTCTGTTATGGGGGTGGTGATCCAGGCTGCTCCTGTTTGTGATGGTGCAGATACAGGCTGTCTGTTTTTAGGGTGCTGATACCCACTGCCCAGTTATGAAGGTGCTGATACAGGCTGCCCCTGTTGTGAGGGTGCTGATACAGGCTGCCCCTGTTGTGAGGGTGCTGATACAGGCTGACTCTGTTATGAGGGTGCTGATACAGGCCGTCTCTGTTATGAAGGTGCTGATATAACCTGTCTCTGTTATGGGGGTGGTGACCCAGGCTGCCCCTGTTGTGAGGGTGCTGATCCAGGCTGCCCCTGTTGTGAGGGTGCTGATCCAGGCTGTCTCTGTTATGAGGGTGCTGATCTAGGCTGTCTTTTTTATGATGGTGCTGATACAGGATGTCTCTGCTATGAGGGTGCTGATCCAGACTGTCTATTTTTAGGGTGCTGTTACAGGATGTCTCTGTTAAGAGGGTGCTGATCCAGGCTGTCTCTGTGATGATGGTGCTGATACAGGCTGTCTCTGCTATGATGGTGCTGATCCAGACTGTCTATTTTTAGGGTGCTGATACAGGATGTCTCTGTTATGAGGGTGCCGATACAGGATGTCTCTGTTATGAGGGTGCTGATCTAGGCTGTCTCTGTTATGATGGTGCTGATACAGGATGTCTCTTATTTGGGTACTTATACATGATGTCTCTGTTATGAGGGTGCTGATCCAGGCTGTCTCTGTTATGAGGGTGCTGATACAGGATGTCTCTGTTATGAGGGTGCTGATACAGGATGTCTCTGTTATGAGGGTGCTGATACAGGATGTCTCTGTTATGAGGGTGCTGATCCAGGCTGCCCCTGTTATGAGGGTGCTGATCCAGGCTGCCCCTGTTATGAGGGTGCTGATCCAGGCTGCCCCTGTTATGAGGGTGCTGATCCAGGCTGCCCCTGTTATGAGGGTGCTGATCCAGGCTGTCTCTGTTATGAGGGTGCAGATACAGGCTGTCTCTGTTATGAGAGTGCAGATCCAGGCTGTCTCTGTTATGAGGGTGCTGATCCAGGCTGTCTCTGTTATGAAGGTGCTGATATAGGATGTCTCTGTTATGAGGGTGCTGATATATGATGTCTCTGTTATGAGGGTGCTGATCCAGGCTGTCTCTTTTATGAGGGTGCTGATCCAGGCCGTCTCTGTTATGAAGGTGCTAATATAGCCTGTCTCTGTTATGGGGGTGGTGGCCCAGACTGCCCCTGTTGTGAGGGTGCTGATCCAGGCTGTCTCTGTTATGAGGGTGCTGATCCAGGCTGTCTCTGTTATGATGGTGCTGATCCAGAATGTCTCTGCTATGAGGGTGCTGATCCAGACTGTCTATTTTTAGGGTGCCGATACAGGCTGTCCCTGTTATGAGGTTGCTGATCCAGGATGTCTCTGTTATGAGGTTGCTGATCCAGGATGTCTCTGTTATGAGGGTGCTGATCCAGGATGTCTCTGTTATGAGGGTGCTGATACAGGCTGTCTCTGTTATGAGGGTGCTGATCCAGGATGTCTCTGTTATGAGGGTGCTGATACAGGCTGTCTCTGTTATGAGGCTGCTGATACAGGCTGTCTCTGTTATGAGGGTGCTGATCCAGGATGTCTCTGTGATGAGGGTGCTGATCCAGGCTGTCTCTGTTATGAGGGTGCTGATCCAGGCTGTCTCTGTTAAGAAGGTGCTGATCCAGGATGTCTGTGTTATGAGGCTGCTGATACAGGCTGTCTCTGTTATGAGGGTGCAGATATGGGATGTCTCTGTTATGAGGGTACTGATCCAGGCCGTCTCTGTTATGAAGGTGCTAATATAGCCTGTCTCTGTTATGGGGGTGGTGACCCAGACTGCCCCTGTTGTGAGGGTGCTGATCCAGGCTGTCTCTGCTATGAGGGTGCTGATCCAGGCCGTCTCTGTTATGAAGGTGCTAATATAGCCTGTCTCTGTTATGGGGGTGGTGGCCCAGACTGCCCCTGTTGTGAGGGTGCTGATCCAGGCTGTCTCTGTTATGAGGGTGCTGATCCAGGCTGTCTCTGTTATGATGGTGCTGATCCAGAATGTCTCTGCTATGAGGGTGCTGATCCAAACTGTCTATTTTTAGGGTGCCGATACAGGCTTTCCCTGTTATGAGGTTGCTGATCCAGGATGTCTCTGTTATGAGGTTGGTGATCCAGGATGTCTCTGTTATGAGGGTGCTGATCCATGATGTCTCTGTTATGAGGGTGCTGATCCAGGATGTCTCTGTTATGAGGGTGCTGATACAGGCTGTCTCTGTTATGAGGGTGCTGATCCAGGATGTCTCTGTTATGAGGGTGCTGATACAGGCTGTCTCTGTTATGAGGGTGCTGATCCAGGATGTCTCTGTGATGAGGGTGCTGATCCAGGATGTCTCTGTTATGAGGGTGCTGATCCAGGCTGTCTCTGTTATGAAGGTGCTAAGATAGCCTGTCTCTGTTATGGGGGTGGTGACCCAGACTGCCCCTGTTGTGAGGGTGCTGATCCAGGCTGTCTCTGTTATGAGGGTGCTGATCCAGGCTGTCTCTGTTATGATGGTACTGATCCAGAATGTCTCTACTATGAGGGTGCAGATCCAGACTGTCTATTTTTAGGGTGCCGATACAGGCTGTCCCTGTTATGAGGGTGTTGATACAGGATGTCTCTGTTATGAGAGTTCTGATGCAGGATGTCTCTGTTATTAGGGTGCTAATCTAGGATGTCTCTGTTATGAGGGTGCTGATCCAGGATGTCCCTGTTATGAGGGTGCTGATCCAGGCTGTCTCTGTTATGAGGGTGCTGATCCAGGATGTCTCTGTTATGAGGGTGCTGATCCAGGATGTCTCTGTTATGAGGGTGCTGATCCAGGATGTCTCTGTTATGAGGGTACTGATACAGGATATCTGTGTTATGAGGGTGCAGATACAGGCTGTCTCTGCTATGAGGGTGCTGATGAAAGATGTCTCTGTTATGAGGGTGCTGATCCAGGCTGTCTCTGTTATGCGGGTACTGATACAGGATGTCTCTGTTATGAGGGTCCTGATACAGGCTGTCTCTGTTATGAGTGTGCCTCTTTGACTCCATTACCATCAGGAAATTCTTGGCCACACAGAAATATCTTCGGATTCAGAAAGAGAAATTAATCGCTGGGAGCCAGGTCTGGACTGTAGGGTGGATGGTTAAGCTCCATGAAGCCGCATTCCCTGGTAATAGCTTGTTTGCGAGACTTGTGGTGAAGCAGCAACACACCACCGACAACAGCGTTTCTCTTTGATTGCCTCACGTAATGCCTTCATGGTTGAAGCATAGGTATCTCCAGTAATAAAACACCTTCGGTGTCCTAAAAAACTGTTGCCATGATCTTTCCAGCTGACTGCTGCACACTTAAAAATTTCTTTGGAGTTGGTGACCCCTTGTGCTTTCATTGCATGGACTCTTTTTTTGGTTTTAGGATCATGATGGGGGACCCATGTTCATCACTGTAATAATTCGAGAATAGAAGTGTCCTGGATTTTCGCTAAGCATGTCTATATTCTCTTGCCGACAAGTTTTTTGCTCAGACATCAACATTCATTGCACCCACTGGAAACTGACCTTTGAAATCATCAAAGCATCATGAATGATACCGGAAACTGTTCCAACTGAAATGCTCTTCCAAAATCATGGCCTTCACATTTCCTCTGAAGATGCTTTGACAGATCTCCATGAACGGGGTCATCTTCAATTTATTTCCTACACCATTTAAACTGCTTGGCCCAAAACGTTACTAGATAGTAGGAAGGTGCATCAGATACAGCAATCATCCTTTCATGGATTTCTTTAGGTTTCTTTTCTCCCTTTGTAAGGAAGTTAATCATGGAACGAAGCTCCAAATCCCACACTTTCTTTGTAGACCTGCGCTTTACTGCACCTGCCATCCTGTCACTTCCATTGCTTTCATCAGAATGAACTGCTACTCTGAGTGTTGCTTGTCCATATATGTCTCAACCTGCACAGACAAGCTCAGCTGTCTCACACTGACAGAACATGCTGGGGTAGATAACTTCTTGAACACCCCTCGTACATTGAAAAGTCTGCCCTGTTGTCAGTCATATAATGTAATGCCATTTCTATTACAGGCTTTAAACCACTGCTTGAATTATTTAATGTAATCCATGGACCAAAGGAAGAGTGTGTGAAAGCTCTGAAAAACGGCCACCTCCTGGCTATCTCTCCGGGAGGAGTACGGGAGGCACTGTTTAGCGATGAATCTTATGTTATCATGTGGGGAAATCGCACAGGTTTTGCACAAGTGGCAATTGATGCCCAAGTGGTAAGTTTAGCTCATTCCTACAGACAGTGTGATGCAAGTACAGCCAAAAAGAACGGCATCCAATTTTGTAATACTTAGAGGACAGAGCTCTCTCTCTGTATATCTTTTATAGTGAATACGTGCATTCCTCATGACATAAAAACTCTACGACATTTCGTCTTAGAACTGTGCAGTGTGATTTTACAGTTATTCCTCCTGGAAATGTATGGTAAAATCGACTGCCGGACATCACTGTTCTCTTTTTTTAATAGGTCAGACACTGTCAGTGCTGATTGAAAGCATCAACACATGCTCAGGGAAGCAACACATCAATCAGACACTCAGTAATTCCCACTATAAAACTGATTCTTGTAAGATGTGGTGTGAAGTGAGCTGCATGAGAAGAGCTGAAGACTAATGATTTTGTTAAATGGTTTTGATTTCTTTCCTTAGTCCGTCATTCCAATGTTTACTCAGAACGTCCGGGAAGGATTCCGATCTCTTGGATGCTTACGTAAGAGCCATCTCTTGCCATGTTTTTTAATCTTGGTTTACTTTTATGCAGCATCTATGACTGTAAACTGTGTTGAATGTAACCAGTAAGAAGTCTACACTCTGCAGGGAAGCAGTATATGTATCTTCTCCACCAATCCTGTGTTTTTTCACCTCACTTATTATCTCCTCGTTCCTCTCATCAGGCCCCCATTTCTGTGTGGCTGGGAGTGGCCTATCTGCAATTTGGGGAAAGACTGTAGACAACAGCCTGTCCACCCTAGACAGCTTGTACTGTGCATGACATACAGTATATTCACATGTGTACAGTTCAAAACATAAACAGGGTTTTTTTGTGCCAGAGACTATGGACTGTAGGAAAAAAACACCTTTTTTTTGCAGACTGTCCTTAAAGTGTAACTGACATGTTTTCATCAAAAAAATGTATTTTAGCATATGTTACTGCTGCTGCAGCATTATGCATAGAACAATCTTTAGTTTCTTCACATACCACTGTTTTCCTCGAGTTTTTCCCTTAGTTGCTGCTGTTTTAACCTGTACAATATGAGGATCTTCTCAAGATGGCGTTCACTATATAACACTGATATTGTTAATTTAACGATTTTTAAATAGAAATATTATTCACTGCCTGATTAAATCGCTTTAAAATATAATACTTTATTGATAATTTATCATTAAAAACACCAAACAACTGTCCAGGCTTAAGGCATAGCACCCCATACCCAGAGATTGAACAATAAGTCCTCTGCTGTACTGGGTGTCATGCCCACAAGAATTTATGCCTGATAAAGTGGCAATGATATTTTTCCTGTATGCCACAATACAGGTTTCTTGAAGGAACAGAGTGAAAGTGGTAAATCTGTCTAACGGGACACGTGAGTGATAGGGCTTATTAGCTAGTCACTTGGGGATAAACTGAGGTGTCAGCAGATGGATATCCCACACCATATTATTGCGGGGCCATCACACTCCACTCGCTGCACCACAGCTACTATCCACTACCCGCTTGAGACCACTTGACTCACTGTTCCACTATAGATGACCTAATAGCACAGCTACATCAATCAAACTCGCTACGGCTCAACGCGTTTCTGGGTCACTATAGCGTGACCATCATCAGGAGCCACAGCCTAGCGAGTATCGGTTTGAGATAATAGCTATCATAACACGCTTGCACACCTAGTTCGATACATGTGCAGCGTGGGTCAAAACCCGGCTCTGTGACGGCCGTAGCGCGCGCCGCCAACTCCGGTGTTTAAACATATGTCGCTCCTCCCCCTGGGCCGAGCCTCCAAGACAGTGCAGCCAATCCCTGCGTGGCAGGGAGCTTCGCTGCAACCACTTCTGATATAATGCTGTGGCATTGAGGGAGATACGCTATCTATTAATTGTGACTTATCTGCGGCCAAAAATCCAGTACTGGTAAGAAAGCATCGACGTGTATGGACACCTGATCACATATATCAGTATTTAGAACAACTATACATATAAATAATTGCAGAAAATAACATTCATTAGGTATAATGACATTAACCCCAGTATAGCCCTCATTCCAAGAAGCATGTATAAGATACATAATCATTAAGCCTAAAGGGTTTTAAAGTTTTAAGAGTGAAGATCCACTGTGCTTCCTTACGGAGCAGTAGATTGTCTATGTCTCCTCCACGTGGTGACATTTTAACATGTTCCAGCCCCTGGAATTTAACACAATTTCTCTGATCCGTATGATTATCCTGGACATGTATTGCAATGGGGGTATCAGCACAATTACTAATGTCCCGGAGATGTTCACCTATTCTCCTTCTAAACTCTCTCTTGGTTTTGCCTACATATTGTTTAGAGCACACACATGTGGCCACATAAACAACCCCACTCGTTTTGCAATTAATACATGTCCGGATTGTGTATTCACGACCTGTGGTCGAACTCACAACCATTTTTCCCCTCTTGATCACTGGGCAGGCGACGCATCCACTGCACGGAAAAGTGCCCTTGGGTTTTGGCTTAGAAAACCATGTCCCCTGCATAGGTCTTGTAAACATGCTGTGGATTAACTTATCACGGATACTGCCATTCCGTCTGTAAGTAATTGAAGGGCAACTTCCGACTAGCTGTCCCACATCTGGATCCGACTGGAGAATACTCCAGCATTCAGTCAAAGCCTGCCGCACCTGTTTGTGGGCCACATCAAATGTGCCAATAATCCGGGGCATTTCGTTCCCTCCCTGGATTTTATCTTTAGGAACCAATAGATCCTCCCTATTGCATGCAGCGGCATGTTGAAATGCCTTAGAGAGGCATCTAGGAGGGTATCCTCGTTCCGAGAATCTTCTCCGAAGGTCATCAGCCGCATGCTTAAAATCTGACCACTCCGAACAATTCCTGCGAGCCCGCAGGTATTGGCCCTTTGGAACACCCTCCTTTAGGGCTCGTGGGTGATCACTATCCCAGGCCAAAAGTGCATTGGTCGATGTTGGTTTTCTAAACATCCTCGTAGTCAGAGTACGAGAGGGATCTATGGTCACCGTAATATCCAAGAAGGTGAGACTAGTGTCACTTATCTCACTGGTGAAAAAGAGTCCCAGATTATTAATGTTCAAGATAGACACAAATTCCTGGAAGTCCGTTTTTGTCCCCTTCCAGAGAATAAAGATGTCATCGATGAACCTCATCCATATTAAAATGGATGAGGTCCACCGTTCCATGTCATCATTGAACACAATGTCCCGCTCCCACCAGCCCAGGTAGAGGTTAGCAAATGTGGGGGCACATGGGCTCCCCATTGCCACCCCCCTGAGCTGGTGGTAGATGCGATGATCATAGAAAAAAATGTTCCGACTTAAGATGAACTCCAGAAGCTGGATCACAAATTCATTATGAGGTCCATAATGGGTGCCCCGTTCATTAAGAAAAGCTCTGACAGCTACACATCCTAGATCATGCGGGATGGAGCTGTACAGGGCCTCAACATCCAGGCTCGCTAGCAATATGCCCTCCTCACATTGGATATCATTTAGTCGTCTCAGCACATCCATGGTGTCCCGTACATAAGATGGTAAGTTGGTAACAAATGGCTCCTCTGCCAGTTCTGAAGCCCAAACTGCCTTCCCTACCTTCTCATACGCACTTGCTGTAGCCAGCAGCTTCCTGCCAGCCAATCTGATTGGATTACTGAGGGACACGCCTCCTCACTCTTAAACCTAATGCAGGCATAAAGTGTGAAGGGCCGCCCCTCTGTCTTCTGTTTATACTGAAGGGAAGACAGACAAGCCATAGCAATGATCTTTAAAGGGACAGGGGACATTAATGAAAGCTGTTATTATAAGATAATTACAGATCTCCTCGTTGACAGAATAACTCAGGTATACATGCCTAGCTCTAATAAACTAGCAAATAAAAAACAATATAGCAGTTACATTTTAAAGGAGTTGTGCCATAAAGTACTTTTCAATCTAAACTGTATTTTCATCTCTAGCTCCCATTCCTCCTTGGATTGTGTGATTTTTTTTTTTCTTATCCCCCATGCTTGAATCCTAGTGAAAATCAAAATTGATTTGTCATAAAGTGCAATGGTAGGCTAATAATTTTAGAATAAGGCAGTTTTGATAAATCGTGGTATTTGGGGAAAAAAAGTGATATAACAGCGATGTCTGTGTCTGTTGGGCGGTGTACATTTAGATTTATGGCACAGCTCCTTTAAATTTACGGACAGTTGGCAACCCTACCCTTGAGTCAAACCCCCACTGATGAACATTGATGTCCTAATCAACTGAATGGGGCAGTGATACACTCATCACCCTCTGTGCAGGAAACAGTATCACTAGGCACAGAAAACTATTATAAGGGGTTCTGGTGCTTGGCCCCCATACAGATAATTTTTAGAGTCAGACAACCTCTTTAAAGGGTTTCTCCAGGAATCAAAAAAATGAAAATACTTAAATATTATTTTAAAATAAATATATTGACAAATACCTTTCATTAGTTATAATGGCTTGTTTTGTCTAGGGAGCAATCATTAGGAGAAATAAAATGGTCGCCGCCCTATCAGTACACGCAAAACCTGTCCTAATCACACAGGAAGGCAAGTTACTTCCCCACAATGAGCCATAGAGCTGCCTCATCCTCCTCTCTGCTTTACTTGTTAGGCATCATGATCCTGAATACAGATGAATCTCTGTGGGAATGGAGATGAATAGGAGACATGAGAGGATAATGAGACGGCGGCCATTTTATTTCTCCTAATGATTGCTCCCCAGACAAAACGAGCCATTATAACTAATGAAAGGTATTTGAGAATATATTTATAATAAAGTAATATTTAAGTATTTTCATTTTCTTAATTCCCGGAGAACCCCTTTAAGTAATGGTATTTTTCATTAATCTTTATGGGTTGTAATATGTATTCGTTCATTTCTCTTTCATTTCACAGGGATATTTAGGTGGTTGTATGAAAAGTATAAGATACCGCTAGTCCCTTTGTACGGTGGGTTCCCAGTGAAATTTCGCACATATCTTGGTGACCCTATCCAGTATGACCCAAATATCACAGCAAGTGAACTGGCAGAGAAGGTAAGACAACAAAAAACAACCAGTGATCACTAGTACTTAGATTAATTTAGAGAATACTTAGTATTTTATGGATGTCTTCTATATCTTGTGTGCCAAATGAACCTTCACCTATCATTTCACTAGGAATGGAGCATGAGCAGGAAAACCCAAATGTGAGGAACAGGACAGATTCACATGGGGAATCAGGGGACAGTGTTTTGGTTCATTTGTTTTCCCACAACCGCTTTCCCCTGAGTGCTTTCCATCTGAATAGCACAGTAGTAGTAGTTGTCATCATAGTGGTAGTAGTAGTCGTTATATTCTATTTTACGCGTTACTAGGGGGAGTTAACCCACTGGATACTTGGAATAAAACAGTTAACCCCCTTAAAACCTCAGCTCTTAGCATGTATCCTGTACTCTTAAAGGGGTTGTCCAGGTTCAGAGCTGAACCTGGACATACCCATAATTTCACCCAGGCAGCCCGCCTTACAAGAGCATCGGAGCATATCATTGCCCTGAGCTGAATCGCACAGGGCAAAGGCATTTCCGGAGTTCCGGAGACGAACTGGGCTCTGCCAAGCGGAGGATTCCGCCCAGCAGTGAGCCTGGTGATGTCATTGGAACTGATGGGCGGGCTTTAGCGCTGCCCTAGCCTGTAAAACGGCTAGGGCAGTGCTAAAGCTGGGCCCATCAGAGCCGGTGACGTCACCGAACTCACTGTTGGGTGGAAGTATCTACCTGGCAGTGTGTTATTATAATTAAAAGAGCCCATGACATGCTCCGATGCTGTTGTCAGGCTGGCTGTCTGGGTGAAATTATGGGCATGTCTGGGTTCAGCTCTGAACCCGGACAACCCCTTTAAAGGGAGTCTTACTGTCACCTCCAGTATTGTTTTCAGAGTAAGCAATATAATCATACTTTTCCTGTGAAAATCCATGCTGAAAAAAGCTTCAGATGCAGATTTTTTGCAGATAAAGTTTTCGGTGCACTGTGGACGGAGCCTCTCCATTTGGTGCATCATCATCATGTCGGTAACGCCACCCAGCACCTCCCCCTCTAGTTTGTTTGCCATTCCCTGAGATTTCAGAGCCATATGCAGTGATGCAGGGGACGCCAGGTGCACCAAACCGAGTGGTCCTGCTGCAGTACAACGAAAACCTTATTTGCCTAAAAATAAAAAGAAGCATTTCTCAGGATGGTCTGGATTTTCACAAGAAAGGTATGGTTAGGTTTCAGAACATTTACCCTACATGGCAGTTTGCTTCTTTGAAACTGATTTTGGAGGTGACAGACTCCCTTTAAATGGCTATGAATATGGCTGTGTTGTTTGGGTAACCTATGTACTTAAATGGGTTTTCCCATCTCAGGCAATGGGGGCACATTGCTAGGATATGCCCCCGTTGTCTGATAGGTGCAGGTGCTACACCGAGAACAAAGCCCTGAAAGTTTTGGAGGGCGCACTGCGCATGCGCAGCCGCCCTCCATTCATTTCTATGGGGCCGCCGAAAATATTTCTGTCGCCACATAAAAATGATTGAGAGCAGCATCCGTGCAAGCATGGTGCACTCCCATTCAGTACTATGGGGAGAGTGCTTGGAAACCTGGGTCCTCCGGCCACCACCTTCCCTGCTCTGTTCTCGGTGTAGGTACGGGTTCCAGAGGTGGGACCCGCACCTATCAGACAATGGGGGAATATCCTAGCAATACGCCCCCATTGTTTCAGATGGGAATACCCCTTTAAGATTGCTATATATATCACAGCATAGAAGTTTAAGGTCAACCATATTAGATAAGAGTGGGACCAACTCCTGGCACCCCTGCCGATCATCTGTTTGAAGAGACAGCAGCTCTCTGGTGAGCTAACTTACATCTAGTTTTGCATCCTCTCTTGTGTTCTATTTGCTGAAAAATCACAGAGAAAAAGAAGAAAATACCCAGAAAACTTAACTTTTAATAAAGAGATAAAATAGATTATGACATACCCCAGTGTGAACCCACTCTAGTTTATCCCTAATGCTGGGTTTACATGGCCCGATTGTCGGGCAGATTCTCAAGAGTGAACGATCGTTCATTGGGAGAAACAGTCGTATGTGCAGGCAAGTAAGCAGATCATGCGGTCTAAACAGCTCTCTGCTGCCCAGATACAATGCAGATGTATTAGGACGAGCGATAGCAATAGCTATCACTCATACTTAGGTCTCATGCACATGGGCGTTGCCCGGCCGCGTCCGTATTGCGGCCCTCTGTACAAAGCATCACGGATGCAGACTAATTCACTTGAATGGGTCTGTAATCCGGAAGGTTGGTGCAGAATGGAGGCACGGAACCCCCCCGGAAGCATCACGTGCCTCTGTAGGGTTTCTCTCTGTGCCTCCTCACCGAAAAAAAAAAAAAAGAACAATTTTTCTGCGGTGCAGACTGACACTGACCCATTCAAGTTGAATGACTTTGAATCCATCATGGCAGCTGCACGGATGGTGCTTGTGCAAAATGCGACGAATGGCCATGTGCAAGAGTCCTTATACTTTGGAGGAATTCACCTCGACTTAACAGGCAGCTGATTGGCAGGAAGTAAATGTATCTTCCCAACAGTCGGTTTTTCGTTGCCTGGTCTAAATCCACCTTTAAACGTCCTGGATAACACTGGAGTATAGCACAACAGGATAGACAGTGGGGTCGTATTCAGGGAATAGCATAAGTCAGATATAGTCACTGCTGCTCACACTAAACAAACCAGATATAACCCCGAAAATAATCAAATTTACCACGTCCAGTGGCCTGATTACAATTACAATCCTAGTAAAGCGTAATGCGTTACCTCCCACCAATCTAATGGGATCAATCAGGGGCTACAGTGGTGGTAGAAAAGGGTGAAAATTAGAAAATGATACTACACTGGATCACACAGCAAAGGATGTTACATATACAGTCGTGGAAACAATAACATAAAACAGGAAAAGGAAAGACTAAATAACCCCCAATACCAGTGCAGGATTGGTTGTGGAAGGGAGGTATATTTCTAGAACAAGGGTAGGCAACCTCCTGCACTCCAGCTGTTGTGAAACTACAACTCCCAGCATGAATTCTTACTCTGCTCTTCTAAGAACTCTCATAGAAATGAATGGAGCATGCTGGGAACTGTAGTTTCACAAGAGCTGGAGTGCCGGAGGTTGCTGATCCCTCCCTGTTCTAGAAGATTCCTTTCCTATGTGAAGCATCAAAAACATCCCACCCCCTACATGATATGTAGCTGATCTTATAATATTAAATCTTCACCAGACTGATCTGGTAATAATGCATAAATCATAGAAGAATAGCTTATCTCGGAGGGACTGCCATGTCCTATTAACAGACACTGCGTTACGTTTCCTACATGGTTAGGATGCGTCTGCACGTGGATGTGGCATCCATACAAAGGTGACTAGAAGTGACCACCCTTATGATGGTACCATAATTTTGGCTTACCATGACATAAGAGGCAGGACTCCGGTCTCACTGATCAGAAGCACCCTGGGAACTTTAAAAATGGCCACTGATATGTATGTAATGGCAGAAGTGACGTTCAAATACGTCAGATGATGTACCAAGGGACATCCTAGAGTGTTTTACAAAATGTTCCCAAGGTAACAGGTGAAGGCAGCCAGAGTGCACTAAGTGTGAGCTATACATCCATGGTCTCAACACAATAACACAAGGACTTTGAGTAATAAACTGAAGGGCACAGTAAATACAGTGCTAAGCATCACCATGTATAAATAGACATGGTGAGAAACATTGACGTGAGCTGAGGGTTTAGGCGTAGTAACCCACAGCTCCTGGGAAATAACTTTTTGAGAGGAGAGCAGGAAGGTGGATAAAAAATGCAGTCAAGTATCAAATTGATGAGGGTGAAGGAGGTAAAAATTACAACCACCCTTCCCTCTCGGTATCCTAAAAGCAAAAAGGATGGATTGGAGGTTAAATACTCCAAAGTAGCAAGCACATAAACTGTATAGAAGCAGACACTACCACCATATCCACCCTGATGTAAACTGGAAAGCCAAATGATACAGGTAAAACCTAATTGCTTATTGAGGTTCATCAGATGTACAGTCTACAACCTGTATCCTCCTATCTCCGATGCCAACGGCCCCAGTGGCAAAAAATCTCTGAGTGTCCGGGTGATTATTATGCTGCTTCTTAACATGTCTTGCCACCGGTTTGTGGCGTTTATTGTTGATGTCCCAGCTATGTTCCAAAAAACAATTGCAAAATTTTACCTCTTCATCTGCAGACATAAGTGACCCCTCTAGAACGACAATTGGCTAATCCCCTGCTCTCATAACACATGCCTGTGCAGGGTTCAGAGAGGAACTACCTGTTAAAATAAATCTGCGTGCTTTACAACGGCCACAGCAGATATTGTCCTTGTCCAAGGTGTTTGGTGGTCTGGGAGAGTCAAAGTGACTATTCAGCTGACCATAACATAAATTACGACCACTTCTATACATGATAGCTGGTGAATCCGATAGAGAGTAACAAAGATTTGGGTCACTTTTTAAAAAAGCCCAATATTTAGAGATAATCTCACTTGTTGTCTCTGCCTGGGTGTCATATGTGCCTGACAGCATTATGTCAGTGTTATTCAGTGCATTCCAGAACTCTAAGGGTTACATAGCATCATAAATCAATATAATGCTATGCGACCCCGGCAGTGCTGGAAGTTCAGGACGAGTGCTGCGCTGCAAGTCCAGAGCGTGACACTTGCTCGTTTGAAAGGGGCCTTATTGTCCTTGGTCTTTAATTTCATTGTGAACTAAAGTCTTCTGAAATCTTTCTCCATTTTAAGCACAGTACAGAAGTTCAGAAAGATCCGGTTCTTAAAGCCTTCGTTGTGAACATGTCAAAAGTGACTTGTACGCAGCGAAGGACTTTGATGAGCACAGTCCCCTATCTCTCATGTACATGTTGTTTGGTTCAAACTGCTTAAAGAGGACCTGTTACCACTCCTGACATGTCTGTTTTAATCGCTTCATGCATTCTCCATGTAATAACCATTGTGGAACATCTATTTTTATGGCTATATGTTGTGTCATTCCTTTATTATTTCTACTAGAAGTTATGACTGAATTGCTAGCAGTCTGCAGTAAGGGTACAGAGGGGAGGTAACCAGTTGGGGTGTGTACCTGCACAGACTCACTGTATCCAATCAGTGCTGCCATTGTCAGACTGTGCAGGTTCACACCTCTCACTAGTTACCTCCTCTCTGTACCCTTACTGCATACTGCTAGCAATTCATTCATAGCTACTAGTAGAGCTGGGCGATATGGGCAAAAAAAAAAAAAAATCTCGATTTTTTTTTTTTTTTTTTTAAATTTTGGACGATTCACGATTTAAATCTCGATTTTCTTATGTTATTAAAAATATAAAAAAATAAATAAAAAAAACAAGACACAGTTGATGTTGACAGTTGCCACCAGGGAACGTGAAATTAACCCTTTTATTAACTTGCACAAGGTTAATTGGCTTGCTGTGAAATAGGCTGATGAGGGGGCTGGGAAGGAGCCCGTGTCGGGTGGAGCAGATGGGGAGCACCGCTCTCTGCTAATACATGGGGCGCGTCTGGGACTGGAGGAGACGGGGACTAGCACAGAAACCACATGACTGCACACATCCTCCCCCGGCCCGGCTCACCTCGGCCTGCTTCCTGTTGCCGTTGTCGGGGCTCAGCAGGTTCTGGAGAAGCAGGTAGAATTGCTGCTGCTCGGCCGCCTTGTCCGGAGCTCCACACACGGAGCGAGAGAGAGAGGGCACGACACTGAGCGCGGGCCGGAGAGCTGCCTGCCTGGGGGCGGGGCCACGGAGGAGGGACACTGGCCAGGCCAGTACAGTGTGGCGGGCGCCATTTTAGGAAAATCTAATTCACAATTTTCCTTAAAAATAAAATCGTTAGGCTTTGAAATGGCGAATTAATCGAATTAATTCGATTAATCGCCCAGCCCTAGCTACTAGTAGCACAACATACAGCCATAAAAATAGATGTTCTAGTGTAGTTATTACATGGGGAATGCATGAAGCTATTAAAACAGACATGTCAGGAGTGGTGAGAGGTCCTCTTTAAATTCATTCACATTGGGGGTCATTTATCAAAGACGCCGGTCTTTCATACTCCCTGCACTGCACTGCCGGAAGATGCATCTAATTTATGACATGGAGCAGGCCTGGTCATAAATTAGGTGCAGCCTCCTCCAGTCCATGCACCTAGATTGAAGTCTACTCCAGACCCTGACTGGAGTACAGTAGATGTCAATTGTCGTTCATGCTGGTTTCCTGGTGAATTTGCCTTGGCGAATGACCACAAATGTAGGGTGACAGCAGATAACATCCATGCATACAGTGATTAATGAGGCTGGCAAAAGCAGAGGCTCCTGGGGTGTTGTCTCTCTCTGACCCAGTGCAAATATGGTGATCTGCTTGTCCCAGTGCCGAGAACAGGAGTATGGAAATGACAGCAGCAAACTGTCTCCATTCAGTGGTGCCCCCCCCCCCTCTACTCTCTATCATACTTCCACGACTGGGACTTCATGCTGGAGTTGGTCACACTGGTTTCTCAGCCATGTGGTCATGCTCAGGGCCTCCTCTTCCTGCTCTTTGCAGCATGTAGCTCACACAGTGGTTGCCCAATGACTCCCCGGGGCCCTGGCTCCTGCTGTCATGCTGCCCATGTTCTCATACTATTAATATTTAATACTGATAATGCATAATTGAAGCATGTTGAAAGGGAAAGCATAGAAATCAATTATTAGATGCTATGTGTAATTGCCCTATTAATCAAATGATATTATTTTGTATTTAGACATCAAAATAAAATAGGTTTGAATAAACCATTAATAATATTCAGTATCTGCAATTCCAAGTCCTTCAGCCAAAGCAGCACAACATATTATCATTTATTATAAAACTAGCAGATGGACCCGGCTTCGCCTGGGTATATTTCATCTATGTCATCTAATGTTTCTGTGTGTCGTTGCAGAGAGAAAGTCAATGCAGCTCATAGAAGTTGATTTTTACCTTCATTTTTTCAATCCCCATTGGCTGCGGAGTGAGAGGGGGCGTGACCTGACCGGGGGCGTGGTTTAGCGGGATCTTGGGGGGGTTGCTTTTAAGTCCTTTTGAGAGTGGTCTGAATTAAAAGTCGATACCATGGTAATTTATGAGGACACTCAATGGGTAGCAGTGGAAGAAACCATCTTTTATTACTACTGAACGGTCGTAGTCTAAAATTAGTCTATTTCATTATAATGTTTGTGAGAGAAATTCACCCTCCCACCCCTGCAGCCAACAGAAGTTGATTTTTACCTTTATTTTTTCAATCCCTGTTGGCTGCGGAGTGGGAGGGGGCGTGGTCTAACTAAGTTGGGGGCGTGGCTTAGCTAGGCCTGGGGCAGGGGTTTTAAAGAGACTCTGTCACCAGGTTTTAACCTATGTATTTTAATACATAGGTTAAAACCCCTTAAATTGCACTTTTTTAACATACCTGTATTGCAGAGTATAGCGCAGCGGTTGTGCTGAAAAAAGAACTTTAAACATTATGCTAATGAGCCTTCGGAGCACCGGGGGGCGGGCTCTTTCCTCCTGAGCACCGCTTCTTTACCGCCCCCCCGGGGCTCTCCTCCTTGTCTTTGTTAACACCCCTTCTACAACAAGATTGACAGCACTAGACCGTTTGGCCTAGTGCTGAAATCCCGCGCCTGCGCAGTGCGATCGCGCCGGCGCGTGCGCAATAGCGCTTGCAGTGCCGAACACTACAAGCGCCCCCATCCTTGTGCGCACGCGCCGTCACTTCCGGGTTGGGAAGTGACGGCGCGTGCGCACAAGGATGGAAGCACACAAACATATTTTTTTCTGTGTCCGTTCCGTTTTTTTGCGGCCCGTATGTGGAACCATTTACTTCAACCATTCCGTATGTCTGCATGGCCGTTCCGCAAAAAAGATAGCACATGTCCTATTCTTGTCCGATTTGCGGAGAAGGATAGGCATTGTTACAATGGATCTGCCAAAAAAAACAGATGCAATACGGATTTTTTGCATATCCGTGATTTGCGGACCGCAAAATACATACGGTCGTGTGCATGGTGCCGATACAGCCTGAATACCGCTGACATTTGTCCTGCTTATTGTCTGCATATATGCCAGGATTTGGCCGGATCACTGCTGGACACCATAATAGTTAAATAAGAACTCCCGCAAAAAATTTTATTCCATGTCCTGCTAGAAATGTACATGATGTAATCTGTAGTGAATGTCATTTTCTTACCAGTAGCTGAATTTTTGAGTTATATCATCCTGAAGTTTCTTATCTGTGTCATGTGACTAGGAATTAGACCCACCAACTCACACAGCACCTTATGTGTGGACAGGAAGTCTAATTTTCTATGCATTCCTATAGGAGCCTCACTTTCAGTCTCATAGGAATGAATAGAGAAGTGACTGGCTTGCTGTCCTGGGTCAGTTGGAGGTCAGGGAGTTGGTCACATGACCCAGCTACAATAAGAAGAGAGAGGAAACTCTCAATTTCAGCCTCTGATAAGAAAATGACAGTCACTACAGATTATATCATGCACTTTTCTAACAGGTCAGAGAATACATTTTTTTGCGGGAGTTCTTCTTTAATGGGGCCGGAAGGTATTCCGGCAGCGTCCAGCAGTGACAGATCCTGCTGGCTGTTCCTGAGCAGGAACAGATGCAGACATAACCGCATTTTCTAGAGGATCTCACACGGGCCCATTCCTTTCCGTGGGTCCGCAAAGAAAATGGGCGGTGCACTTATGTCCGCATCTGTATGTCCATTCTGCAAATGATAGAACATGTCCTATTCTTTTCCGTTTTGCACCAAGAACAGTCATTTCTAGTAGAAAAATTCCAAACGCACATGGTCGGTATCCGTCTTTTGTGGATCCGTGGTTTGTGCACTGCATAACAGATATGGTCGTGTGCATGAGACCTTACTCATAGCAACAAATTATATTTCATTTTTATAAAATGAGATGTGATTGGCGTCTATGGAGAACATCTTCACTTTTTCTTTGCGCACATTGTGAGGAATGTCTACTATAGTCCTGTCTTCAGCGAGTGTCTATCTCTATGTCATTATTTAACGTTTTTTTTTTCCTTCTAGACAAAATGTGCCCTTCAGTCACTGATAGATAAACACCAGAAAATTCCTGGAAATATTTTCCGAGCCCTACTGGAGAGATTTCACCGGAGAGCTAAAGAAGATTAAAGTGCGGTTATGTACAGGTTGTTCTCCGGTCTCTTATGTGTTGTACACTTGTGTAAATATCGGAGTTAGTTTGATAAATCATTTTATTGATCTGTTACATGAAAATATAGAAAAGAGATTCTCTGCCGTGCAATATGTACGTTCCTGAAGGCTTCTTAAAAATGACCTGTGTCAGTTCTGATTGGGACTATAAGCAATTAATGTAAATTGTGCCAGCGTCTAGTATAAGTCTGCAGTCAGGAAGGGGTTACAGTGCAACAGTTGCACCCAGTACTTTCTCTCCAGGGGTGTTGGCAGCTTGTTGGGCCATCCTGGCACCAGCATACACTGTCTACATTCTTGGTTGTATAAGGAAGCAGCAATATACAAGTCCCCATGTCTTTCAGGGTATCATTTCCAGCCACTGTTACATGACCAGTAAAAGCGTGCCCCGTGCAGTGCACAATTAAGGCTACTTTCACACTTGCAGTAGCCTTTTCCAGCAGGCTGTTCCAGCTGCTGGTTCCGTGCTACCGCAATTCCACAGTGCCGCCGGAAGTCCGCTCCGGCCCCATTCACTATAATGGGGGAAGGCCGGAGGTCCGGCCGCAGCATGGCAAACAAGGCGACAGGCCGCCGGACAAAAACCATAACGTGCTGTAATTTTTGTCCGGCCGCCCCTCGGCATGTTTGCTGTGCTGCGGACGGACCTCCGGCCCGCCCCCATTATAGTGAATGGGGCTGGAGCAGACTTCCGGCGGCACGGTGGACTTGCGGTAGCACGGATCCGGCAGGCTGTTCCGGCCAGGAAAAGGTTACTGTGAAAGTAGCCTTAGCAGGTGGCACCTTCTTTAGACAGCACACATGAAGGTAGAGGGGACATTAAACTACCTCTTTTATAGACAAATGCAAGCCGTGATTATACGTTGTGTCTCGGTGTCTTTGTAGGCAGATGAATTCATGGCACCATAGTGATTACCATGACTGTTACTCAGTTCAGCGGAGGATGACTGTATTTGCTCTGCCACCTTTCTATTAATTAGGAATCCTCTGATTCTAGAGATTATCTGCTCAACATCCACCAGTTTAACATGTATTACCTATAGAAATGGCACATCATAAATGTCTGTTGTCAGAGACACATTTGAATGGTTTCTCCACCTAAAATCTGATTAAATGGGTTATGCCATGGTTGATGTAAAAAATGAAAATCAGACATCATATAGTACATGACAATCTCGTTCTTATAAAGCTAGAACCAGCCCTGTACCTCCCCATGCATTGGGCATCCCTGCTAGATCAGGGATTCCCAACCAGCGGCCCTTCAACTGCTGTAAAACTACAACTCCCACCATGCCCTGCTGTAGGCTGATAGCTGTAGGCTGTCTGGGCATTCTGGGAGTTCTAGTTTTGCAACAGCTGGAAGGCCGCAGGTTGGGCAACCCTGTGCTAGATTCTCCTCAGGAGGCTTGTCCTTTCTCCTGTAGCTCTCCCTGTAACTGCCACAGCTTCTAACAGTAAGCAGTTGAAGATATAAACTGAGCGCGTGTAACCACCTCAGTGAGGTGGACAAGGAGTAAGGAAAATAATAAACAGCAGGTGGTGCTATACAGATACAGTTTATTGAATAGCTCAGTGGCCTATACAACATTTTTAATTACACACAATTACAAAAGCTTTCAGATCCAGGTGCTGGTTTGAACAGAATGTGTTTTGTGACACAACCCCTTTAATACTGCATCCTGATATGGGGAATGGCAGAACATGACTTCCTTATTCTCTGTTGTCACAACAACATCATGTCATCGTTGAACTGATCTCATACTGCCATAGTGCTTTTATTTTAATAAAATATTTAGGTAGAAAACCATCTTTAAAGGGTTTGTCCGAGATTTTGCTATTGGTTATCCTATCCTCAGGACAGGTCGTCGATATCAAATTGGTGGGTGTCTAATACCCAGCACTACCACGGATTAGCTATTTGAAGAGGCCACGGTGGTTTGGTCAGTCCTGTGGCCTCCTCAGAGCTGACCAAGCACAGTATGGTACGTTGTATAGCAGCTGTGCTTGGTATTGCATCTCAGGCACATTCACTTGAATGGGATGGGCCATGTGACTGATGGACATGATGTCACTAGCCTAGGAACTGGCTACAGCGCTCACCGGAGCCCCACAGCCTCTTCAAACAGCTGATTGAGGGGGCTGCCGTGATTTGGATCCCTGCCAGTGAGATATTGATGACATATACTGAGGATAGGCGATCCATATTAAAATATCAGACGTCTTTGAAGATGATCTGTCTTGGAGACTGTCCTGTCCTAATCTGACTAAGCTAGGGCTATAATTGCACCAATCGGATCGGTTATTGAGCACTGGTAGCATTATGATCAGTACCCACCCCTCAATATTATATCTGTAGGAGTCTGACTTTCTGGACCCCTGGAGATGACCTGGTTGAAGGGGCTGCAACACTACTGTGAGCACCTTGTCCCATTCATTGCTTACCAATTGGGCTGAAATATCAGGTACAACTTCCACTGAAAGTACACAGCTCTGCCTGGTATTGACATAATGGGGACACAGCACCTCCTCATGCGCTATGGCCCCTTCAATCTGCTGATCTGCAAGGGTGCCAAAGATAGCCCTTTAATACTGTAATCCTGGAGAATTCCTTTAATGGGGTATTCCAGTTGTTAGAAGTTATCCGCTATCCACAGGGTCCTATCATATCGATTACGAGAATGGGGCCCACCTGAAATGAATGGGTCGGTCGGTCGATCATGCGGGCTGCTGCTCCATTCATTTCTATGGGCATTCCAGAGAGTGTATACGGCTATCTCCAGAACTCCCATAGAAATTAACGGAGCAGCCACTCACATGTGCGACCGGCTGCTCTGTTCATTTCAGGGGGTACGGGGCCCCCGTTCTCGTGATCATTAGGGGTCCCAGTGGTAGGACCCCCACCGATCTAATAGTTATCCCTTGTCCTGTGGATAGTGGATAACTTTTAATACCTGGAATACCCCTTTAAGTGACCGATCCTGCTAAAATACTGACTATACCAAAAATACATGTGTCTTTTCTATCGATTTCATTAGTTGCATATCTTCGTTAAAGCTCGCGCTGGTTTCAGCTTTATGAATCTTGTGCACACTCCTGATTAAAGGGGTTCTCCAAGTTAAATTTATTGATGACCTATCCTCAGGATAGGTCATCAATATCAGATTGGTGGGGGTCCGACACCCGGCACCTTCACCGATCAGCTGTTTGAAGAGGAGGCGCGCCGTACCAGCACTGCCTCCTCTTCACTGTTTACATCCTAGCCGTAACAGGGGTAGTGGTGAGCAGGTGTAATTACACCTAACCGGCCCATTCATTTCAATGGGAAGAATCTCTCCCGTAGACTTGTATAGGAACGAGCCCTCCCACTGAAATGAATGGGGCAGTGAGGTGTAATTACACCTGCTCACCGCTACCCATGTTACGGCTAGGATGTAAACAGTGAAGAGGAGGCAGCGCTGGTACGGCGTGCGCCTCCTCTTCAAACAGCTGATCAGCGGGGGTCCCGGGTGTCGGACCCCCACGATCTGATATTGATGACTTATTCTGAGGATAGGTCATCAATAAATTTAACTTGGAGAACCCCTTTAAGTACAACGCTTTTCTTATTTCAAACATGTTTGGAAAAAGGTTTCTTCTGTAATGAATGAGCCAGCGTTGATTTACCGAGCATTTTATGGCAGTTGTGCTGTTGGAGTGTCTTGTGTTTTTAGAGATCTGCTTGTGTGTCTTCTTTTAATTCTGATGTTATACCACAGCCGTTACTGAAATTCATATTCCGCATTCTTTTTTATCTGAAATATACAGCTCTTAATAGATCGACATTGAAAAATCAAACAATAAATATGACTTCTTTTGTACATTTACAGACTGGTGAATTTGGATGAATATTTTTTGAGTCATTGATAAATCTATTATTGCTGCAGCCACGTGATCCGTTCAAAGGGTCTTATCTGAGATAATGAAAAATCTTGGACAACCCTTACAGTAGCTTAAAATAAAAAAAACATGATACACTCATCCGTTCTGGTACACCCGCCGCTGCTTGCTTACAGACAGCAGCTTGATATGGCACATGACTGTAGCTGCCAGTTACTGTCCTCTACGGTCTGCTGCTGAGGACAGTGATTGACAGCAGTGGTCACATGCTGTATCATGGCATGTCGCTGATGCTGTTTGTTAATAAGCAGCAGTATCAAACCAGTGCTGCAGAGAACAGCACTGGAGAAACAGGTGAGTATGTGATGGGTTTTTGTTTTTAGCAGTTGTAGGGGATGTCGTGGATTTTTTTTATTATCTCAGACAATCCCTTTAAAGGGGTATTCTCATTTTAGACAATGGGGGCATATCGCTTGGATATGCCCTCATTGTCTTATAGGTGTGGGTCCCACGGCTTGGACCTACACCTATATCGAGATCAGAGGGGGGAGCATTGCGCCTGGAGGACCCCAGGTTTCCCGGGGTCCGGCCACCACCAGGTGCAGCTCCTCCGTTGCTCCCATAGAAATGAATGGGAGCGCACCACGCATGCACAGCCACCGCTCCCATTAATTTCTATATAGCCGCCGGAAATAGCTTAGCCAGCACTCGGCTATTTTCACCAGCCCCATAGAAATGAATGGAGGGCGGCTGCGCATTCGCAGTGCGCCCTCCTTTACTTTGGGGGCTCAGTTCTCGATATAGGTGCGGGACCCAGCGGTTGGACCCGCACCTATAAGACAATGGGGGCATATCCTAGTGATATGCCCCCATTGTCTAAGATGAGAATAACCCTTTAAGTAAAAAAAAATAAAAGGAATTTTTCCCACTAATAGCTCTTATCCCCTATGCACAGAATAAGGGCTCATGCACACAAACGTATTTTGTTTCCATGTCCGTTCGTGTTGTTTTTTTTGTTGTTTTTTTGTGGCCCGTATGCAGAACCATTCATTTCAATGGGGCTGCAAAAAAAACGTAAATTACTCGGTGTACATTCCGTTTCCATATTTCCGTTCTGCAAAAAAATAGAACATGTCCTATTATTGTCCGCATTATGGAAAAGGATAGGACTCTTCTATTAGGGGCCAACTGTTCCGTTCCGCAAAATACGGAATGCACACGGATGTCATCTGTATTTTTTGTGGATATGTACAGTCGTGGGCATAAACCCAAAGGGATACATTTATGATACATTTATGATCACTTGGGGTCTGACCTCTGGGATCCCCAGCAATCATGAAAACGGAAGTCCCGAAATCTCCTCTGTGTATTTTGGTGTGTCTCCACTGCTTCTTTTTCTTCTTTGGGACTGTTCAGCACTTTCTCTGGCACTCCCATATACTGTAAGTGGATCACCAAAACCACTCTATATTAGAAGTTTCCAGAACCTCTGCTGTCATGACTGTTGGACTCTCAGCGATCAGATACTTTATCCATATGATGTGGATAGGAGATAATTGTTGTTAGTGGGAAAACCCCTTTAACACCGCCTCCGCAGAGAACAAATTTGAATATTTCAGCAAACTGTAATGCACTATTTCTTGCTATTTACCACAAAATTATAAAAACATAGTCAGGCTGCAACCCCTGCGTCTTTGATGTTTCAATTAGCATTTCTTAAATGGAACCTGTCACCATGAAATGCAGTGCAGTCTTCAGGCAGCATGTTTTAGAGCAGGAGGAGCTGAGCAGATTGATATATACTGTATATATACTGTAGCTTTTTAGGAAAAGATTCAATACTTGTAATTTATTTTATTTCCTGCTCATTCTGGGTTTAGCAGTCCAATGGTTTGTCTTTTCAGTGATTGACTGCTATCTCTGCATGATCAGTCATAGAGGGAAGGCTGTCAGTCATTGATTAGGCCGCCTATTTAACTACTGAACCCAGAAAGAGCAGAGATTTACATGAGCGTCAATGGCCATTTTTACCCAGGCCAGATAATTACTAAGTTTCTCATTACAGATTTGTATTGTATTTCCCCCTAGTGTAGCTGTCTGAGGTCTCATAAAGATGGCCTTAATGTATCTGTATTACAGCTTCATGACCGGACCTGTCTGTAGGCAAATGACCTGAACTAACAGCATCCTAAATTCCGTTAAAGCTACACTCCGCAAAACTGTCCCTGCATAGGCCCTGTTCCCATTATGTTTGGCTTTTACATTTGGCACATATATTGGAAATACATAATGAAATGTCAAGCTCACCTAGGTAATCCATACAAAATGCAACAGAACACTTGTAAATAAATAGCAAAAGCATAAAATCCGCACAGGAAAAAGTCCACATGTGAACAGCGTCCAAAAGAGGTAATCCATAGGGAGACACTGTGGAGGTGCCAAAATATGGAGGCAAAGCGGCACATACTGTATATAGTGAAAACAGAATAGTCATTCAGAATCTAATAATATATTAAAATCGCAGCTTTATTTGTATTCTATAAAATCCTACTTGAAACGGAGCAGCCGATGCTTACGCATTTTAGATCAATACAGCCCTTAGTTACAGAATATATCTGTAAGAACAAAAAAGCAATAAAAAGAGCTCAACTAAAGTCTCCATACCCCACCAAATTAGGAAGGATCCACAATATAAGTCCAAAAGTTATAACATGATTTAGGAATAGCTATGAGCATGTGCCCCAGACTTAAAAAGTGGCATTTATCATGTAGAGAAAGTTAATAAAAGCCACTTACTAATGTATTGTGATTGTCCATATTGCTGCCTTTGCTGGCTGGATTAATATACACTGCTCATTTCCATGGTTACGACCACCCTGTAATCTATCGGCATGGCAGCGCTTGCATGCTATAAGAAAAAATAGCAGCCTATGTGCGCTCCTATGGTCCCAGTCACCAGAGAGGATGGCATTTTTTTCCTATAGTGTGCAAGCATGAACACCACTGATGTATTACAGGGTGGTCGTAACCATGGAAACGAGCAGTGTATAATTTGATAGAAAAATGGATTCAGCCAGCAAAGGAAGCAATATGGACAATCACAATACATTAGTAAGTGGCTTGTATTAACTTTCTCTACATGAAAAACAGGGTTGTGGAGTCAGAGTCAGTGAACATTTTGGTGGAGTCGGAGTCGGTATAAAATGGACCGACTCCGACTCCACAAATATATAATACATTGGTACAGTTAGTTCAATGCAGTATGTGCTGAATATATTTTCATAAGAATTTGGGGAAATGACGAAATGTCCTATAAATGTCTGTTCTATTTCTGATCTAAGGATATAGGCTTTTAGTTGAGATGAATGTGTGCTGCCCTTTATATAGATGCTCAGAAGTGAAGCTCCTCCGCTACAGATCAGATGAAAAAGGCAATGGGAAGGAATGGCTGAACTCATCTCAGATCTGCTGGAGAAAACAGGATTAAAGATGTTTTCTCACTAGTTACAAAGATTAGCTTTCAACATAAAGGAAGAGTTAAAGACTGTTTTCTAAATACATTGGTCAGGCATGAACTATAGACAGTTCAGCAGGTCTCTCACTGCACACAAGTTTCTATGGTAGCCTGCAGACCAGAAAGACTGTTATCTGATTGGCTGAGAGTAGGTGTGACCTCACCCCCACGAAATGATAGGACTGAGCTCTGAGTGATTACCTGCAGTATGCAAAAGGTCCAAGTGTTGTGAGGACTGAGAAGCTTTACCTGTAATTGTGTTAGAGATCACAATCTCCTGCTCTGTTAGAGTAAGTTAATATTTGCTAATAACTGCTAGAGACCTGCCCACAGCCTGAGGAGACAGAGTGAGTGCAAACAGCCTGTCAACCAGTGAATCAACCTGCTAAGAAAACCCCTTTAAAGCAAGTTCTTCTTAGTATATCTAAACGTTCAATAAATTGTGCATAAATCAATTGTCCAGTGCATGTTCTCTCTGTATGCTTTATGCTTCCTCTGAGCTCATGTTTGGAGAGGTTAGCTGCTCTGATGGCTTCTATATACTATACATAAAATATAAGGGGGAAAACTGTTTTCTAACATCTCAAATTCAGAAATGCAGAAACACACATGTGTTAAGTCCTCTAGGTGTAGAAGCCATTGCCAAGCCTTTGTTATCTAGCACTGCTAGTAGTTTCACTTTCTAGACTGTGAAGCAGTATGATGTAAAACACCTAGGGCCTTATGTATGAAAACTGTCCCATAGAAACCAATCAGAGCTCCCCTTTCATTTCTTATAGTGTTCTGGAGAAATGAAAGGGAAGCTCTGATTGGTTGTTATGGGCAACAAAGAAAGTCTTAGACCTAGACTAGCTAGTGAGCTGTACCCAGAGAAAAGCCTGATACTGAAAGTTTAGAGTAAAGATATCTAGTAAAACATATATACCTTTTTTTACCATGACATATCTGTACTATTGATTTATGCAAAGTTTGTTTAAAGTCATCGCTTAAACATGCGCCATGTATGAGGGAGTCGGATTGGGAGTCGGAGTCGGAGTTAGGGGAAATTGAGGAGTCGGAGTCGGGGCTTTGGCTTACCGACTCCACAGCCCTGATGATAAATGTCATTTGCTAAAGTGAGACAACCCCTTTGAATCTCCAACATATACAACTGTATGCCGTATGTATTGCACTATTGCTTGACAATTCTTTCTCCATAATGCCATACTGCAAGATTTTTTTTCAAAACAGTTTCTGGATCTTGAAGGAAATGTATACAGCAGCCATCAAAAACGGAGTCTAGAAAATATAGATGCACGCCTCTGGAGCCGTATCCCCCCCAATGCTCCCCCATTAAAGGGGTTGTCCGAGTTCTGAAAAAAAATATATCGCACTGTAAATCTGATGGACAGCAATATATAACTAAGCTAAGCAAGTTTTAGGCAAAAAAACATCTATATTTCCTCATTTCTCTGGTTCTCTTCTGGCCCTTTGTTTACCTGCAATAATAACAATCTCTGCCCCTCCCCCTGCTTTGCAGAGGGAGTGAATACAAGTGCTGCCCTGAGACCCTGGGAGACTCAGCAGCATGTTGTATGTGTAGGACTTCAAGTCCCAGCTGTACAATGACACTGCTGATACACACAGGAACATCCCCCTACCTGTCTTGTGCAATACTCTGCAGAACTCCTCCGTCTTGTGAGCTCCTGTGCGCAGCATTTCTCTCCTCACTGCCTGCAGCTACTGTAGTAAAGCCTTCAGCCCTGAGTCTGAGTCTATGCTGGCTGAAGGGGTTAATGTTTTATCTGAAAGAATCCAGGGAGAGAGCAGACCGCAGCTCTTTATCTGCTTTTGCTCAAAACATCATCAGAGCAGGGAGAGAAGCTGACATCACAGTTCATGTGACCCTGAGTGAAATCTTAGAAACCAGCAGCTTTAGAAGCACAAAGTGCATGGAAAAGCTGTTATATTTGACTAGTTAGAAACGTACAAAGAACAAAAAAATAACTTGGATAACCCCTTTAAGTCCATATATAGAAGAAGAGGCAGCGTCCAACAATTTGAATTAAATGGTGTTTTAACCCAGGAAAAAGCAGTACAAGCAACACATAAGTGCAACGTTTCGGCTATGCCTTAGCCTTCCTCAAGCTTGAGGATAGGTCATCAATGGTAAAAGCCCGGACAACCCCTTTAAAGACGAAGCCTTAAAGGCAAAGCCCCATTTTCAAATCTGACCTGTCACTTTATATGGTAATAACTTTGGAATGCTTTTATGTATCCAACTGATTCTGAGATTGTTTTATTGCGAGTCATTTATTAAGACTGGTTGTTTTAGATGTCATGCGCTGGTGGTGGATCCGCCTAAGTTATGTAGAGACGTCGTTCTAAATGTAAGCCAAATTCCGTACTGGATTAAATTTTAGACAATTTTCTATGCCTCTTGGCCCGTCCCCTTCCCTGCCCATGCCACGCCCCCTTTTTAGACCTGGCGTGAGTGGGGAAAAGTCGCAAACTGTGGCGCAAGTAACCTTTGCACCGCAATCGGCAACAGATGTATGCCAGAAAACTGGAGTATATCAGGTTGTAAATGACCCCTATTGTGGTCAATATATTTTGTCCCAAATTTTATGAACATCTTTCTTTCCTAATCTGAATTTCTCTGCTTTTAAGAATGATAAATTAATAATTAATATTTTGCACATGTCCACTTTATGTTGGCATTTTTTAATTGTACCTATTTTTGGAGATGTTAAAGGGCTTGTAATTTAGTAGCAATTTTACCAATTTTCAAGAGAATTTCCGAATCCTATTTATTTATTTTTTATTTTTTTTTTTATTTTTTTTTTAATTCAGTGGCTTTGAGAGACCTATATATTGGAAACCCCCCACAAATCACCCCATTAAAATTGCATCTGAGAACTGGAAAAATGGCCCTGAGAACTGGAATTGAGAACACTGCTTTAGGCGTTTTACAAGAATTAATGCAAAATGGAGGTGAAAATTAAATTTTTTTTATGCAGATTTTCAATTTTAATTCACTTTTTTGGAACACGGCAGGTGATAAAATAGAACTACCGTATTTTTCGCCCATAAGACGCACCCAGGTTTTAGAGGAGGACCAGCAATCAGACCCCCAAAGTTAATAAGACCCCAATAAGACCTCCGCTCAGACCCCAATGTGAATGACCCCCAATCAGACCTTAACTAGGAGCACCATATGAGCTTCCATGCCTCTCTTCAGCCCCCATATGAGCCCCCATGCCTTTCATCAGCCCCCATGCCTGTAATTAGCCCCCCATGCCTGTAATAAGACCCCAGATCAGCCCCCATGCCTGTAATTAGCCCTCATATCAGCCCCAAGTCTCACTTCAGCCCCCATATCAGCCTCATTCCTCACTTGAGCCCCTATGCCTCAATTTAGCCCCCATATGAGTCCCCATGCCTCACTTCAACCCCCATATGAGTCCCCATGCCTCGATTCAGCCCCCATATGAGTCCCCATGCCTTACTCAGCCCCCATGCCTACTATTAGCCCCCATTATGAGCCCAGCATGTTAAAATAAATAAACCACTTACCTCTCCTGCTCCTGGACGCCGCTGTTCCTCTCCGCCCGCGCTTTGTCTTATTCCTGCTGCTGCTGTGCTGTGACCCATAATGGAAGAGCTCATTAGCATTCACCCCATAAGATGCAGGGGCACTTTCCCCCATTTTTAAGGGAAAAAGTCTGTCTTATGGGTCGAAAAATACAGTAATACTCAAAATCTCCTGTAGTCAGTTTTGGACTTCTGGCAAGACTTTCATTTTGTGTAGAAAACACAGCCCAAGCCCGTGTGAATGCAGCCTTAAAGGGGTATTCCCATCTCACAAATGTAGTTTGTATAGTTAGATATAGCCATACCAGTATTATTACTAATAGAATGTATTTATATAAAATGTACCGTTTAGAAGATTAGTCTATTTGTATATCCATTGTCCCACACACATCAGTCAGGGCGTTGCCCCTAGTTACGACCACTGCGGCCATGTAGTAGTAGCGGCTCCTGTTCAAACCCGCTCTGAGGTAACTGCTGAATTGTGAACGCACATTGCATGAGCATGCGGAGACACATCTTAGGGTACTTTCACATGTGGTCAGGATCCGCCCAAAACGCAGACTTTATAAACGGATCCTGCTCCATAGAGATGAATTGATCTTGGAACAGGATCCGTTTCTCTGCGTTTTGGAAGTGCAGACAAAAATGCTACAACCCTAAGATGTGTCTCCGCATGCTGATGCAATGTGCGTTCACAATACAGCAGTTACCTCAGAGCGGGTTTGAACAAGAGCAAGCCGGACACCACTACTACATGGCCACTGTGGTCGTAACTAGGGGCAACGGCCTGACTGATGTGTGTGGGACAATGGATATACAAATAGGGAAATCTTCTAAACGGTACATTTTATATAAATACATTCTATTAGTAATAATACTGGTATGGCTATATCTAATTATACAAACTACATTTGTGAGATGGGAATAACCCTTTAATGACTGTAATGAGAATAAGTGCAACAACCACACCCATTTTTAATTTATTTTTTGCAGTTTGTAATATAGCCACAAGGTGGCGATGAAGAGCTTATATATCATCTACATACGCTTAAAAATGATTTGGATGCGCTTTGGCTGCAAGCGTCCCAAGGCTCTGAATATTGAATTTCACATATAAAAGGAGTATATTAAAGTAACTGCATGCTGAAAATTGGAAACACTCAGAGCATTTATTTTCGTAAATCAATTGGAACAGTTTCACTATGTACGAAATTATTTCTGTATTAGGTATATACTTAGGTATATTGAATGTACAAATTGGTGAATTCTTGTTGGTGTTTTAAATAACCCTGTTCATCGGGTTCATTTCACAATAAATTGAATTCTTGCAGCCTTTCAGTTAAATAAAGCAGGTCAGAGTATACATATACCAGAGTGCAATGCTTGAAGTCATGTGTATGGTGCTAGTATTATATAATACCCCAATAAATAAAAAATAACTTTTATGGAGAGGACTCTTCCTCAGGCTAGCTCACAGCTTCTCCTCTATACTCACACACTCACACATGTCAGGGTTGTTCCATTTTACTCTCCTATATGAAGAGGGCCCATTTAGATTTTTATTTTGGGACTCCTACTGTTATCTAGGTATATCCAGGGCTGTGGAGCTGGTTCGCCAAACGTCCGATAGGAAATAATATAAATCAGTGCTTCAGACTAAAAAAAATACCCAGGGGCTCCTAAACTGAAAAAATAGAAGCCAAAATACTGTATTTTTCGCTTTATAAGACACACCTGATGATAAGCCACACCCCAGATTTTAGAGTAGGAAAATAAGAAAAAAATATTTTTCATCAAACCTCATATCAGACCCCCCATAAATTTCAGGACATCACATCAGACCCCCATATCAGCCCTCCATGTCAGAACCCCATCAGCCCACAATGCCAGATCCCCATCAGACCTCAGATCAGCCCATCAGCCCCCATATCAGCCCACTGTGCCCCCATCAGACCTCAGATCAGCCCACTGTGCACTGTGCCCATATCAGCCTACTGTGCCCCCATCAGACCTCAGATCAGCCCCCATATCACCCCACTCTGCCCCCATATCAGCCCACTGTGCCCCATCAGACCTCAGATCAGCCCACTGTGCACTGTGCCCATATCAGCCTACTGTGCCCCCATCAGACCTCAGATCAGCCCCCATATCACCCCACTCTGCCCCCATATCAGCCCACTGTGCCCCATCAGACCTCAGATCAGCCCACTATGCCCCCATATCAGCCCACTGTGCCCCCATCAGACCTCAGATGAGCCCACTATGCCCCCATATCACCCCACTGTGCCCCCATATCAGCCCACTGTGCCCCTATCAGACCTCAGATCAGCCCACTATGCCCCCATATCAGCCCACTGTGCCCCCATCACACCTCAGATCAGCCCACTATGTCCCCATATCAGCCCACTGTGCCCCCATCAGACCTCAGATCAGCCCACTATGCCCCCATATGAGCCCACTGTGCCCCCAATATCAACCAAACTCTACCCCCATCAGACCTCAGATCAGCCCATCAGCCACCATATTAGCTGACTCTACCCCCATCAGACCTCAGATCAGCCGATCAGCCCCCATATTAGCCGACTGTGCCCCCATCAGACCTCAGATCAGCCCCATAAGGATAAAATAAAAAACTCACCTCTCCTGCGCCGCGGCTCCGCTCCGGCGCTCCTCTGTCTTCTCCGGCCAGCGCTGCACTGTCACCTGACTGCGTGCAGCATCAGGTCATAGTGTGCGTCAGGTCCAATATTTGATATGAAACTACTGAGTTATTGAGAGAAGGACTAGGACTTCCGTACAACTCTCATTACTTCCAGTCCTATTTAGTATGTGTATAATTATTTCATAATAGCTTCTTCTATTGGGAAAATTGACCCTTTTAAAAAGAAAAGTTTTTGCCCTCCCCATCTTTGTTTTTAGCAGTTTAGAGAGAATGCAGTTATATTGTGGTCACTGTGACCAAGGTTTTCCCAAGCAGTAACATTCCCAACAAGCTCTACATTACCAGTTCCAACGGGGCATCACTTCTAGTAGTATCTATACACTGCTCCATAAAGTGACTCTGCAGCAAGTTGAAGAATTTTCTCCACATGAAGGAGATAACTGGATAGTTAAAGGGGTTGTCTCACTTCAACAAATGGCATTTATCATGTAGACAAAACAGATACGAGGTGCCTGCATGGTCCCGGCCACCAGAGAGGCAGTTTTTCCTATAGTGTGCGAGCATGACCACCGCCAATGGAGTGCAGGGTGGTCATAACCCTTGGTAATGAGCAGTGTATAATGCAATTGGAAAATGAATCAAGCCAGCAAAGGAAGCAATATAGATAATCACAATACATTAGTAAGTGCCTTGTATTAACTTTGTCTACATGATAAATGCCATTTTCTGAAGTGAGACAACCCATTAAAATCTCTTAATTCCTGACATCTCATAAACACTCATTATAGCTAAATTCTTATCAAACTGATAAGAATATGGCTTAAAAAGGTTTTCCATTTTAATGATTACATTTATATATTTAGCAAATAGGATGTTTAACACTTTTCTGTTATATATCTATTTAAAATTTTGCTTTCAGACCTTTATTATATCTATACAGTAGCCTCTCCCTAAAGAAAAAACATTTTAGTCCTGTAAAATACATCCATCGGAGACCTGGATAGGACTAAACATAGAGTCAGACACATGAGCCATCATGTGACCCTCACAAGTACCATGTGACTGGCTTTGATAACTGCCCATGTATCTAACATGTGACTAGCAGTGTATTGAGGAACAGAACATATACACTATATACAGTATTACTACCTGCAGCAGTATATCATTACGTCTATCAGTGTCAGTGTAGAAATACATCTGTGTGTGTTTTGTGTTTTTTTTTTTGCACTAAACATTAACAACATGACAACATCACCTAGAGAGAAGCAGCCATTTTTATAACATCCATCTCCTACATATACAGTAGGCAGCCATGTAAATACAAACAGGAATGTAGTTCATACCTTCCAACCGTCCCGGATCCGGCGGGACAGTCCCGGATTACAGTGGCTGTCCAGCTGTCCCAGTATGGGGGAGGTATGTCCCACTTTTTGGCAGCTGTTCCCGCATCCATAGGAAGCAGAGACAGTTGCCATAATGAAGCAGAGAGCCGTCGCCGGCATTGTCTTCCTGCTTCATCATTCCTCCGCTCTGCCAGCTCTCCACTCCGCAGCCTCTGCAACGCCTCCTTCACATAATAGAGCAGCCGATGTGTATCCTGCTGCTGCTAGGAACAAGGTAAGTATGTGGTGTTTATTTTTTTACTTTCTTGAGGGGCACAATGTGGGTATATTACTGGGGGGCACAATGTGGGCATATTACTGGGTGCACAATTTGGGCATATTACTGGGGGTGCAATGTGGGCATATTACTGTGGGCACAGCTGGGCATATTACTGGGGGCACAGCTGGGCATATTACTGGGGGAACATAACTGGGCATATTACTGGGGGCACAGCTGGGCATAATTCTGTGAAGGAGGCACAATGTGGGCTTAAATACTGTGCGGTGGCATGAAGGGGGAATAATTACTATGTGGGGCATTAAGGGGACTGGGTGGGATTAGGTGTATAGTTATGTTTTGGGCGGAGTTAGAGGCGTAGCCTAGTGCAGAAAAATTATGTAATTACTGTAATAACCAAAATAAATATCATTATTTCAATAATTAACAATGATCCTATTTACTTATCACATTAATGTGTCATGTGTGCCGAGCCAGCCAATGAATAGCACATAATACTGTTGATTACTGAATGACAGGGATTATATGATGTGAAGAGTCTCACATGACTGATGCCAGAATCTTAAATACATGTATATTAGAAAAATGTAAGATTTTCTATTATATGAACAAATACATTTAAAAAATAAAAACTGACATACCCCTTTACATAGCTGATGGCTCAGTGTGAAAATGAAACTAAGATACTCTGCAGCTAGGCTGAAATTTCTCCCTGTAGCATAAAAACTGTTGAAAACATTAAATAAAGACCAGCAGAAAAAAATATCCCAAAATGAGTAAAATGTAGTGATAAAGATGTTCATAGCATTTAACTAATTAGAACCAAATTGTTTATTCACTGTTTACTTTTAATGGCCTCACCATGCACCATTAAAGGGAACCTGTCACCTCGACCATGCTGTCCTCGCTTGCTGATTGTCACTTTTATTCAGTACTTTAGCAGTGCAAGGGAGGTGAGTCCGGCAGTGTCAGACTAAAGTCACTTGGGCCCACCAGAGAAAATAATTCTGACGGCCCACCCTCTATGTACATAGGACTTTAAAGGCCCTGTTTCACTAAGGGGTCCATTATTGTCAGAGCTTGGGCCCACCGGAGGATCATCATGTGCTCTGGTGAGCCAGTTGGACCCTGGAGTCTGGTGAGACTCATGGTCCTGCTCCCTCCACTACCTCCAGCTGATGATTGGCAGATTTCTTTCCTATGCATAACAGAAAAGAAATCTGTCAGCCATGGTCAGGAGGCTAGGGAGGACAGGGCCACATGTCTCTTCGGACTTTTCTCCTTTGAAGTGCTAGCACACGCTGCAGGTTTGGTCTTTCAGTCCTGTAAAAGTACTGCATGATGGTCCAGAAGTGACAGACCCACCGATTTCAGTGAGGGCAGCCTTGTAGAGGTGACAGGTTCCCTTTAAAGAAGAACTCCCGCAAAAATTTTTATTCCATGTCCTGCTAGAAAGGTACATGATGTAATCTGTAGTGAATGTCATTTTCTTACTAGTGGCTGTATTTTTGAGTTATATCTCCCTGATGTTTCTCATCTGTGTCATGTGACTAGGAATCGGACCCACCAACTCACACATAGACTTATGTGTGGACAGAAAGTCTAATTCTCTATGCATTCCTATGGGAGCCTCACTTTCAGTCTCATAGGAATGAATAGAGCAGTAACTGGCTTCCTGTCCTGGGTCAGTTGGAGGTCAGGGAGTTGGTCACATGACCCAGCTACAAATAGAAGAGAGGGGATAACTCAGAATTACAGTCTCTGATGAGAAGATTGCATTCACTAAAGATTATATCATGCAACTTTCTAACAGGTCAGAGAATAAAAAATTCTTTAAGAATGAATACTGAATAACAATTTGGTTCCAATTAGTTAATTTAATCCCCTGGCCACGTAGTACTAGACCACAAAGTGGCTGTGTCTCATCGCCGGACCCTCAGGTCTGCTCTGGAAAAATTGTTTGGACCATCATGTAAAAAAAAAAAAAGGTCTCTTTCAAAGGCATTTGCTGTCCTGACACGATAATACTTAAAAAGATCATCAAAGAAATGACGAGCGTTGCCATGGTAACCAAAACAATGGCAATATAATCAATTATATGATTGATGATGGAACAGTGAAATAGCCTAGATGGCGGGCCAGTAATTTGGATGAAGATGGTGATGATAGATGATGGGAATCCTTAATCGAGCACACCTTCATTACAGAGCCCTCCCTACAGAAAACCTGACCGTCTCATACTGTTCTATGGGTCTGTATGTAAAATCATATAGTGTAAAATAAAACCGTACATGTGTCACATAAAGCAGGACTTAAGTGTTTTTGTGTGATCAGTGTACGTTAGAATTGTTATCTGCTGCTTAAGTCTGTTGTTGTGTCAATCCAGTTTTTATGTTTAATATTTCATCTTTGTCTATATAAAAAGAACCCGACATGTTCTAGTTTCACACTGGCTGCTGAGCAGTCACAATAGGCTAACACTTCTTGTCACCTTTCAGCTTGTGCTGTGTATACAGGGATGAAGTAAGTAAAGCCTTGGAATTGCTGTAAGCAAGGTTATACATCCCTCTTAACCCTTTATTGATATGTAAAGGATGAAAATGTCCATTGTGGTTGTCTGCTCCTGTCAAAATACCTCCAATCCTACAATTTCACTCCTTAGATGCCACAGTCAATGGCAACCACAGTATCTAAGTATTTAGATGGAAGGAGGGGACTCCATCTGTCACCCCATCACCCTACCCACCACCATGTTATTGTAGAGTGCCAGTAGGTAGGTATGGCAAAAGACATGTACATATGCAGAAGTATTGCATTTTAAAAATGATCAAGTAAAAAAAAATAAAAATAATATTTGAAAATGATTGAAAAAACACAAACCCCCTTTCCCCTGTAAAATGTTGTTATTATGTCAAAAAATAAAAATGATAATGTTACCTAACCTGCAAGGTCACATTGTGTAAAAAAAACAACAGTGCTATTCTTCTGAAATAAAATATAAAAAAATGTGTATGTACCCCAAAATGGTACCAATGAAAACAAGCCCTCACACAACTTCACCGACTGAAAAAATAAAAAAAAATGGGCACTGTCAGTGTGCACTCTAAATCACAATGTGGATCCATTGACTTCAACGGGTCCACCAGACGCAAGATACGACAAAATCCTTCCATGTGCTTCTGGGTCCATGTCCTTGCACCACCAGTCTGCTTTTCACAGAGAGACACATTTACTTTAACTTGAAGTTTTTGGCATGTATTTTGTGATGGAATGTGGTATTGGACCCGACTACAAAACGGGGCCACTTTAAGTATTTTTTCCAGGACCACTTTTAGTTCCTAAAGACGCCCTTTAATTGGCAAATCTGAGGTAACAGACTCCAGTTTTGTTCTTCTTTCTGGTGGCAGCGCATTGGCATTGGCATGCCATTGTCCCTGGGCAATTCTCTCGGTTTTCAGGCCTGTTTTATAGTGTGATGTTGTGAAGCACTAGACATTCCTCAATAGCAATTATAAGCTGAGAGGATGCAATCTAGTAAAAATCCAAGAACCATGACAACCTATGTTCACACGTGGCAGATACTGTATGCTGACAATTTCCAGCCGTGGATTTCCAGGAGGGAAACCCACAGCATTTTATAGTACCAGCAAAGTGAATGAGATTTTACAAAATCCCATTAATCTACTGCAGGATAAATGTGCAGCCGAAAATCCACAGTGTTGCTTTTTAGGGTGAATTTCCACCACAGATTTCTCCCTTTGCAATGCATAGGGTAAAATCCACAACAAAATCTGCCTGTTAAACAAAAATCTGCCCATAGTGACAAATATTTCATGCCAATATTGTGTCATTACATTATCAAGGTGATTTTCAACATTGACCACTGGGGGAGCTCTCGCCTTGTTCTCTTCTCTAGTAATATCTCTATACATGACCCTACAGGGTCCTTCCTTTGCTACATTATTTTATTCATTTTTGTCACTAGTCACAGATATCGTGAGAAGGAGACTGAATATAGAAATAGCTGACATTTCACAGCACGTAATAGCCACTTGCGTGGTGTATAGTAGGCGTGGATGGATCTCTTTCCATCTTTTTTTTTATCTCAGGCTTTCAAAGCTCTGGAATTTTAACTGGATGATAGAGTATTCCCAACACCACAAATGACTGCTTTTGGCAAATATTAGGAAATTCATCTGATGAATAGTGATAGTAGCAGATTTTGGGTTAACATTTTTCTTTAAATCTTCTGCTATATACCTTTTTATGACCATGCAGTAATCCAAAATATTGATAATCCACGTTTTCTGCAATCATGTCAAGATTGCAGCAATTTGGTTAAACCACAGCCTTAGGGCTCATGCACATGAACGTATTTTCTTTCCGTGTCCGTTACTTTTTTTTGCAGAGTGTATGCGGAACCATTCATTTCAATGGGTCCGCAAAAAAATGGAAGTTACTCTGTGTGCATTCCGTTTCTGTATGTCCGTTCCGCAAAAGAATAGAGCTTGTCCTATTATTGTCTGCATTACGGACAAGGATAGGACTGTTTTATTAGAGGCCAGCTTTTCTGGGCAAAATATGGAATGGTCGCGGACGTCATCTGTATTTTTTGCGGATCGTTTTTTTGTGGACCGCAAAATACATACGGTTGTGTGAATGAGCCCTTAGGACATATAGACATCATATACGGAGAGGTCCCCTAAACACCATGTCCAGAGTGAAGAGCAGCTGACGGAGGTTCTCTTTCACATACCGAGCTCATCCATGTATTAGATGGTTGGCCACTTACTGGCATTAAAGGTCGCTATCCAACCCCAAAAATGTGCCCATAAATGCCTGGACCCCTCACACAGATTGTATTTACCTATCTCCACGACACCCATATAACTTCTTCTGCCCCGTGGCGCGGATGAAGGGGAGAGGTTGGGGTGACAGCCAATAGCAGGCTGCGACGGGAACAAGCCTCCCTAGCATTGCAGGTGATGTTAGGGAGGCTCATTCCCATCGGGCCTGCTATTGGCTGCCCCCCCTCCTCATCTGCACAACAAGGAGATGCAGCGGTGCAGCAGAATAACCCCTTTAACCAACAATCACCAGAAGCTGGACCAGCGGCAATCAGGCGATCACCAAGGTAGGAGGGTCTTTCACTTAAAAATAGAAAGAACTCCTTGAACATATGGAGGCTGCAGAAAATTTAGCTTACTGATGTGAAAGTCGCTATGTTCTATGAGAACTCAATTCATAGAGATATTTGGGGATTAATAAATGTATGCAGGAGTTCTGCAGCACATTATGACAATTACATGTTTTGTTAGATTTACTAAATGTGTTTCAATGCAGTTTAAACAAATCACATTCAATTAACAAGTATGATCTGTAAACTGTCTGGAAAAGCTTGAGAATACATTACATAATAAATGAAAATCACTGGATGTACTGTAGATTATGTGTCTAGTTCCAGAATTACTTAGCCGTAAGTGTACATTTCCAGTCCCTGACAGCAGTAATACATTAACACATTCTCCCCAAAGGAGATCAGTTGGCTCTCCAATATAAATATGTGACAAACAGCAGAAAAATAATGAAACGATAAATAATTGTAAATAATCTGCAAATGAGATGCAGGAATGTGAATAAAGCTATTCATTTTTTTAAATTGCATTCTGCTTGGCTGCTACCATTGTCTCACCTCATATGTAAACACCAGAAGATTAGGTGGCGGTCCACAAATTAACATGTTCGGATCGACACGCGTCGATATTACTGGTCCCTTCTTCAGATATCACAAGTGGTTTTACTGCCTGAAGAAGGTAACAAGTACTGAACCTTTTTTTTTTTTTTACTGACTTCTATTCCTTTTATTATTTTCTAGACAAACTGTCCTGGAAAATATTATAAGGTAGTTATCCCTATCACCGTGTGGTATTCCAGGTCCTGAAGGAAAGGGGAGCCAGTAAAAACACTAAAGATATAATTAGTGTTGAGCAAATCGAACTGTCCGAAGTGGACTTCGATCTGAATTTCAGGGAGAATTCGATTCGCTGTGAAGCCGAATTTCCTCGTAGTTCATGGTACCGAATTGATTTTCCCTAAAATTGGGTAAAAAATAAAAATCATACTCGCCTCATCCGTTTGAGCGCAAAGAGCCTGCTGCCGCCATCTTGACTGAAGATCCCATGGGAAATATCATGCACGATGACATCACCATGCCAACCGACGGCCGTGCAAGATTTTTCGCAGATTTTCAGTCAAGATGGCGTCAACGGGCTCTTCGCTCCTCGATCGAATGGATAGGAAATGGAGGTAAGTATGATTTTATTTCTTTTTTTATTATAGACCTTAATATTAATGGCAGATGCCGCAATCAGCGTTGAACGCAGCATCTAAGGGTTACAATGATGAGGAGTGGTGCTCGCTGTTCCCTGTTATTGCACCTACTATTTACAAAGAAATGTGCTTCATCACAAAGCGAATGTTTTTGTTAAATTCGGTGAAGCAGCCGAATCTAATTTTCAAGCTCATCTCTATATATAATGTAAAAAAGATGGAACAAATATTTCATGTCATATACATAGGGGGAATTTATCATGAGGGGAATTTTTGAAGTCAGTTTTGCTTGAATCTGCGTTGCATTTATTCACACCAAATTTATCAAATGTCACAAGTTGTTGAATAACTTTGATGCATCTTTAAAGGGAGTCTTTCACCTCATTTTCACCACTATAACTAAGGCTTCTTTCACACGACTGTTGTGTTTTGCGGTCTTCAAATTTGTTATATGCAAAAAAACGGATGACGTTCGTATGGGATCCGTTTTTTTTTTGTGGATCCATTGTAACAATGCCTATCCTTGTCGCAAAACGGGCAAGAATAGGACATGTTCTATTTTTTTTTCCCTATTGCCTCCACAACGGCTACCTGGAGGTTAACTCCGCCTTCATTAGGGGCAGGAAACAATTGAATCAGCGCTTTAAATAGCCTCCTCTCACACTGGACCTCAGTTGTTTCCTGTCCCTTATGGAGTGCAGGAGTGTCAGTGCTTGCGCACATGCCTTTAGGTGAGTTGTCCCGGTAATTACCGGAGGGCTGTGCAGGGGGGTCAGATCTCGAGGCTTACCGTGCCTTCCTGCCCCCTGAGAGTAAGTCCGACAGGTCGGCATCTCCGGACTAACCGCCGTTCCTCTGCGTGGTGCATGACGGCGGTGGGGCGCTTACTTCCGGGTGGCGGCGGAGCATGCGCAGTAGGACCTAGCGTCCAGGTCAGGTGACAAGCTGACGTCGGCACGTCGCGCGGCGCGGGAGATGGGCGCGCTGGGTAATTTAAAGCGCCTACATGCAGTTTCAGCCGGTGCGCTCGGAAGTGTCTGGCGTTCCTGCAGATCTCCCACGTCTCTCCTGGATCCGGCTACCCGGTCTCCCGTGTGACACTATGTCTGAGGGGAAGAGTACTGATAAGCCCTCCAGTCCGGTAAGCCTCCTCTGGAGGGCCTCATTCACATTGTTACTTTTACAATTGTTTACCTATGGCTCTCTGGATCCTTATTCTGGCTCCTTTACCCCTTAGGGCAAGGAGGCTCAGAAATCTGTAGGTGAACTGTCTCAAAGGAGAAAATGTGCAATTTGTAAGAAGTCTCTGTCTTCTTCAAGCAAAAAATCTCTCTGTCAGAAGTGTACAGAAAGAGTGGTTTCAGAAGAATCCCCGTCTTTGATCGAGAATCTAAGATCTATGATTAAAGAGGAAGTAGGAGCCGTGGTTGATGCGAAACTGGCGGCATCGGTCCAAGCTCCTGTGTCTTTCAATCCTCCTCCGGAGACTGTGGAAGATAGTGATTATGATGTGGAACTGGGAGAGATTTCCTCAGATGATGATTCTTCAGACTCTGAAGAATATGCAGGACGTCCCCTCTGTTCTCTAGAGGATACGGATCTTCTCCTCAAAAACATCCGTGCCACTATGAATATTGAGGAAACCAGGGAGCCTCTTTCGGTCCAGGACCAAATGTTCCTGGGACTGGGGGATAAAAAACAAAGAGTGTTTCCTATCCACGATAATATTAAAAGCATGATATCTATTGAATGGAAAGAAGTTGAGAAAAAACAGATTGCCTCAAAATTATTCAAAAGGAAGTACCCCTTTAAGTCAGAGGAATCCGCCCTCTGGGATAGACCACCAAAAGTCGACGCCCCTGTTGCGAAGATTTCAAAAAGATCGTCTCTTCCGTTTGAAGATGTGGGTTTATTAAAAGACCCTATGGACAAGAAAAGTGAGGCCATACTAAAAAAGGCTTGGGAATCATCTACGGCAACCTTTAGACCAGCCATTGCTGCCACCTACACCGCCAGGTCCCTGGGGCTCTGGTTGTCAAAATTGGAGGACCATCTGCAATCAGGTACTTCCAGAGAAGAAATTTCAGCTTCCATCCCTGTTCTAAAACGTGCGGCAAATTTCCTAGCTGATGCATCAGCAGATTGTGTAAAGTTATCAGCAAGAACCTCTGCCCTAGTGAATTCCTCTAGGAGAGCAGTGTGGTTGAAAACCTGGACGGGTGATGCCACATCAAAAAACAAGCTGTGTTCCCTACCGTGTGAAGGAGACAGGCTTTTTGGATCACATTTGGATGATATCCTAGAGAGGGCCTCTGATAAAAAAAGAGGTTTTCCTACAGAATCGAAGTTTTTCCATCAGAGGAAGAATTTTCGTGCTCAAGGCAAAGGGAAGTACGACCAAAAAAGGAAGTATAACCAGAGTTGGCAGCCGAAAAATAAAAGCAAGGGATTCATCTTTAATACCGAAAGATCTAACCGCCAGGCCCCTAAATGACGCCAGGCTTCCTGTAGGGGGGAGACTCAGCTTCTTTGCTCCAGCGTGGCTAAAAATAGGCTCCTCCCCCTTTATAATGTCAGTTATAAACAACGGGTATCGACTGGAATTTTCAAAAAAGCCGTCAGATTCCTTCTTCATAAACAGGAAGTTAGGAGACATAGAGCAAAATGCCTTGCTTGCTCAAATAGATATGTTGTTGGAAAAACAGGCCATTTCCCAAGTCCAAGAAAGCCAGAAGGGCATGGGTTACTATTCTCCGATCTTCCTGGTAAAGAAACAAAATGGTGCCTACAGGGCCATAATAAATCTAAAAAAATTAAATACCTTTATTCAATACAAAAGATTCAAAATGGAGTCTATAAAATCGACAATAAATGTACTACAGAGAGGCTGTTTCATGGTAACATTAGACTTGACAGATGCGTATTATCACGTTCCCATACACCCCGATCATCAAAGATTCCTAAGGTTTGCTATCTGGATAAAAGAAGAAGTCCATCATTTTCAGTTCAGAGTTCTCCCGTTCGGCCTCTGTTCAGCCCCCAGGATATTTACGAAGGTTCTGGCGGAAGTAGCAGGGCATCTACATTGTGCAGAAGTTCTCCTGGTGCCCTACCTAGACGACCTTTTGATTGCAGCTCCTTCCAAAGAGAAACTGTCACGGGACCTACAACTTTCTATAGATACCTTAACCAATCTGGGGTGGAAGATAAATCCGGGAAAGTCGAGTTTTCTTCCAAATCAAGTATGTATCTTCCTAGGGATTGTTCTCGACTCAGTAAAAGCCTCATCCTTTCTTCCCCTTCAAAAGCAAGAAAACCTTGTAGACAAGATCACAGTCTTTCAGTCCAAAAGATCCGTTCCAATAAGAGAAGTCATGAAAATTCTGGGGTCAATGAGTTCTTGCATCCTGGCCGTGAGATGGGCTCAATTCCATCTGAGACCTCTTCAGTCCTTCCTCCTATCTTCATGGGACAAAAGTCAGTTCTCACTGAACCACAAAGTGCATCTGTCGAGTTCAATAAAGAAGTCGTTACAGTGGTGGAGGATTCAAGGAAATCTATCAAAAGGAGTAGAGTGGAGACAACAAAATCAGATAGTGATCACTACCGATGCAAGCAAGCTAGGGTGGGGAGCCCACTTGGCAAAAGACATGAAACAAGGTATATGGAGTTATCATCTCTCCCTCTCGTCCTCCAACACGAGGGAACTAGCAGCAGTCTGGCAGGCGATCAAAGCATTTTCTCCCCAATTGCACCAGAGGCACGTTCGCATCATGTCGGACAATTCCACTACAGTTGCTTACCTGAACAAGCAAGGGGGAACAAGAAGTCCGGTTCTGGAAGGAATTTCAGCAAAAATATTCTGCTGGGCAGAACAAAACCTTCTCTCCCTCTCTGCGGTGCATTTAAGAGGAGAACAAAATCAGGTAGCCGATTTTCTCAGCAGAAGGACTCTAAAAGAAGGGGAGTGGAGCCTCAATCAAAGTGTTTTCAACCTCTTGTGTCAAAAATGGGGTCAGCCAGAATTCGACCTATTTGCTACCAGGAAGAACAAGAAGCTGCCCAAGTTCTTCTCACTCTCCCATGCAGATCACCCAGACCGAGTAGATGCCTTGACAGGTCTGTGGCCCAGAACGCTCCTTTATGCCTTCCCTCCAGTGACTCTAGTTCCGAGAGTTCTCATGAAAGCCAGAGAAGAAAGGGCAGACCTAATCCTGATAGCTCCCTTCTGGACAAGAAGGGCCTGGTTTCCGGGTTTGAAGTCCCTGGCGGGTCAGGACTTTCTCAGATTACCCAGCATCCCGGATCTTCTCCATCAGGGTCCAGTCTTCCACCCGAATGTTCCTCAGCTCCAGTTGACGGCCTGGAGGCTGAAAGATCTATCCTGAAAGGTAAGGGTCTCTCTGACCAAGTAATCAATACCTTAATGAAGAGCCGCAAAGAGATAACCTCTAAAATCTATCTCAGGGTATGGAGAACTTTCTTATTGTCAGTGGCAGACTGCTGGAACCCTACTATGGATCTGGACGTGCCAATCATCCTTTCCTTTCTTCAATCCGGTCTGGACAAGGGACTCAAAGTGAGTACCTTAAAAGTACAGGTGGCAGCCCTTAGTGCCTTCCTGGGAATAAGGTTGGCGGATGTTGACCTTGTTAAAAGGTTCCTCAAGGGTGCCAGTAGAATCCGCCCAACACTAAGATCATATATTCCCCCTTGGGATTTGAGTTTAATTCTATCTGTTTTAATGGACTGTCCCTTTGAGCCGTTAGGTGATATCGCAGACAACCTGTTATCACTGAAGACTGCCTTTCTACTGGCAATCACTACCGCCAAGAGAGTGGGAGAAATTCAGGCCTTTTCAATTTCTCCACCATACCTCACTATCCTAGACGACAGAATCATTCTCCGTCACTCTCCTAGTTTCTTGCCCAAAGTAGTATCAAGATTCCATTGCCAGAACGAAATATCCTTACCATCTTTTTGTCCGCAGGCATCTTCAGAGAAGGAAAAGCTATTCTCTAATTTGGACGTCAGAAGGTGCGTGTTGGCCTATCTCCAAAGAACCAAGGATTTCAGGCAATCCAATCATCTACTAGTACAGTTCCTTGGACAGAACCGGGGGAAGGCAGCCAGCAAACTAACTATCTCCCGCTGGATAAAGCAGTGTATTTCTTTATGCTATGAAGAAAAAGGATTGTCTCCTCCTGCCGCTTTCAAAGCCCACTCCACTAGAGCGGTTGCTACATCCTGGGCTGAAGGCGCATCTGCCTCTTTAGAAGACATTTGTCAGGCGGCTACCTGGTCTAGCCCCCTGACTTTCTATAAACATTATAAACTTGACGTTCTTTCAAATAAGAACTTATCCTTCGGTAGGAAGGTGCTATCTGCCGTTGTCCCCCCCTCTTAATATTCCTCTGTTATTCCTCCAGGTAGCCGTTGTGGAGGCAATAGGGAAAAAGCAGTAATTACTTACCGGTAATTGGATTTTCCTATTAGCCTCCACAACGGCGGGGAATTTCCCTCCCTTCTGTTCATTGAAGTTTGACTGTCAGTTAAAGTCTCTTCTTGATATGTATTTCGGTGGATTAATAAATTTGTGTTGCATCTCATCCGTGAGTTCTAGGTTACTAACTGAGGTCCAGTGTGAGAGGAGGCTATTTAAAGCGCTGATTCAATTGTTTCCTGCCCCTAATGAAGGCGGAGTTAACCTCCAGGTAGCCGTTGTGGAGGCTAATAGGAAAATCCAATTACCGGTAAGTAATTACTGCTTTTTTGCGGGCTACGGAACGGACATACGGATGCGGACAGCAAAATATGCGGATCGGAGCCCACAAAATACACTGTCGTGTGAAAGAAGCCTAAGAGCAGTGCCCCACAGAAGATTGCACACACATCCCAGACTTACCTGTGTGCACTTTGTGTCTGTATTCCATGTCCAGAAAAAGCACTTTTATTCTGCTGGAAAACAGCTCCCAAGTGCCCAGCTGAAAGTGAAAGTAAAAACAGCTTTCTCTCCCGACTCGAATTCTAACAGCTATATCTTCTGATGTACTGGATAAAATGCTGTGATTTTCGTATCATTTGAAAGCTCGGAATGCCAGTTTCCAAAGAACGTCAAAGAACCATCTTTCTATCTGCTACCAATCCCAAGATATGAGCAGCTAAAGCAGTCCTCCCCTCTTCAGTCTGGTTTGCTTTGGGCACTTGGGAGCTCTTTTTCCTGCAGAATAAAAGTGCTTTTCCTGGACATGGAATACAGACACGCAGAGCACACAGGTATGTCTGGGATGTGTCTGCAATCTTCTGTGGGGCAGTGCTCTTAGTTATATAGGTGAAAAACAGGTGAAAGACTCCCTTTAAAGGAAATGTGTCACCAAAAATGAAAAAATCTGCCAGTTAATCTCCTTTTTTTCCAATCTGTTTTTATTACAGATTTTTTTATTCTGAACATGATTATGGGGATGGCCATCTTGCCTGAGCTGTTCTTATCAGCATTTATAAAACATTAAGAAAATTGCTTTACGGCAACCACACGGGCCATAGACACAATGGTCCGGAGAGTACCTCATTGATGTCTGTGGGATAGTATACTAGACTTGCTCTGTGACCTATGCAGAGATCATTGTACAAGGAAACAACTGCAGATTTTTTTTATTGTTCAAATTAGCAATATTGACATGGAAAATTAAAAATAACATCTTATCAATAATATCAAAAATTCTTTAAAAATATGTTAAACATAAAAACGTGATTTAAACAGTAGTGCGGTCACAGTAGGGTGCAACTTTTTGGCATATTTAGTTTGCAGATTTTGTCGTAAAGGTGTTTTGCGTCAAGATCTATGACTTTACCGCGCTCACGCCACTTTTGCAAAGTGGCAAAAAAAGGGGGTGGGGAAGAGGGTGGGCCAGCCGGCTCGACTCATTCTTCATTTTCCACACCAGTTTATTTTGCGGAAAATCGCCTTAAGCTACTCCAGCAAGGGAGCTGATGTAGATTAAAGCATGTCGCAGTGCTGGCAGCAGCAAGCACCAAAGATGCTCCTCTACATAACTTAGGCGCATCCCTGGCAGTGCACAGGGATTAAGACCTGCGTATCAATTGCCCTTCTTAATAAATGTCCCCCTAGGTCTTTTCCTGATTACATATTCCCTTTACATATGTTTAGAGATGTTAACTTTTTAAACCTCCCTTTCCCTGCTGGAGTGAACTTGTGACATTTCTGTAACATTTGTTTGCCTCTTTCATTTCTTAAATCTGTCCTACACCTCATTAACATAGCTTACCAAACCCACTTTTCCAAAAGGGAATGAGCATGGTGTAAACGCACAAAAAAAGAAGCAACTTTTTGCGCAAGGAACCCCAAAAAGTCACAATAGTCTCCTCCCCCAATAAAATACATTTGAAGACTATATAGCATTTAAAATTTAGCAACACAAAAGTTTTTGGGGTTACGGCCACTGCTTCAACACTCAGATGCTATAATGCAGTGATGGCGAACCTTTCAGAGGCCGAGTGCCCAAACAGCAACCCAAAACCCACTTATTTATCACAAAGTGCCAACACAGTAATTTACCTGAATACTACAGTCCAGTATAGTATATCTTCCATATACTTTATCATTTATCTATAATAACCTGCCTACATTCAGTGCACTGCCTGTGCTGTTCATAGTGCTCCCTGTGCTGATGAATGGCAGGAAAAGCCTAAGGCATATTGATACACCATAGACTTTTTCCAGGGTGCGGGTGCCCGCAGAGAGGGCTCTGAGTGCCGCCTCTGGCACCCGTGCCATAGGTTCGCCACCACTGCTATAATGTATAAGCCCTGAAAACAAGCAATGTGTATGATGTGTGAAAAATGAATCAAGCCAACAACGAAGGCAATATGGATAATAATACATTAGTAAGTGCCTCATATTAACTTTATCTACATGACAAATGCCATTTAAGTGAGACAGCCCTTTTAAGACAAAATATTATTGTTCACAGTAAACTCAGATCAATCTGAGACAGCCTCATTCAGAGTAGAGCAGCCATGGGAGATACTGGGGGAAGCCATGGCCAGGTGGACATTTCCCCTCCAGCAGCCGATGCAGGAGAAATGTAGGTAGCCTATCAGAGAAAGAAAGACTCTCCGTGTCAGCTCAGACAGGGAGGTCCCAAGCAGGATACACCCTCTAAACCTCAATACAGCATAATCACTTAGGTCTACATTTATTAATGTAGTTGCACCTTTTTTCTGGCACATTTTTCACCAAAATTGTCTGCTCTGGGGCATATTTACTACCCATTTGCACCATGTATATCAGTTTGTAAAAGAGGGGTAAAAGCGGGCATGGTCTACTTTTGAGCCAGCATTTATATACATTTATGAATTGTGACTTTTTAAAAAGTCATAAAATATCTGACCAATTTTACTCCAGTAGCTGGGTTATGTGAACACTGAGGAAACATCTCTAGACATTTTTAAAATCTGACGAATGTACAGTATTAACACTGTGCAACATTTATGATAAATGTGTGGCAAATAATAGCAATGTTGCTTCCAGCATAACTGACTTATCAAATGCTGCACATTTATGTGATAGACCAACACAAAGTAATAAGAATGTCTAAAGTGAAAATAAAATGATACAAGGTTTTCAAATTTTTTTTATGAATAAAAGTCTGAAAAGTGTGACATGCATTTGTATTCAGCCCCCTGCACTCTGATACCCCTAAATAAAATCCAGTGTGACCAATTGTCTTCAGCAGTTACCTAATTAGTAAACAGAGTCCACATGTGTGTAATTTATTCTCAGTATAACTATAGCTGTTCTGTGAAGGCCCCAGAGGTTTGTTACAGAACATTAGTGATCAAACAGCCAAGGAACACACCAGACAGGCCAGGGAAAAAGTTATGGAGTAGTGTAAAGCAGGGTTAGATTATAAGAAAATATCCCAAGCTCTAAAAATCTCACGGACCACTGTTCGGTCCATCATCCAAAAATGGAAGGAGTGTGGCACAACTGCAAACCTACCAAGGTATAGCCGTACACCAAAACTGACAGCCGAGGCAAGGAGAGCACTAATTAGAGAAGCAACCAAGAGGCCCATGGTCACTCTGAATGCATCATGCTATTTGTTCAGCAGGGACAGGGAAGCTGGTCAGAGTTGATGGGGAGATGTCATGGAGCTAAATAAAGGGCAATCCTGGAGGAAAACCTGGCAGAGGCTGCAAAAGACAGAGGTGGAGGTTCACCTTCCAGCCAGACCTTAAACCAGGCATCCCCAAACTGCGGCCCTCCAGATGTTGCAAAACTACAACTCCCAGCATGCCCGGACGGCCTACAGCTATCAGCCTACAGCAGGGCATGGTGGGAGTTGTAGTTTTACAACAGCTGGAGGGCCGCAGTTTGGGGATGCCTGCCTTAAACATACAGCCAGAGCTCCTCCCTCCAAACCTGCCTCCCTCCAGGTGTTGCAAAACTACAACTCCCAGAATGCCCCACAGGTTGATTTTAATCAGTGTAACTATAAAGCCGAGTGATTCGGCATGCATGCTGGTGTCTGCATTCCTGTACTAGGGGAGGCCTTTGAAGCACCAGAAATGGCAAAAGGCAGAGTGGATACAGCAAGCATGTGGAACAAACACCCCCTGATTATTTGGAAGCCAAGTCTGGCACATAACAGGTAGGAAATAGTGTTAGGTTCCCATTCTGTAGAGATCACCTTGACGATTCGGTGAATGGGCTCAGATAATTTTGTACAAAATATATTTGCCAAGAATCTCTAATTTATTAAACAAGCATAGCATGAGCTTTAGAATACTCTATATCACTATGGCATTTTGTGCTTTATCTGGTTAGCGGTGTGCGGTTGCATTGTATGTATTTTCCTTAAACTCCCAGAATGCCCTGATAGCTGTAGGCTGTCCGGGCATGATGGAAATGATAGTTTTTCAACAGCTGGAGGGCTGCGGTTTGGGCATCCCTGGTTTAGATCAAAGCATATTCATGTGTTAGAATGGCCCAAAGTCCCGACCTAAATCCCATTCAGAATCTGTGTTAAGACTTGAAAAGTGCTGTTACTCTCCATGCAACCTGACTAAGTTTGAGCTATTTTGCAAAGATCGGGCAAAAATTTCAGCCTCTAGATGCGCAAAGCTGGCAGAGACATACCCTAAAAGACTTGCAGCTGCAATTGAAGCGAAAGGGGGTTCTACAAAGTACTAACTCAGGAAAGCTGAATACAATTGCACACCAGACTTTCCAGATTTTTATTTAAAATTTTTGAAAACCATGTATCACTTCACACATACTTGCTACTTTGTGGTGGTCTATCACATAAAATCCCAATAAAATATATTTAAGCTTGTGAGCATAACATGAAAAAATGTGAGAAAGTTCGAGGCTTAAGAATACTTTTTCAAGGCACCGTAGGTCCAACTTATCTGTGTGAACCAGTAGGATTTTTCATGTGAAATTTATTCTTCATCCTTCTTTCAAAAATATGACTCCTTGCCGTCTAATACATTTAAATCATTATAGCCAATACATTCCTTTTTTTTTCTTTTTCCAGTGTGTATTATTAGATTATTTCTCTCCTCTTATTTCTGGGCATGTTCCATATTTAATTAACATTTTATTATTATCATTAATATATTCCTCTAGGCCTTCTTGTCATCCTGCCTGGCTCTACTATTCTATGCTATTTTTCAGTTCTGTCATTTGTATCTAGCCTCCCGTTCACCAAACAGCATCAAGAGTATGTGATTTTCTGCTTCATCGATCTGTTGGAGGAGATGACCCCTCTATGTTCTTATTCGGCATGCTGAAAACATGGCGGCCCTTTGGCAGAATGGGTCACTGATCCATATTAATGCAAAAGGGTTGACAAAATGTATATAGCTATTTGATACTAATACATGGTCTTTCACTGATATTATGTATAATGTATTAAAATGACATAGGGTCATGTACATTTATAATGCATAGGTTTACAAATGAACTTTGACAGGGAGGAATAAAATTTTCATGCCTGAGGAGAAGAGACCAACTTCAGAAATTGACTCTGGAGCTGGGAGTGAAAGTCTGGATGGATATTGCCATCCCTTACACTGAATGAAACATCTGATCTTCACAGAGTTATGGGGATCTGACAGCCAATGTGCTCGAAGGCTACATTGCCAAGCAATAGGACAGCTTAGTTTGCTGTTCATTAAAATTCCTAGGTCTATTTATAGTAACCGGAATACCCCTTTCACGGGGTCATTCACAGCGCTCTGCCTCTTTAAAGCAGACCTACAGCCGTGGAGAAAACTGGCCGGGTAGTTATGGAAACCTGGTGCGCAACTGTCTGCATATGGAGGCTAAGGGCCTGCAAGCTTCTATTGGCTGATAAGGGTCATGTGAGAGCTTGTATTGGCTAATGCATTTTTTGGGAATATCTCAGGAACAGTATGTCCTGGAGAGCTAAGACCTGTTCTAAAACCTTCCCGGACACCTGATGTACCTGTGTGGCAAATTTCGTGATTGTAGCTGTGACGGTGCCGATTCCTTTAGCGGACATACACACATACATACACTCAGCTTTACATATATATATACAGTACAGACCAAAAGTTTGGACACACCTTCTCATTCAAAGAGTTTTCTGTATTTTCATGACTATGAAAATTGTAGATTCAAACTGAAGGCATCAAAACTATGAATTAACACATGTGGAATTATATACTTAACAAAAAAGTGTGAAACAACTGAAAATATGTCTTATATTCTAGGTTCTTCTTATAGTAGCCACCTTTTGCTTTGATTACTGCTTTGCACACTCTTGGCATTCTCTTGATGAGCTTCAAGAGGTAGTCACCTGAAATGGTTTTCACTTCACAGGTGTGCCCTGTCAGGTTTAATAAGTGGGATTTCTTGCCTTATAAATGGGGTTGGGACCATGAGTTGTGTTGGGCAGAAGTCAGGTGGATACACAGCTGATAGTCCTACTGAATAGACTGTTAGAATTTGTATTATGGCAAGAAAATAGCAGCTAAGTAAAGAAAATGAGTGGCCATCATTACTTTAAGAAATGAAGGTCAGTCAGTCCGAAAAATTGGGAAAACTTTGATAGTGTCCCCAAGTGCAGTCGCAAAAACCATCAAGCGCTACAAAGAAACTGGCTCACATGAGGACCGCCCCAGGAAAGGAAGACCAAGAGTCACCTCTGCTGCAGAGGATAAGTTCATCCGAGTCACCAGCCTCAGAAATCGCAGGTTAACAGCAGCTCAGATTGAAAATGCAGTCATGAAAATACAGAAAACTCTTTGAATGAGAAGGTGTGTCCAAACTTTTGGTCTGTACTGTATATATATATATATATATATATATATATATATATATATATATATATCTATTAGCAGAAGGACCCAGCTTCGCCCGGGTATATTTCATCTATTTCATTTAATGTTTGTGTGCCCGCCCCTTTAACAGTGACCTCCACAGCAGCTTGCCCCTTAACAGTAACATCCACAGTGCCCTCCCCTTTAACTGTGACCTCTACAGTAGCTAGGGTGGCCACTGTCTTCACCCCAGAAAGCCAGACCTCACCGGTCATTCCCCCAAACGTCAAGCCGCGCCCCTGGTCCCCATGAAGCCACACAAGTAAACATGAGGCCACACCCCCTGTCTCTGTGAAGACACGGAGGACAAGCTGTCTGAGCGTGAGCTACTGAAAGGGTGGACATCCCTGCGTCCGTCCAGGCACTGCGCCGGACAAAGGACAGGGAGCCATAAAACCGGACTGTCCAGCCTAAAAGGCTGGACGTCTGGCCACCCTAACATCAGCCTGCCCCTAGGGTGGCCAGAGGTCCGGTTTTAGGCTGGACAGTCCTGTTTTCAGGCTCCCTGTCCTCCATCATGCGCAGGGCATGGACAGACACAGGGATGTCCTTTTGAACAACTCACCCTCAGACAGCGACACTGTGAAGTCTGAGCATGAACTACAGGGAGAAAGTCATCCTCCCTTCCACCCCTGCAGCTGACAGAAGTTGATTTTTACCTTCATTTTTTCAATCCCCGTCAGCTGCGGATTGGAAGGGGGCGTGGTCTGACCAAGTCGGGGCGTGGTTTAGTGGGGCCTGGGGGTGGGGCTTTTAAGTCCTTCATTTGAGGATTGCCTGAACTACAGGTCAATGCCATGGTAATTTATGAGAAACACAGTGGGTAGCAGTGGAAGAAAACATCTTTTGTTACTACTGAAAGGTAAATATGTGAAATTTACATTATATATAGGTAATGATTGATGATGAATTAGTCTAAAACATTAGTTATATTTATGGTAACCGGAATACCCCTTTAACAGTGTCATCCACAGCGCTCTGCCCATTTAAAGCAGACCTACAGCAGTGAAGGAAAACGGGTTGTTATGGAAACCTGGTGTGAAACTGTGTGCCTGTGGAGACTTCTATTGGCTGATAAGGGTCATGTGACCAGGCTTCTATTGGCTAATGCATTTTTTGGGAATATCTCAGGAACGATATATTCAATGATTGTAGCTGCGATGGTGCGGATTCCTTTAGCGGACATACATACACTGAGCTTATATTATAAATATATATATATATTTATATAATTGCAAAAAAACGGACAGCACCTCCTAGAGTCAGGTGCAAGCTACCTACTGGCTAATTAAATACTAAACAGAAAATGGCAGCAGCACTAGATAAGCCATGGCACATAAAATGAACATGAAATGAACATATGAAGAAGTAGAAAAGCATAACTGCTATGTAGTATAAAGTGGAAGCTCTTAGCGCATATAAATGATCATAAATATGTCGGGCTCATCCACCAACGATCAAGGTGGCTTCCAATCGGATGAGTCCTACACTAACACTGACCTGCATCCTACACAAACCGGCAGGTCTATATCAGGAGAACACATATACTGTATTTTTCGCCCCCATAAGACGCATTTTTTCTACCCAAAAGTCGGGGAAAAATGTCCCTGCATCTTATGGGGTGAATACTAATGAGCGCTTCCATTATGGAAGTGCTCATTAGTACAGGAGGTCCAGGAAGTGTTGAAGGCTCAGTACTCACCGCTTCCTGGTCCTCTGGTGTCGGCCATGCTGTGACTGCGCACTGCGTGTCAGGTCAGAGTACAGCTGACGGCAGGAAGATCAGGAGGATCACTGGAGGTGAGGAGTGCCGGAGTCCGAAACAGGAAAAGTAAGTGTTTTTTTGTTTTTTTTTTAATTGCTGTGAGGCTCGGGGCTGACCTGAAGCAGGGAGCTCATCTAATTTTTTCTTAATGTCTTCATCTAAAACCAAAGTGTGTCTTATGGGTCAGTGCATCTTATAGGGCAAAAAATATGGGATATACATTACACTGTATATACTTTTTTGTGTTTCAGATAGTAGGAGGACTCTTGGTCTTGATCAACTTGCCGTAAATGTACCAATTTGCCATCCTCATTTCTTGTTTCATTCTGAACAATTTAATAAAAGTGTACATACAAAATGCTTTTATAGACAGATTAATAAAAAAAAATAAAGTAACATGATTACTTAGACCGTCAATTTGAAAACATTAGTGACATTTCATGTATATGGTAAAATTACATTAATAATAACTGTGGCAAGTCAACAAATGTACATTGCTATCAGTAGCGTCAATAAGGAATGGTGCCAGACATTATAGCATGGAGTCTGAAGAATAGTGCAGTATATTTCAATCCGAATGCCCTTATTATTGGACAAGTGATAAAACATCATTTTTATTCTAGACATCATTGACATTGGCCAAAACTCTAGCATATTTGCACTGACTCTGCTGGTATGTCTCTGCTGTAGGGCAGGAGCAGACATATCATATATGCAACCGACGCAGCTGCACAGTGCTAGTAGGTAGAGGGACCCATTGAGACCTCAAAAATAGCTAATGTCTGCTAAATTGCATCTAGATGACTAAGTGAATGAATTTCATAGCTTACAATTACTGGTGGGTTGCCAGAAAGACATAAAGGGGTATTGTAAGATGAAATTTTAGAGAAGATGGGCCCATATTAAGTTCTTGCACAAAGGTCCTCTGCTGTCTCTGCCCAACCTTGCTGTAGGGGATATATATACCACATATTGTTCATGTAGTGACTACAAGTCCTGCATCTGTCCTACACTTCATCAACCTGCTTCTTGTGTAGGGCAATGTTGTAGACAAGTTCTGAAATTATGGGGATACTGTTGCTCAGGATCATAATTATAGGGGGTATGGAGGCAGTATTCACCCCAACCCTAGTGCTTATGCCACATAAGAAGACACCCTTTTTTACAGGGCACGGTGGCTGATTCTGTAGTGGGCAGTGTGATTGGCTCATTGTGGAGTAATGAAGTATGATAATATTGTGTTATATGGAGACTATGTTTTACTTTTTTACAGGTCTGCACATTATATGTCCTCTTTCCCATCTTCAAAGAACCACACCATTGAACCAGTGGTTCCTAAATAGGATTTCCGAGATATTTTAATTGATGACCTATCATGTGACATGTCAAAGCTGTGGGAAGGCTATGGAGCTACAGCAAGCGCTGGTACATTCTCAAACAGCTTATAGGCGGGGTGTCCTCAGGATAGGTCAATGTCTCAGAAAACCCCTTTAGCACTAAGCCCAGTTCTAATATTCCAATACTTTTGATCAGCTTTATACCTAGTCTGGGTTGTGACATGATGTTTTACTTTATTGCTCCTCGATGAATTTTTTCTAGGTACAAAAGTATTTCAGAACTCACATATCAGTATATTATATTTTCTCCTTTTTGACAAGAATATTTCTCTTACATAGTGATACATGGAAAGTATAACTACAGGCAAGGATTTGACTCACTATAGTAACAGTTTAATCAGATAGACAGTCTTTTGCTACTAGCGCCATTTAAGATTAAAAATAATGTTCAGAATTCACAGTCATTTTTGACTGATCCTGCTAATGAAGTCTTTAGGTTTTGAACTCTGTCAACTAAATTACTATTGCTAAGAAGTAACAATTGTATTATATCTACAAATCAAGGCTAAATGTAATGGTTACATATACCACAGAACTACATTACCACCAAATAAAGTACATGTTTTACAGGTTTATGGAGAAGATTTGGGGAATTTTGTGGGAGTTTTGGTAATTCTTACCTATAATCAGCATTCACTGCTGTCATTTGTAGGTTTCTAAGTAGTAAAATATCAGACAGAATGTACTGGACTGTTGCACACTAACTACAGTGCATCTAAAATTTGGAAATTCAACCCCATTTTTTTCAAAAAGTTCTGATTACACCAAAACCGAATAAATTTGACCCAAAACAAATTGATCAGTGAAGTTGGCTGAATGGGACCTGAGTCAAATTTTAAGAAATTCGCTCATCTCTAATACTAAAAAAATCTTTTAAGCCCTGTGTTTTCTGCTGTTTCTGAATTTCCTCCAGGCTGATTCCTGTCTCTGCTATGGGGTAGAGTTATCCACTGCCTGTGACATGAATGCTGCTGCACAAGGCACAGTCTGCAGCCTCTTCTATGCATTTACCTGCACCTTAGACCAGCATCTGTGGTTCTGCAGTGTCCTGCTGACATTTTCGAATATTGCAAATAATGGTAGCCTTTTATGGTTCTAATATGTGATACCTGGGTAAGGCATTATGGGAGATTTAGTTACCAAAGCTATTGTAGTGATATCTACAATCAAGGTGGTAGAGAGAAGCTGCAATATTATATTTTAAAATTAAGAAAAAATATAAAAGAATTATTTGTGCGTATTTTGGCTTTAAAATGTACATCAATTTATTAATATAATTGAATTGGAAATGGTCTATAAACAATAATTATATACTATTTAATAAGGATAAATCAGAAACAGCCCCACGGGCCAGTGTTTGAAGGTTAAAATTTAACAACCATTACATTTGGTGAAGTTTTAGCATATTAGCTTCTAAACATTTTCTATGCATAGATATTTCAATAGGTTCATCCTGAAAGTGAAAGTATATGAGATTCTTGGTGAAATGCAGAACCATGATAAAAGAAAATATAACATCAATTTCATGTACTTTGCACAAGATGAAGATAAGGCCATCAAAGGAAATATTTACTTCTCATTTCAGATGTATGAAAATAAACATAGTTTTCACCATTCGCTGCCTCTTTCCAGCCTACAGTTTATGTATGCATTTTAAAATGATACTGAGAGCACAATATGTACAGGATTTGGATGTTTAGCACAATTTTTCACATTAAGTAAGAGAAGGAGTTGGTTCAACTTTAATTGTGTTGAAAATTTGTAAAAATGAGAACTGTGATCAAAAACTTGTGGATTTTGTAAAGGGGTTCAGTGCATCCATATCAGTGTAAAGGCATTAGAAGAGTAACTGTGTTCTCTATCTTTGTAAACTATTTTACCTCTGAATGGACGTGGTTTGGCTTATAGGGGGTGTAGAGGTAGCAGTCATAATCAGGACCCTATTCCTGGGTCTCAGATATGTCTCTGTTACATGCTATGTGAACGTTAACCCACTGTAGTGAGATGCAAGAGCTTCAAGTTACTCTTCTGGGACAAATATAAGGGCCAGGTCACAATTTTGTGGAATAGATACAGCCCTGTTCACTTGAATGAGAGCGGGCAGCCGCGGCTCCGCAAAAAAAAAGCCGCGGCATGGAAGGGGTTAAACGGCCGACATCGCTGCCAGCAGCGATGCCGGTCGTTTGAAGCAGAGTGTCAGCTGTATGCTGACACTCTGCTTCAACTGGAAATTGAGGGGGGGGGGGGTTAAATGAAAAATACAGTTTGGGGAAGGAGAGGGGGGATCGGGGGCACCTGGGCCGGGGCACTTTTGGATTACCTTTACAGGATCTGATCCCCCGCAGTCTCGGACTGCGGGGGATCAGATCCTTACAGCCAGCCCCTGTATCCTGTGATTGGCTAGTCTGAATCGCCATAATCACAGCAATCGCCATTATGGGGGGAGCGCGGCTCACCCCGAGGTCTTTACTGTGGATGGCTGGCTGTGTTTAACAGCCGCCATCGCAGCATGTAAACCCCGCTGCATTGCGCAGTGGGCGTTTACATGCAGGAAGTACCGGTACGCCCTGTAGCGCGAACTACCTCGCGCCCAGGATGTACCGGTACGTACACTCCACTCCTATCATGTCGCCAAGGGGTTAAAATCATAAAGGCCACCTACTTTAAGCTGCACAGTGAGGTGGTGTTTTCGGAGATGGGAGAACAGGTTTCAGGTATTCCCTCCTTTAACTGCCACTTTACGACCACATTGCTTACAAATTGGATTTCCATCCTCACGTGCATTTGGTGGGTATCCAAAGTAGTCCCACACTGCTGACTTTAGTTTAGTCTTTTTTTCAGGAGGACAGAGACTTGTTAAATCTGCACGCTCTGCCATTTTTACCGCTGTGTGCTTAATTAGCTGAAACGGAGCGGAATTGCTCATGCGCAGATGAGTTTCTCAGCAGGGTCACCTTTTACCGGTAATAAGCAAATGCCCACGGCAGCCTGAAATGAAGACTAGAAGGTTCTGGGTACTGTACATTATGCCACTCCGCACTGTAATCCTCTAAATAGGACCTGTGTGATGTTTCTTTGTAAAGGCCTCTTCATGGCATTGCCTATGAGGTCTCTAGGCAATCCTCACACCAATACTCCCTAAGGCCAGTGATAGGAGGGAGCATTATTTCTTCCCTCAGGGCACACGTTGATGTTGAAGCTCCTGCCTGATGAGTTTGGGTGCTCTTGGTGTTGTGAGTGTTGTACGGGTGCAAGGCAGGATATGTAGGTGCTGCAGCCGGCGTATGGAGTCAATAACTAGACTAGTTGTACTGTAGAAAATAAGCATCTCTTTTTACTACAGTACAGAATGGGAGTTATAGTACATCCAATGGTATCAAAACACAGTTCCAGACAATTAACAGTGCAAATCTTTCCAGATAGCAATGTATGGATATAACCCAGGATGGGGATTGTAATACTCCTTTACTCTATCTCTCCAAAGTCTCCCTCTAGTCTCCCTCTACAGAATCGTTCTCACGATCGTGCATGCATCAGGTTGCAGACGTTCGGCTAGACTTTCAAAAGTGACATAATTTGACATGTTTTCCTCTTGGTTTGGTTGTTGTTTACCACGCCCCTTCCCCTCAGCTGTTGTGGGTGTGGTGATTATCTTTCCCCTATTTATCCCTTCCTCTCCCAGTATCCCTTGCGGTTTATACTTTCTGCTGACATTGTTGCGTGTGGTGTGGATCTTGGCTGAGATCCGGTTGCTGCAATATCTGCATTAAGATAAGTGTAATTTTCCCTTTTGTGTTTACCCTACTTTTCCCTGTTGTGGTTTTGCCTTCTGGAGTCTCCTGTTCGTCCGTCCTTTTGGAGGAACGGGTTGACTCCTTCCCCTGTCACTAGTAGCAGGGTTCTCTAGGGTCAGGTGTTATTAGGTTCCTGTGTATGAACTCTCCTACCTCTAAGGCCTGTTCATACTAGTAGTCAGTCAGGGCCTAGTTTCAGGGTTTCCTGCAGGAGGTGACCGTTTCCCTTGTTTGGTCCTTTTCCCTTCCCTCTTACGCTTGGTGTGGCTATACCATCCACACCAGAGCATGACACTAAGGCTGGCAATAATGGTCTTGCAATGGTGGCTGTAATTTCCAGCTGAGGGGTAGAGAATTAAGATATAGTGGTCTAGGCCATTTCTGAGTGTGAAGGGTGTCTAAGCAATGTCCCTCTCACTGCAGTAAAGTCTCTATCAGCCTTAAAAAGCAAATGCCTTACTGACTGACTCTAATGCACTCAGTTATACAAATTCTGAACCTTCTAGTTTTTTCCTTTCTCTTTTTCCTAGAGTACTGTGTGGTAGAGATGGTTATCTCTCCGTAAATTTCTCAAAGTGGTTCTCAAGCATGAAGGCCTCGTTTTCTGAGAAGAGAGTACATGTCGCTTCTTTTTACATTCCACCTTCCTTTTTACAACTCCAACCATCATGCCTCTAATATGGTGATCCCTTATGTGCCCCTCACCCAGTATAATTCTCCCTTATATGCCTCCATCACAGTATGATTCCCATTGATGCGCCAACCAATACAGTATGATACCCCCTGATGTGTGCCTTATGGAGTATATTGCCCCTTCTATGCCCTCATATAAGATTCCCAAGGATGTGGATGCAGTTGAAATAGGTGCTACTACAAGGTGGACTCAGCTGCCAGGGACAGCAGGGGGATCCCTCTGATCTCTGGAGCTACATGCCAATGCATGGTTTGCATGGTGGCCAAAAGCGCCATTGCTTGCAGCCATCACATAGGGAGCTCCATGCAGAGGAGAGTACTCCATGCATATGTATAATTGAGTTACATTGACCCTTTATAAATCAGTAAATCAGTAAGCTGCCCCTAATGGATGCAGCAGTAGACAGAATTTTATCCTTGATCTCCATTATTATGTTGGGAGAAGTAGAGGATTAGGAGACCTGTATCAAATAATGAGCACCCCTATAAAGTTAGTATTAATTGCCAGTTAGAGAATAACTATAGAAAATGAAACAGTAGATACATTTAAAAGGGTTTTCCAAGTGTACTGATGACCTATCCTCAGGACAGACAAAAGAAAAAGTTAGCACCTCCTGCAAAATGAAAAAATGCTCAGGTCTGCATAGTCCTGGCTGGAACTACAGAAGTAAAAGCAAACACAATGCAACAATACTCTGCAAACCCACAATGTATTGACTAATACTATATGCACTATATCAAATGAAAATGAGGTACTCAATTAGCAAATATATTTTGATCAATATCGCTTGTGCCCATCCACCAAGGCATGGTGACCTCAGTCTGGATGGGAACCTAGTCTATGATACCATATTCTGTGCCATCTGGTATCTGATCGGTGTGGGTCAGTGTGGGCAAATATATTTTGATCAATATCATTTGTGCCCATCCACCACGGCAAGGTGACCTCAAACTGGATGGCAACCTACTCTTTGATACCTCTCTCTGTGCCATCCAGTATCTTATTGTTGTGGGTCAGTGTGGGCAGATATATCTTGATCAATATCATTTGTGCCCATCCACCACTGCAAGGTGACCTCAATCCAGATGGGAACCTAGTCTATGATACCTCTCTCTGTGCCATCTGGTATCTGATCGTTCTGACACCCAGGATTCCCGCTGATCAGCTGTTTGAAGAGACAGCGGTGCTCCAGTGAGTGCTGCAACCTCCTCTTAGGCCTGTGATGTCACTTTCATTGGTCACATGGGCTAGACTCAGCTCAGTCCCATGCAAATGAATGAGGCTGAGCTGCAATACCAAGCACAGCCGCTATACAATGGAAGATACTGTGCTTTATAAGCTGCGAGGAGGCCCTCACCGGATCGCCTTTTCAAACTGCTGATCGGCGAGGGGATGGGGGCAGGATGTGGGCCCCCATCAATCAGGTATTGATAGGTTATCAGTATTAAACATTCGGACAACCCTTTTGCATAGCCATATGCTTATGGTATTCGCATCCCCAACTATCACTTGGTTGAACTTGATGGACTTTTTTCAACTGTACTATGTAACTACAGTGCCTTGCGAAAGTATTGGGCCCCCTGGAACTACTTAACCTTTTGCCACATTTTAGGCTTCAAACAAAAAGATATAACATTTTACATTTTTGGTGAAGAATCAGCAACAAGTGGGTCACAATTGTGAAGTGGAACTAAATTTATTGGATCACACCCCCCTTGCATTAATACTTTGTTGTGCCACCTTTTGCTGCGATTACAGCTGTAAGTCGCTTGGGGTATGTCTCTATCAGTTTTGCACATCTAGAGACTGAAATTCTTGCCCATTCTTCCTTGCAAAACAGCTTGAGCTCTTTGAGGTTGGATGGAGAGCGTTTGTGAACAGCAGTTTTCAGCTCTTTCCACATATTCTCAATTGGATTCAGGTCTGGACTTTGACTTGGCCATTCTAAGACCTGGATACGTTTATTTTTGAACCATTCCATTGTAGATTTTTCTTTATGTTTGGGATCATTGTCTTGTTGGAAGATAAATCTCCGTCCTAGTCTCAGGTCTTCTGCAGACTCCAACAGGTTTTCATCCAGAATGGTCCTGTATTTGGCTCCATCCATCTTCCCATCAATTTTAACCATCTTCCCTGTCCCTGCTGATGAAAAGCAGGCCCAAACCATGATGCTGCCACCACCATGTTTGACAGTGGGGATGGTGTGTTCAGGGTGATGAGCTGTGTTGCTTTTATGCCAAACATATCGTTTTGCATTGTTTCCCAAAAGTTGGATTTTGGTTTCATCTGACCAGAGCACCTTCTTCCACATGTTTGGTGTGTCTCCCAGGTGACTTGTGGCAAACTGTAAACAAGACTTTTTATGGATATCTTTGAGAAATTGCCACTCTTCCATAAAGGCCAGATTTGTGAAGTGTTCGACTGATTGTTGTCCTATGGACAGACTCTCCCACCTCAGCTGTAGATCTTTGCAGTTCATCCAGAGTGATCATGGGCCTCTTGGCTGCATCTCTGATCAGTCTTCTCCTTGTTTGAGATGAAAGTTTAGAGGGACGGCCGGGTCTTGGTAGATTTGCAGTGGTCTGATACTCCTTCCATTTCAATATGATTGCTTGCACAGTGCTCCTTGGGATGTTTAAAGCTTGGGAAATCTTTTGGTATCCAAATCCGGCTTTAAACTTCTCCACAACTGTATCACGGACCTGCCTGGTGTGTTCCTTGGTCTTCATGATGCAGAACCCTGAGACTATCACAGAGCAGGTGCATTTATACGGAGACTTGATTACACACAGGTGGATTCTATTTCTCTTCATCAGTCATTTAGGACAACATTGGATCATTCAGAGATCCTCAATGAACTTCTGGAGTGAGTTTTCTAAACTAACAGTAAATGGGCCAAATAATTTTGCACTTTTCAGTTTTATTTTTACAAAAAAAGTTTAAATGATCCAATAAATTTCGTTCCACTTCACAATTGTGACCCACTTGTTGTTGATTCTTCACCAAAAATGTAAAATGTTATATCTTTTTGTTTGAAGTCTGAAATGTGGCAAAAGGTTGAACAGTTCCAGGGGGCCGAATACTTTCGCAAGGCACTATATATACTTCATTTTAATGTTTGTGAATTTCTGAATTCCCTCTATTTTGGAATAGTGCATCTTACTGAATTATACTTTGTGATTTTATGGCTTGTTGGCCATGGAAGCAGTGCTGTTTACACTCAGGTCTTGCAGACAAATTAACTTCGTAAATGATACAACCCCAAAGAAAATGCAGGTTTAATAAACAGGAAATGTAACACATGTCTGACTTCATGCAGTCCTTTCTGCTTAATATGAGCTAGAGCCACTGTAAAGCTTCCAGTTGCCCCTATCTGTCAACTGCACAGTGTGTTCTGTCTTTGACCTCAAATAATTAGGGAAAATGGGATATTTATCTAGTTGTTGCCAGGTATTGACTGTCATTGACTGAAGTCATAAATTCTTGCAAGCATTTCCTAAAATAGCTCTCCTGAAATCAAGGCTGGAATTCGTCATGGACATTATCTACATTTAGCTTTCACGAGCATTTTAACTAAAGCACATACTCCAAACCAATTGACTTTAGTTACAGAATCTGTGTTTTAGAAATGAAGGAAACTGTAATATTTTGGTTGTTGCCCATTCACGGCAATGTGGGACCAAATTATGTCTCAATAAAGAACCTCAAATGAATAAATCAGTTACCAATATATTTGTGTTCTCCAACGTTCCCCATTATGTCCATCTGCAGCCTGTTGATTGGTAACCTATAGCAATAGTGGATAGCTACGTCCACAGTTGCGTCCATGCAGTTAAGAGTGATAAGTGTGTGCTGCTGATTTGCTTGTTGGGAATTGTCTGTTACCTGAATCAGATTGATCAGACTGATCTTTAAAGGGGTTATCCAGATTTGTGTAATTAACCCTTAAAAGGTTTTGCTCATGTTAGACATTAATGTCATATTGCTAGTATATGCCATCAATGTCATATGGGTGTGGATCCCACCTCTGAGACCCATTCTTATCTTCAGGATGGGGCCTTCAAAGTGAAGGAGAGCATGCCCAGTATTCACTATTATTGTATTTCTGAATACAGTCCAGTGAGCTTGCTCAGCTAGTTTTGGAAGTCCCAGAGCAGTGAATGGAGAGCACCACTATGGTACTGCCGGAAATAACTGGGCCAGTGCTCTGCTATTTTTGAACTCCCCCAGTGGTGAACGGAGGGTGGCAAGGCTTGCACAGTGCACTGTCCTTCACTTTGGGGGTTCTGTTCTGGAGATAGCAGCAGGTCCTAGAAGTGGGCCCCACACCTACCTGACATTTATGGCATATCCTAGTGATATGCCATCAAAATCTGAGATGGGAATACACTTTTAATATATGCAGCTTTCTAATTTCAAAATCTGTTGCTAAAAATACAGATGTCCACCCTTAGCTTAGTGTGAACTTGGTTTAGGACCCCAATTTCCAGTGAAGCAGATTCAATACAATATTGCTACATGGAAATTCAGAAAAAGAGTGCAAATCTAGCATAGACCAAATGTAATAAAATGTAACATTTATTCCATACTTGTTAAAATATATCACATTCTCTGGTTTTATTGATTACACCTGATCACTAGGGTGGGATCATAAGCTCACTGAAATACTGCTCATGTTTGTATTTAGACATATTTTATGACCAAGGACCCGGAGGGGTTGGAAACGCGTCAGATGGTGTGATAGCTCTGGACATGAAATAGAAGTACAGAATAGATGTTACATTTATTACATTTTTCTGGAGTGCTGGATTTGCTCTCTTTTTCTGAATTTCCTGGAAGGCTGATGCGGCCTGAATCTTGTGCACCCACTGGAGGTGAGCTCACAAACTCTATACACTTTAATATTGCAACATACTAGCAAAACCATTGACAGACTGCAATTTACAACACAACCAATGAGTAGCTGCACCTAGGCACATGTAGGAAAGACATCTTGTGACACAATATCACAAAACCCTTTAAAAAAAAGTCAATTGTCTCATACCTCACATCACATCTCAGGATATGTTCAGCCTATAGGAAAGGTAAGAAGGACATGTCAGTAAATGAAGACCTTCTTATTGACATTATGGTCTTTAATAACTGAGGGTATATTACAACCCATGTAATTTTTATTTTTTGCTAGCAAGCAGAGATTTTAAAAATTGAAATATGAAGTTTATAAGAAAGCTACATAACTTTTCATTATGCAGTCATTGCTGGGAAACTCTGGTATGTTAAAATTTTCCAGTTTCAGCTGTGTTTGAGAAGTAGAAGAAGATGGCAGGTGGACACAGTCCGAGTTTGGTGATTTGTGATTGAGCATTAGTGGATGAGTTATTGTTTAACACGTACTGCTAGGGTCACACCTGCCTTAGTGTATATCTGAGAATAAAGTTTATCCATTTCATTTTTTTATCTATCTATCTAGTCTTTATCTACTGGCACCTTAAAATACACTTACAATATGAGTACGCCAAGATAATTTTTTATATTTTGTACATTATGTGTATCCCCCTCGATGCACATCGCCATGGAATTAATGGCTCTTTCAAATACTGTAAATGATAATAAATATTACACGTATAGTTCTATGTATTTTCTTTGGTAGACAATATACTGTATATCTTTTTGCCTTGCAGAGAATTGATCAGGATAGTATGTAACGGATGGATTATCATTGATCTCTTTAGAGTACCCTATAAGCCTTATGTGCAATTTATCAAGCAGAACGTCTTTACTCTTGTGCCTGCTAAATAAAACAAAACTAAAGTGCCTGAAGATAATTACATTTCCTGAAAGGTTAATGCATTTCTAACTTGCTTCCGTACAGGTCACAGCCAACCAGAGACGAGTTGGTATATACACTGTGCACACACACTATATGGCCATTCACTTAAATGCCATAACCGATATTGTTTCAATGGGGTTGTCCTTGAGCACAGGAGAATGAAAAACTGCTATGTAAGAGAAGACAAAAAAGATTATGACAATCTTACAATGTTGTTATGTCCTTTCTGTGTCCATTCTCCATAATTTCAAGATCTCAGCTTGCAGTCATTGAATAGGAACTTTTATTTACTTCCTGTCCTTGTCATGTGATGGACACAAGTGCATGGATCTTTACAACGATCGTTATAACTCTGATAACTGTACTGTATTGGGTACAAGGTTAATATCTACTGCAAGTATTCTGCAGAGTGGGAGCTGTTCTTATTGTGGCTCCCTGTTCTGGCTTATAGAGGGTGGTCCTGAGTGGAGGATCCCTATATGGACAGGGGTTGTAACCCTTTAAAAAGAGTACAATACTATGAAAAATTGGGCATAGGACACACCTTCCTTCCCAATTCTGCAAAGCGGTGAACTGACTTGTGGGCTATTTATGGTTCATCTACAGGGCTGTAATACTGCGGTGATGCCTTAGTGTGTTAATTGCAATGAACTTCAATCAGAGGCGTAGCTAGAGGTTCAGCACAGGGGGGGCGAAACATACTTGAGTGGGCCCCCCACTTAGTGGCTTCCCAAACGCACGTTTCCAACTTCACAGGCACATACTACTAGTTGTGGTTATAATACGGTATTAGAAAGATGACTGTATAAACTGCTAGATCATCTATGCTGTTAAGTACAGTACAATAGACTTTCTACATACCCTAGTCTAAATACTCTACCACATAATGCAGTAAAATATAGGATTAATAGGAGTAAAAAACAAGAGGACTCCTATGTTAAAGGAAACCTGTCCCCAGTTTTTACATCACTAAACTAACAGTCCCCTGCCCCCCTCAGACCCCAGATCAGCGTATTGTGCCCCATCAGACCTCAGATCAGCAGAACGTGCCCCCATCAGATCTCACATCAGCCTACTGTGCCCCCATCAGACCTCAGATCAGCGTATTGTACCCCCATCAGACCTCAGATCAGCAGAATGTGCCCCCATTAGTCCTCACATCAGCCTACTGTGCCCCATCAGACCTCAGATCAGCGTATTGTGTCCCATCAGACCTCAGATCAGCATATTGTGCCCCCATCAGACCTCAGATCAGCAGAATGTGCCCCCATCAGACCTCACATCAGCCTACTGTGCCCCATCAGACCTCAGATCAGCGTATTGTGCCCCATCAGACCTCAGATCAGCATATTGTGCCCCCATCAGACCTCAGATCAGCAGAATGTGCCCCCATCAGACCTCACATCAGCCTACTGTGCCCCATCAGACCTCAGATCAGCGTATTGTACCCCATCAGACCTCACATCAGCCTACTGTGCCCCCATCAGACCTCAGATCAGTGTATTGTGCCCCCATCAGACCTCAGATCAGTGTATTGTGCCCCCATCAGACCTCAGATCAGTGTATTGTGCCCCCCTCAGACCTCAGATCAGTGTATTGTGCCCCCATCAGACCTCAGATCAGCGTATTGTGCCCCATCAGACCTCAGATCAGTGTATTGTGCCCCCATCAGACCTCAGTTCAGCGTATTGTGCCCCATCAGACCTCAGATCAGTGTATTGTGCTCCATCAGACCTCAGATCAGTGTATTGTGCCCCCATCAGACCTCAGATCAGCGTATAGTGCCCCATCAGACCTCAGATCAGTGTATTGTGCCCCCATCAGACCTCAGTTCAGCGTATTGTGCCCCCATCAGACCTCAGATCAGTGTATTGTGCCCCCATCAGACCTCAGATCAGTGTATTGTGCCCCCATCAGACCTCAGATCAGTGTATTGTGCCCCCATCAGACCTCAGATCAGCGTATTGTGCCCCCATCAGACCTCAGATCAGCGTATTGTGCCCCCATCAGACCTCAGATCAGCTCACCCAGCCCCATAACAATAAAATAAAAACCTCTCTTACCTGTCCTGCGCCGCGGCTCCGCTCTGGGTCCAGCACTCCTCTGGCTTCTAAGGCTGGCGCTGCACTGTCACCTGACTGCGTGCAGCGTCAGGTCATATTGCGCGCACTACGTTCTGACGCTGTACGCAGTCAGGTCATAGTGCACGCCGGCCCGGGAAGACAGTGGAGCGCCGGACCGGAGGGCAGCCGCAACGCGGGGCAGGTGAGAAAGGTTTTTTATTTTAATCTTATGTGGCTGGGTGGGCTGATCTGAGGTCTGATGGGGGTCCCTAAATAGAAGTGAGCGCTTCCATAATGGAAGCGCTCACTTGTATTCGCCTGTTCATCCTTGCTGGGCCCCCCCGAGTCACTGGGCCCGGAGCCGTCGCCCCCTCTGCCCCCCCGGTAGCTACGCCTCTGACTTCAATATAGACAGACTAGGTGACTGCTATAGTAGATGTAAAAGTTCCTATTCATCGAACTCCCCCTAGTGGTGCCTGCAGCCAGCTAGCATTGTAATAGAATAGAAGCAGGGGATTTATCAATGTATTTATGCCATTTTTCTGGTGTAAATACATTGAGAAATATGGTAATTTAAAAAGAAAACAAAAATTCATCAGAAATCTAGATTGTTGCACATGTTCTGCATTTCCTGGGGTTGATTGATGCACATACACTGGGAAACTAGGTGCAGGGGTCACATACTAAGTTTTGTCATGGGGCTCCGTTAGATCTGTGTACGCCCTTGGGGCCCATACTAAGTTTTGCTATGGGGCCCCATGAGATCTGTGTACGCCCCTGAATGAAATATCACACAACACTTGGTTGTTCTAATTAGTAAAATGTACTGCATCATTGATTAATAGCCTTGGGATTAATCCAGAGGTGAACACTAACAGCAAAGGGCCCCTGTGCAAGAATGTCTGGGCCCCCTCTTCATAGGCAAACAATCTACACAGTTCATATTCTAAATACATCAGGTCCACACCAGACACTTAACACACAGGCAGGACATAAACTGAACACACATTAGACACATGCCACACATACTCACTCATTGCACATGTATCCCACTGACACTTTGCACCTGCCAAACAGACCAAACCCATTTCTTGGGCTAAGCCATTCCTCCATGTGGCTAGAAAGAACACCACCTGGGGATCACTGTAAGCATTTACTGCTCCCTCCCTGAACCTGCTGCATAGACGGTATGCTATCATAGGCTTTATAAGGCTTTATAAGGTCCAGCGTTCAGAATGTGAACAGCTCATCTAAGACAGCACTGAAGATGTCTACAAGATAGATTAGCCTCATTCAGATGACTCTTTCTGAAAGTGACTTAAAGAACCAGGAAAAGGCCTCATAAATAGATTGGTAAATCTTTACAAGAATAGAGAAACACGATCAATGATTTTACTTGATGCTAAAAGCTAACCACTCATTTTTAAAGGGCCCAAGCAAATAAAATGTCTTAAATTTGACAATTTTGGAGACATTTATTAAGTCTGCTATGCTAGTTTTGTGGTGTAAAAATGTTACAAATGCAACATTTGGTGCATATTTTTGTAATATATGGTCAAATTTTGTGATCTTGGGTGATCCTCTCCACATTTAGAAGTGGAATGAAAAGTAGGTCAGAATTTCAGATTAGAACACCTTTACACTGATAACAATATAGTTATGCAGATTCTTGTCATGTAACTGCTTTGTTACTGTTTCGCTCCTAAAATTCTACATTTTATTTTTTTATTAGTATTTTATAAATCCACCTTTGGTTTTCAGCACTGCCTGAATCCTTCATGCTCTCAATCAGTTTCAAGCATGTCTCGACTGAAATCTGTTCCCAGGTCTCTTCTAACCGTCCCCAATGTTGGTGGATACTGGTTGACTCACTTGGGTACGAATACCGCTTTTTCTTCAACTCTACCCACAAGTGTTCGATTGGGTTGAGGTCTGGGGACTGTGTGGGCCAATCCAGCACCTCTACTTCATTGTCAATGAACCATTTCTTCGCCAATCTCGACCTATGCTTCAGGTCCTTGTCCTGCTGGAAGACTATGTGATTCTTCTTCATACCTATAGTACTCGAGTGTACAAAGTAACTTGAATTAACTTGTTTTGTAGGATACTCACATATAGCTATGTGTGCAGATGAGATGCTGGCTTATTTAATATCTCAAGTCATGAGTCATGTCTCAAGGCTTATTTAACCACTTCCCATCTGCCCATTGACTATAAACATCCGGGAAGTGACTATAAACATCCGGGAAGTAAATATCTCTGAATGGACGTTTCTGAACGTCCATTCAGAGATAGCAGCTGCACGCTAATCGTACAGCTGCACAGTGGGGTACCTGCTGCCAGTGACAGCAGGGTACCCCAAAGAGAAGGCAAGGACCGTTCCCAGGGTCCCTGCCTTCTAGATCGCTGTATACACAGCGCTCACCGATCAGGAAGCGCTATGTGCCGGGTCTCTCATAGACCCAATTAGCCCTGCACTGAGGCTGTACAGCATAGTATTATGCTGTACAGCCTCTCTGGGAATGTATTTCCACTGTAACTGGGGCTACTATGTCAGCCCCAGTTACAGGAGAAATCAATAGTGAAAAAAAAAAAAAAGTTAAATGTCCCCCAGAGGTCTTGTATGACCTTATAGGGAACACAAAGTATAAAATAAATTAAAAAAAATAAAATAAAGAGTATTATAAAAAATAATTTACCCCCAAATATGTCATTAAAAAATGTTACAATTAAAAATAAATAAATAAAATAGACATATTTGGTATCACCGTGTCCACAACGACCGGCTCTATAAAAATATCACATGATTTACCCCATCAAGTGAACAGCGTAAAAAAATCTAATAAATAAAAATTATGCCAAAACAGCTTTTTTTGTCGATGTTTCTCTTTTCTTGGGAAATCTTCTTCATGGCTTCCTGGAGTAAAACCAGTAACCTTTCTCTTGGGAATCAACCTAATAACACACTGAGCTATTGGGGAATGTAAGAACAGGTTCTAATTTGTAGTATACAAGAAGAAAAAGATAGTTCCACCACTTGGAGCAAAGCAGTAACAATGCAGTTACATGACAAGAATCTGCATAACTAATCATATGCTAAATAGCTGCAAGTCCAATTTATGTTTAAGATAGCCAAGATGATTGTCTATAAAATGATGGTAGTCTCACGTTCGAAGATGTTGTGGATGGTGAGATATGAAGCCTGAAAGTCAAAAGTGCAAAACACTGTTACCCTTTTGCTCATCAGTGTAAGTCTCATTTATGATGTGTGACTTTTTAAAAAGTTGCATCTCCATGTCAGGCAATTCCCTGTTGTACTTACAGACATAGGCATACACCACATGGCCCTTGTGCCAAATATATTATTACTGTACGCCTTTTCATAAATTTGACCTCACAAAGCAAAGACAGACTGAAAACTGACACCAAAACCACAACAAATGATAAATTACCCCCTTTAGTCGTTGCTTTTAGTAGATTATAAAATACTATTGCCCAGAAAACAAAAACTAGCTAGCTAAAGCCACTAGTATGGAAAAAAATATTTTATCTGTAGTGCTCCAATAGTAGGACGTGGCCATCATGGAGGCTCCAATCATTTTCAAGGCCTTTTCTAGCCGTAGCCAAAGAGATTGTTTCCACAGAACGAGAGAAGTCAGTTCTCTTCTCAGGAGCTGTATACGATTAATGTCAGCTTCAAATGACTAGAAGTCACCACCGGTTTGCAAGATTAAAATGCCAGCTAATTTAATTACATTCATATCATTCTGAGCTGAGCCTGACAAAAACAAGATGTTTCCTAAGCAAAGTGCATAAAGCAAAAAAGTAATCATGAGAACTGGCAGGAAGAGCTGTAAAATCCAGGGCTTATATGTAATAGTTATATAGATATGTACATTTGTGTGTGGGACTTGCACGGCTCATCAATTCTATGTCTTACTCTCAAGACATAATGTGAAATATTGTAATAACCAGGGTCTGTCCTTGTCATCAATGTCCTACATATACCTTTTTAGTGGAGATGAACATCTCAGTCAGCTATCAAATTCAAAATCCTTATTTAAGGTGCACAGGGTTCTAGTTAAAGGGGTCGTCCGAGTTATTTTTTTGTTCTTTATATGTTTCTAACTTGTCAGGTATAACAACTTTCCCATATACTTTGTGTTTCCAAAGCTGCTGGTTTCTCAGAGTTGACTGAGGGTCACATGACCTGTCATGTCACCTTATCTGCCTGGTCTGTTTTGATTCGTGTACAAGCCTCAGAGTTCAGATAACAGTCTGTACACGAGACGTCACTGGCCACGCCCCCTTTCTTTGCCGGGCTCCTGCTATCTTCTCTCTCTCCCTGGATTCCTTCAGATAAAACATTAACCCCTTCAGCCAGAACACACTGAGGGCTCAAGGCTTTACAACAAATAGTAGCTGCAGCAGTGAGAGGAGACAAATGCTGGGCATGGAGCTATAGAGGAATTGTACAAGAACAGGTAGGGAGAATTTCCTGTGTGTATCAGCAGTGTCATTGTACAGCTGGGACTTGTAGTCCTACACAAACAACATGATGCTGATTATCCCAGCAGGCAGACATGTACTCACAGCACTTATATTCACTGCCTTTGCAGAGAAGGGGGGAGGGGCAGAGATTGTTATTACTGCATGTAAACAAAGGCCAGAAGAGAACCAGGGAAATGAGGAAATATAGATTTTTTTTTGCCTAAAACGTGCTGAACTTAGTTATATATTGCTACCCATCAGATTTACAGTGCTATATTTTTTTCCATAACTTGGACAACCCCTTTAAAGTTTCAGTGGCCCTGATGCAAAAGTTCAACGTGGTCTTCAACCCCCTCCCCTGTGCAACCTCTTCTAATGATGCCACATGTGGCTCACCCCTAACTTTCAGGTGCATCACTGGTTCTCATAAGTAACCCATTGATGCACCACTGGCCAGTCAGTCAGCGTTACTGTGGTAAGGGAGCCTCTGGCTAAGGTGTGACCTTACAGCTGTGAGAGATAGGTTTTTATATATATTGTGTAAAGCCTGTACTACTCGTCTTTGACCACTAGATGGCAGCTAGTTAGCAATGTGAGTCACGTGAACACTCTCTTTGTTTTAAGACATGATAATTTGCCTCTTTCAAATGAACCAATGAACTCAGCTTGTGTCAAAGAACTAATCACTCTGCTTAAGTAACGCCCCTTTTTGTCTATGTCATAACTACTATATAAGTGTCTGTTTCTTTAATAAACGCTCTCTTGCTTGGGGGATGTGAAGTATTTTCCATGAAACCAACATGTGTTGTGGTATCATTGTGAAAGTGGTCTGAGCATATGCATACCTATACTTCTAATGATTTGGCACCACACAAAGAAGAAGAGTATCGCTGGAAGTGCGATGACAATTACTAGTGCCCAACGTGGGGCAAATCAGCTTGAATATCATTAATTCAACCGATAAAGCAGCACTTAAGCGGAACCTTTAGACTAGATCACTCGCCGGCAAGGTAAGAAAGCTTTATTTCTTACTAAACTACTCTAAGATTTCCGTTTTTGTGACTTCTAAGTGTTGGATTGGGTGGTATTTACTGCTAAGGGTTCAATTATGGCTGATTTGTCCTTTAGAACGAAAGAACCCTATGAATTCCTTCTTTGTGTGGCTTTTTTTATGTTGTATTGTTGTGCTGAGCCAGCGGAAGTTTTTTTTTTTTAATCAGTTGATAGTTGTATCCTGTGACCTAGAATGAAATCTAGCGAGCTCTGACGAGAGTTTTGATAGAATAGTGTATCCCCTTATCGGAAGAACCTAGATATAAAGTTTGAGGTTTCCCTAATTGGAAGAGCCTAGATTGTGTAGTTTTGAGGTTCCCTCAACTGGATGAATTTTGATTTTTATTTTTGCTTATTTTATTTTGTGTATCCCTGGTTGAGAAGAGTCTAGGTTGTGTTTTTATGAGTTTTCCCTTTTAGGAAGATGTCTAGGTTATGTATATATGCGGTTTCCCGATTTGGAAGAATATTAATAAGATATTAATATTAATAAAAAAAAAAAAAAAAAAAATTTTAATAATTCTAGTGTCATAGGATATAATGGTGAGCTGTTAACGGCTGCTCAGCAAAAGGTAGAACAGATATCCGGTGGCATCCCGGATATACTATTGTATAAAATTGTTTTCCGGTAGTATCCGGAAGTACATAGTATTGTGTAGGAGTTCCACCTAGAGGCTGAATATTGGAACTGCATAAGAAGGAAAGTGCATTAGATTAGGAACCCATATAGTTATAGCATAGCTTAGAGCTGAGAAATAGGTCAGCCTGGCTACAAGCTATGGGAGCACCAGTCAGCCCTAAAGAGCTGAGTACAGTCAGCCTTGTTAGAGGAGCTGAGAGAGAGCTGAGTATAGTCAGCCTCTGCAGTGAGGGTGCATCACCCAACTTAGAGCTGAGTACAGTCAGCCTGGTTGAAGGTGTGTTTGTGTCAGACCCAATTAAGAGCTGAGTACAGTCAGCCTTTTTAGGGGAGCTAAGTTGTCAGACCCAATAAAGAGCTGAGTACAGTCAGCCTTTGTAGGGGAGCTGAAATAAAATGGGTAATTCTAATGTCACAGAGTGTAATGACCAGCTTTTGACAGCTATGCAGTCGGTAGGGATGCCATCAGGAGGTAGAAATAAATGAAGGATTGTGGAAAGTGAATTGAAGGAAAAGAGAAGTTGGTTGGAAGGAGAAATATAGGCTGGTGCAAGTGGAGACAAGGTTGAAATATGGTTTACGGAAGTGACTGATAGAAAGAGAAGTAGGTTGAGAAAAATGAACAATATTTCTATTTCAAGATGGAGGATTTTGAATCCTGAGAGAAGAAAAAAAAAAAAAAAAAAACCATGTGGCACCCATCCCCTTCTGTCTCAATTTCTGTTACAACCCCTTTTGTGTCTTCTGTAACTTGTAGTTCTATAAGAACATCCTGTGTCTTCAACCCCCCTCCTTTGGAATGTGCAGCTCATAGTGTCTTCTGCCCCTTCCTCTCATCCCCCTCTAGTGCTCATGGAGATAACCCCCCCCAGGAATTCAATCCCTTCCATATGGGAGGGGGGAGGGTGGGGGCTGATAATGCATCTGTAGACACAAAAATTTAGTAACACATGTACTATCTGTAAACTGTCTGCTAATAAATTTTCTAAATTGAATATCCCACTAATTAAAAATTTGGGAAATTTGATTACAGTGATTGTACCTATGATGCCAATTAGAAGTGTCCTTGGTCCCTAGTGAAATGTTTGTTGTGATCAGTAGAATTCCCAATCAGAGGACTTACCTATGCTGTTCTGTAGGGAGTTAGCTAAAATATGGAAAACTTTCTCATGATGTTGGTGAGATTTGGAAGGTTTAGTCCAAGGTAAAGCTGATGGATTCTCTTTCAAGTTATAGCTTCAACAGTGGGATCTCACTTAGTCTGAGAGGAAGCATCTAGATGATCAGTCACATTGTCTGATATGCATCAGGACAGAGCAGAGAGTGTGAAGAAAGTTTCCAATAGACTCCAGCAAAGATGAGTAGATTTGAGTTTTGAATAGACCTCAGACATGCATGAGAAAAGAAAATCTTAACTGCTGCCTTTGTGGATGGTCTTGAGAGGATCATCTGGGAAAGCTGGGTACTGGCTAGGCCTGAGTGAAGATCATTATGCCCCTCCATGTTGTTGCAAGTTCCATAAAGGAGGGTGCAAAAAGTTGAATTGAACAAAAGGCCTAAAGCGGGTGTGGCTTCTCATCAGTACTCCCCACAAGAAGGGGGAAGGAAGACTTTGTGTGTACCTGCCCATTTCCTCGCCCATGGGAGGAGGCAAATGTTCAGCCCCTCAAGTGCAACGCCCATAAGAAATAGGATATCCTGAGTCAAATGCTGTGTCCTATTATCCATACAATCCTTAGGGACTGCCCCCATTGCCTCACAGCAAACATGTTCCATATTCACACATGTGTAAGGGTTGTATTACATGTGTAAGGAGTAGAGGGAAATGTAGTTCCTACTCCGCAATCAAGGTGTAAACTTTGAATCTAACTACTCTGCTTCTTCTGGAGGGGGGAGGAGTAGTATGAGTCCTTCCTGATTTTTAAAAATTCACATGATTGTTTCCAATTAATAATCAAATATTGAGTTTCTTGCAGATGGATCAGTTCGGACAGGATATGCTGTTCCTACCTAAATGTTGTCAAGTCAGAACCACTCCCTTCGGCAATGTCAGTGCAGGAGGCAGAGCTGAAGGCGCTCGCTGAGGTTTGTAAGATGGCTGAGGGTAAGACTGCTAACATTCAGGTATGCCTTCAGTATCACTCATTATTATGGTCTAATCTGGTGGAGCACAGATTTTGGTTGATCCATGGGTAAGCCCATCAAGAATGAATGCTGAGTGTATAAAAGATGTTTGATGCCCTGATGCTACCTGAGGAGGTAAAGGCTAAACTATTACCTGAAGCCTATAGTAAGTGGAAGTCTGTGTGATACAGGATGGTTTTGGGCCAGTAGACTTCCAAAAGGTTTGAGTCTTTTCAGATACAGGCTACAGAGGCTGAAGAGAAAAACATCAAAGGAAAAAGGTAGAAGTGATGACTGAGAACGGACTCTGGAAAGGTTGGTAAGAAATTTTTCCCTCAGAGGGCACTCTACCTAAAGAGGATGGATTTAGAACATGGGCAAATCAAGAGAGAAGGTGTGACTGGGTTTTGTGATGGATGGCTCCTGGGTTTAACAATTCTGCCGCTAGGTGAGTGCTGTAATAATGATGAGAGAACTATGGGAGTTCCAGGAAGGCATATGCTCAGGTCATCGTACCCATTTCAGAGACTGCGGATTGACTACATTCAGTTAACAAAGGTAGAACAATGTGAATATGTCCCTGTCTGAATCGTTCTCTTTCCAGGATATTTGGAGACCTGGCCTGTAGCAAAGGCTACAGCTAAGGATACTGGCTGAGGAGAGAATATCTACTCGTGGGATCTTCTAACTGGAAGATAGGCCTGAGTCCTTGGGAAGTACTCTTTGAGAATGTCCCTAGGTTAGATCTCTATTTCCCCAATAGCTCCAGAAGCAGCATAGTAGTGTTTCAAAGTATGTTATCTGTCTCACAAACAAGTCCAAGTTTTAGTTTGTTTTCCAGATCCAGACTGCATAAGAGACAACTCAATCTTTACAACCAGGAGATTGGGTAGTGGTGAAAGGAGAGGCGTATGGAAAGTCCGAAAGTCACGTTTGAGGATCTACATCAAGTCCTATAAACCACCGAGACGGCTGTTCAATTGGAATGGATCCACGCGTCACATAGCAACCAAGTGCCAGGACTACAAGGGCCATAATGCTTTTATATGTCTTATTGTTTGGTTTATATGGTACAAGAGGGGAAACAGTTTGATCAAATTCCAATGGTATTTTATCAAGATGAGTCAGGAACTGCCAAGTTTGACTTTTGTAGTGTAGTGGACAGATGACAGATAGGACACTTGGCTTTGGTCAGATAAGTACATCTGTGTGACAGGAACTGACCCAGTCTATGGTAATTATGCAGTGTTTAGAGATGACCGTACCAACTGTGGACATTGGAGATAAGCAGGACGGAACACTAGTCCTAAGTAATGGGAATATAAACCAGTGGAAGCTGTAGAGTCAGTAAGGATGAAAATTTGTTGCAGAAGATGACTATCCTGAAGGGAACATCACCAAACGATTTAAAACATAATGAGTGTAATCCTCTGTTCCTGTCTATTAGGAATCCAACATGATTTGGGGAATATAAGTGGAAAAGATCCCCTAGGCAAATTTAGAATGGTAAGGGAAGCCCAATTGCATCTGTGGCTCCTACATCCTTACCTATAATTGATGTTAAATATTTGGCCAATTTAGAGAAATGAAGACAAACTGGCCTTAGAGACAGGATTTTATACAGGAAAGCTCATTGGTGTTTTCCCTCCAGGATATGATTCTTACATAGTCCATCTAAATGAGACAGATAGTGACTCTGATAGATGGTTTATCAGCCAAGACAATCAACATGCAAATATCTGGTGGTTGTGTGGAGATCTGAAACTCCGACCAAGGATGCAAATAGAATGGAATGGCCAATGTACCCTGATCAAGTACTGATGCCATTTGTTCTATTTTCACCTTCTGAGTGCAATAAAGTCAGTAAGCAAACCAATGTCATCTGGTCATGATTAAGATGGTTTTGTCATACATCCTTTGACTCTCAAGTATACATTGTTGCCATAGGAGTCCATAGAAGAGTTTCTGATGAATTTTTAAATCTAGAAGTCAGGTAGCTGCAGGAGTTGAGTCATTCATTCCAATGATTAGGAATAAATAAAATGTAGATTGGATTAACATCTCTATTATCATCAACAGAGATTTGTGAATTACACCGGTGACGCTGTGAAGGGAATAGAGGAACAACTGAGCTCTTCTTCGGTGATGACTCTGCAGAACCAACTGGTCCTCGACAGCAGAAAAAGGAGGGGTCTACAAGATCTTTGGAAGTTCCAGCTATACCTACATTCCGAATAACACCCGATGGAAGTATCATCAAGGATCTGAAGAGATTGACGACTATCAAATGAACTGGCTAAAAATTAAAATTGTTTTAAAAAATGTTTAATATGTCTATGCCCACACCATGCATATGTACTGTGACTCTGTCAAAGAATAATTACAACTGTATGAAGAATGCAATTCCATCCTGAAGTAAATAAAAACCTTGTTGATGGTTGCGGAGTAAATAGGACAAGGTGAAGGCAAACCCAAAAGGGAGTTGGGGGGACCTGGTGAAGCAATAAGGAAAGTCCAGCTCTTCGCTGTTTAGGGCGTTGGGAGAGTACCTCACCTTGCCTGTTCACCTTGAGTCTATTTCCCGCAAAAAGGAGGGATTTGTGAGAGATAGGTTTTTATATATATTGTGTAAAGCCTGTACTACTCGTCTTTGACCACTAGATGGCAGCTAGTTAGCAATGTGAGTCACGTGAACACTCTCTTTGTTTTAAGACATGATAATTTGCCTCTTTTAAATGAACCAATGAACTCAGCTTGTGTCAAAGAACTAATCACTCTGCTTAAGTAACGCCCCTTTTTGTCTATGTCATAACTACTATATAAGTGTCTGTCTCTTTAATAAACGCTCTCTTGCTTGGGGGATGTGAAGTATTTTCCATGAAACCAACATGTGTTGTGGTATCATTATGAAAGTGGTCTGAGCATATGCATACCTATACTTCTAATGATTTGGCACCACACAAAGAAGAAGAGTATCGCTGGAAGTGCGATGACACAGCTACAGCTCAGAGCATTGAGACTGTGAACTGTAATACTGTATGAAGAGAACTGCAGTCTTAACAATCTGTACAATTTGTGGTTTTTGATTAAAATTTGAAAATCTAAAATCTGTGAGATTTTGCCGCATGATTTTTGACCATGAAGCAAGCTATTGCCACATGTAAGGGGATGCTAAAGCGTGCTGCCGAATGTATTCCATTACTTTATTGTGGCTTTTGTGATCTAGCTATGACGCCGTGCGCTTCGTGAGGCCGCCGCTGTACAGTGATACACTCATATCGAGTGTAACACTGTGCAGCGGTGGTCTAACGAAGCGCATCGGATCATAGCAACCAATGACATTATTGATGTAGTCACAGTAGTCCCAATAACATCATCTTTGTAGAATCATCAGGGTTCACTGGTTGGTATTAGGGGCCATGGGTTTCTTTCCAACGATGGCAAAATTTGCATCTGTTTGTAGTCCACCTGTTTGTGTAGGTAGTTCTGAATTATTTTCTGCAAGTGTGATTTATCCCTCCTTATCTGTTCAGTGAGTTCAAGAGCTGAAATAAACATAGTGAGAAGTAAGGGAAAGAATGTCATAGCAGTATAATGTAGCCAGAAGGCATAAGCCCCCTGCTTCTGAGTTAAATGCATCTGACTGTGCACCTGAAACAGGCAATAATTTGACTCAAAAAACATTAAGAAGCCCAAACATACCTGCTCCTTCACAGGGATGATTGTAGAAGCACAGCTATTATGTAAAGTTTTTTTTTTTTTTTAAAAACTCATGTACATTTTGAGGATGCGTTTTCCCACAAACCCAGGGCTTTGTGCCATTTTTCATAACCACTTCTGGCTTCATAGATGCAGCCTCCCTATCCCATTCCATGCCAAGCCTCTGTTTGGACTATTCAAATATGGATGTGATGCACACAGTAGGAACATTTTCTTAAATAAGACTAATCTTGTTTGTCACTGAATTTATGCCTTAAAGGGATATTCTGGTTATATTGAGTTATCCCTTATTGACATAATAACTATTAGGTAGGTGGGAGTCTGGCTGCTGGGACCCCCAAGATCACTAGAACAGGGGCCCCCTACCCTCCAAAAGGAGCAGCAGGTTGAGCAGGTACACTACTGTTCCATTTACCTCTGTGGGACTGCTGGAGACAGCTCAGTACAGTCCCAGTGGGGGTCTGATATCTGGGCCCCTTATGATCATTAGAATAGGGACTCCATACCTTGAAAACGGAGCAGCAGTTTGAGCATGCGCACTGATGCTTCATTCACCTCTATGGGATTGCTGTAGGATACTATGGGAGTGTTAAGCTTTTTCCGCTAGTCTGATAAAGATACATGGAGCGGCAGTGCGGATGCTTAATCAGCCATTCCATTGATTTCAGGGTTCCTGGTGTGGTAAGAAGCCCTTGGTCTTTTTGTCTTTAGTTGTATTCAGTCCAGACCTCGACTTATTAAACATCAATGGCCATTAAAATTTTATTATATTATATTAAAAATTCTGTGCTGATTAATTTCACTACATAAATCTATACGAGGTCTCTGTTTTTGTACTTTTATAATATATACTGATTGACAAAAAAATGACTGCACCGAGAAGGAGTTGTTGGAATTAAGTAAAACTTTCTATGTGTGAATGTAATGATGATATACTGTATGTACAGTAAGTGATTACAAATACTGTACAATTGAAAGGAGGCTCTTGGACCCTGTTGGGCATCTCTAGCCTAGATACAAGATAAGATACATTTGGACATGGAGGCATACAGGTTCCGCGTGGTATTGTGTGGGACATTTACTCACAGATGTTGCAGCTGGGCCTGTAGATCCTGCACACTAATGGGTTGCTGAAGCTGGTGTCCCAGCTGATCCCATAATTGCTCGGTTGGAGATAAATCTAGCAGGCCACATAAGTGTTGCAATCTGTCAGAGACATTCTTGGAAAACCCTTGCCATGTTATCCTATAAAAATGCCAGTTGGAAGCCTTGCCATGAGAGGCAAGACGTGGCCGTAGGATGTCCTGCACGTATCACTTAGCTGTTATTGTCCCTCATATCACAACTAGGGGTGACTGACTGTCGTATTCAAGAAAGTGACAAGGCTGGCAGAGAAACGCCACTTGCACAAAAAGTTTTGTATAAGTGTTGTAAAATAAAGTCGCAAATGTGCAGTTTGCAAATTTTTTGCGCCACAGAAATGGCGTATCTGTATGATAGATCTGTCCCATAGTGGTCAAAAGAGTAATTACAGCTAAGAAAAATGTATAAACTTATAAAAATGTATTTATTCTTTGCATCTCCATATTCTGACCCCCACAACTTTTTTTTACATTTATGTCTACAGAGCTGTGGGCTCATATTTATACCATTTTGGAGTGTGTATGACTTTTGAGGTGAAACAACAAAAAACAAACAAACAGCAAATCAGCTATTTTTATTTTTAAACGTGGAGATGCTTATGAATATGACATTGCTTCTGCCTTACATTTGAACAAATTATCATTGCAATGAATGGCAAATTGGCTATGTTCCTATGGAGCTCTGCTCCCTGCAGGCCTTCATAAAAGCTACAGTATGGATGTAATACCATGAGTTTCTTCAGGGAGACCCAGTATATTACAGAGAATAAATGGCTTCCCCGATCTCAGCACAGGGATGTTGTTTGGGCCCCGGGAGCACAGCCTCAGATACTGTAGTTACAATTGACCACAGCATTTGAGTTGTTAAATGTCTGCGATCTGCGTTATTGCCAATCATAGACATTGTATAATAAATATAGGGTGTGCGTTTAAAACGTAACATTTACTAGATATCTTTAAAAATTTTGCCCACAATAGTACAATGATAATAATATAGTGCTCACATGAACCAGTGCAATATAAGGGAATGCAACCTTACCACTTTGCATGGACACGTATATACAAGTATAGAAAAGAAACAAGGGTCTGACCTAGGGGTACCGGGTCTCTAACCACTGAGTAGCCCTGTGCACATATTAGCTACATACAAATGGAATATAGCACTCCATGGTCAGCCATACCATTTTCCTAGACTGTCCCTCTCTCTGTCCCTGAAAAAGACAGATGACTGCCCGATAATTCGTCAGAGATAGAGGATTAGGGATCCCTCGTACTAGAGAAAAGGAAAAGAAAGAAGTCCCAACGCGTTTCCTTGGCAATCACGCCAATTCATCAGGGGACAGATATTCACAAGTGGTTGTAGCAGGGCCAGCGCTGGTTCTCCGTCTGGATTCCCCACAAGGGTCCGGATGAGCCCCAGTGTTTGGCTCTAATCCGGCAGTAAAGGTGAGACATCGTGGATGTTACATGTCTCACCTTCACTGCCGGATTAGAGCCAAACACTGGGGCTCATCCGGACCCATGTGGGGAATCCAGACGGAGAACCAGTGCTGGCCCTGCTACAACCACTTGTGAATATCTGTCCCCTGATGAATTGGCGTGATTGCCAAGGAAACGCGTTGGGACTTCTTTCTTTTCCTTTTCTCTAGTACGAGGGATCCCTAATCCTCTATCTCTGACAAATTATCGGGCAGTCATCTGTCTTTTTCAGGGACAGAGAGAGGGACAGTCTAGGAAAATGGTATGGCTGACCATGGAGTGCTATATTCCATTTGTATGTAGCTAATATGTGCACAGGGCTACTCAGTGGTTAGAGACCCGGTACCCCTAGGTCAGACCCTTGTTTCTTTTCTATACTTGTATATACGTGTCCATGCAAAGTGGTAAGGTTGCATTCCCTTATATTGCACTGGTTCATGTGAGCACTATATTATTATCATTGTACTATTGTGGGCAAAATTTTTAAAGATATCTAGTAAATGTTACGTTTTAAACGCACACCCTATATTTATTATACAGATTAATTAGCGTGGGTTGTATTCTAGCACCCTTTATCCAGGTGCATGTTGAAATTGGATTGTGATTTGAGTATCAATCATAGACATTGGTCCCAAGTATCTGCTATGTGAAACCCGGCAGCTATGGCTTCCACTCCATTTTGGAGTGGGCAGCATTTTTAAAGAGAGACATTCACAGTACATGTAAGGGATATTCCCATCTCAAACATTTATGGCCTATCCACGCAATATGCTATAATTAGTAGATGTAGGTCCCACTTCTGCGACCCTCACCTACCTCTACAATGGAACTGACCTAATTCCAACTAGATGTGGTAGCCAGGCGTTGTTGGAACTATGCAACCGGCCAAGTGGCCTGTGCTCTGCTGATTCCATAGCTCCTATTCAAGTAAAGGGGATTTATGAAGACTTGGTACATTATTCCATAGTACCTTCAACCTCTGGCTGGATGAGCTCAGTAAAATATTGCCATCTGATTGTCTTGTCCTGACTTCAGGATAATCTATCTTGGATACTTGGATATTACATTTCAGATATTTAACTCTTTGGGTATTTGGCTGGTTAATCCAATTACAATATGCTAAGGACTCCCTTGAGCAAACCATTTATTTTTGCCTTTAATTGGTACTCCCTATAACCTGCAGTGCATGTGTGAAATAAGGCAAGCTGTCTAAATAACAACTTTACTGAGAGCTCGGAGGGTCCATTTATCTAATGGCTTTAAAGCAGATAATTGCCTGTGATGGTATGTGCTCAAAGCTTCAAGATTCCAATATCCAGGTTGCACATGCAGTTGCTTCAACCTCCTGGCCAAGAGCCTGAGGATGTAATGCAATGTTTGCATTTATATATCCTGACAGTTTGATATATTAACATTGTAAGGTTCCAGCATAAAAAGCTTCAAATGACTCCTCTGCCTTAGAGGAATCTGCAGCCGACTGCTGTATGAATGAATGTATCAGCCTACAGCAATAGCATTGGCTTCAGAGCATCTACATGAAATATTCTTATTAAGCGTCATAAACATATAGTGCCTTCTGATAATCGTATCCTTTGAGGTTTCTTCTCAAAGGACTTAGATGAAATGTGAAAAACGTGTGAATTGAAGAAACATGTTTGGTTCACAAGAATATTATACAAAATGAAGATATAAAAGCCACATGTCTACCTTAAATCCACATTCCCGTTCTTGCATTTCAGTGGTTTCTTTAATCATTGTCTTTATTCCCATTATTTTCCTTTACAAAGTCTTAGGCTACTTTCACACTAGCGTTTCTATTTTCCAGTATTGAGATCAGTCATAGGGTCTCAATCCCGGAAAAAAAAAAACGCTTCCGTTTTGTCCCCATTCGTTGTCATTGGGGAGAAAACGTAACTGAACAGAACGGAGTGCTCCAAAATGCATTCAGTTCTGTTCTCATACCGGAGAGCAAACTGCAGCATGCTGCGGTTTTCTTTCTGTCATGGGATGCGGAGCAAGATGAATCCGTCATGACCCACAATGCAAGTCAATGGGGACGGATCCGTTTTCTCTGACACAACCTAACACAATAGAAAACTGATCCGTCCCCATTGACTTACAATGGAGTTCATGACAAATTTGTCATGGTTATGTTAAAGATAATACAACCAGATCTATTCTTAAGGCATGCAGATGGTTGTATTATCAAAGACGGAAGCGTTTTTGCTGAACACAGCCTGATCCAGCCATACAGCTTACCAAGCACAGTGCAGTAACTTGGATAGTGGCTGTGCTTGGTATTGCAGCGCAGGCTCATTCACATGAATGGGACTGAGTTGCGCCTCGGCCATGTGACCAGTGTACGGTGACATTACTGGCCTAGAAAGAGGAATAAGTGCTCAAACAGAATCAAATAAAGAGGCAGACAGCATCCAAATCGTGAAAAATGCAGTACCTTCAATCCATAGTAGTGTATTTACAGCCCAACAGAATGCAACGTTTCGGCTGACACTTAGCCTTTTTCAAGCAAGCCATCAATATCAAAATCCAGGATCACCCCTTTAATATTCAGGGAACATTGTTTGTCTAAACCATTACTAAAATGGTTCAGGCAGTGTTTTTAATATTCATAGCATAAGTGAAAACTTCCAATAGAAGTAGGTCACATAAACATCGGTATCTACATATCTATTAATATTGTATCCATGGATTAATATTTTAACAACTTCCTGACCGCCCATTGAATATAAACGCCCGGGAAGTGGTTAAGTATCTCTGAATGGACGTTTCTGAACGTCCATTCAGAGATAGCAGCAGCACGCTAATCGTGCAGCTGCACAGCGGGGTACCTGCTGTCAGTGACAGCAGGGTACCCCAAAGAGAAGGCAGGGACCGTTCCCAGGGGTCCCTGCCTTCTAGATCGCTGTATACACAGCACTCACCGAGATCAGGAAGCGCTATAGTCGCTTTCTGTCCTGGCGGTCACGTGATCGCTGGGGTCGGGAGAGTGCAGGAGCTGCCGGGTCTTTCATAGACCCTGATCAGCCCCCTGGGGATGTATTTCCCCTGTAACTGCGGCTACTATGTCAGCCCCAGTTACAGGAGAAATCAATAGTGGGAAAAAAAAGGTGAAGTTAAATGTCCCCCAGAGGTCTTGTATGACCTTATGGGGGACACAAAGTGTAAAGTAAAAATAAAAAAATACAAAAAAAAAAAAGTTTCACATATAAAAAAAAATAATTTCCTCCCAAATATGTCATAAAAAATGTTACAAATAAAAATAAATAAATAAAATAGACATATTTGGTATCACTGCATCCGCAACGACCGGCTCTATGAAAATATCACATGATCTACCGCATCAGTTAAACTCCGTATAAATAAATAAACATTACGCGAAAACAGATTTTTTAAATTACCTCACCTCTCAAAAAACATAATATCAATCAATCAAAAAGTCGTATGTATCTCAAAATGGTAGCAATAAAAATGTCACCTCATCCTGCAAAAAATGAGCCCCCACACAAGATCATAGCCAGAAAAATGAAAAATATGGCTCTTAAAAAATTGCAACATAAAAACATGATTTTTTTTCTAAAAATGCTCTTATTGTGTAAAAAAAAAAAAAAAAGACATATTTGGTATCATTGCGTCCATAACAACCGGATCTATAAAAATTTCACATGATCTACCCCATCAAGTGAACGGTGTAAAAAAAAAAAAATAGAAAAATGCCCCCAAACTGCTTTTTTTGTGACTTAACCTCCCAAAAATGAGATTAAAAAGTGTTTAGAAAGCTGGATGTACCCCAAAATGGTGACAATAAAAAGCACAGCTTGTCCTGCAAAAAATAAGCCCTCACGCAGCTCAGTCCACAAAAAAATCAAAAAGTTATCGCTCTTAAAAACAATAACAGAAAATTCCATGTTAGAAAATGTAGATGCTGCTCCTCCCCTTCTGAGCCCTGGCATATCCCAAAATAACAGTTTACGACCACATATGGGGTGTTTCTGCAAACTGCAGAATTGGGGTAATAAATATTGAGTTTTGTTTTGTTGTTAACCCTTGATGTGCTACAGGAAAAAATTGATTGAAATTGAAAATCTGCAAAAAAAGTGAAATTTTAAAATGTCACATCTATTTTGCTTTAATTCCTGTGTAATACTTAAAGGGTTAACAACATTTCTAAAACCAGTTTTAGTTTGAGGGGTGCAGTTTCTAAAATGGGGTCATTCATGGGTAGTTTCTATTATGTAAGCCCCACAAACTGACTTCAGAACTGAACTGGTCCTTAAAAAAGTTGATTTAGCAAATTTTCAAAAATTGCTTCTAAAATTCTAACCCTTCTAACGTCCTAAAAAAAATGGCCAGGTCTTGAAGTGGTTAAGCAGTATCATTTTCCTGCTGCTTAAATCCCAAGAAGAAATATGAATGAAAGCAGGAGTTGCTTCTTCCTGAGCTGCAATTAGTAGTTGGCAAGTCTTTGTAAAAACCATTACAATTAATGTACAGTTTTAGCAGTATGTGGTTTTTACTATGTTTTATATTATGATTCTGTCATATTCGGTGAGAGAGTATTTCTTTTTTACACAGGGTAAATTCACATTGTGGAGGCAGTGTCCTATTGTTGAGGCTTTGGGAATGTTCCTGACGCACCAGTCAATGGTATCTATAGGCTTCTATTCAGCCAAAGCGAGGCCAAAAGAGTGTCCTTTTGTCTCTGTAGACCTGTTATATGTAGGTGAAACATTTTTCTTCTGTATAGAATAGCTCAGTTCGCTGTACCATTCTATATGGAGGCATCCCACAAAAAAACGTACACAGCATGACTACACAGTGCAAATGTTTATGTCCGATTTACACTTCACTGCTGACTAGTTCTGTCTTGCCCTTAGAAAGCAGACCAGAGAAATCCTTATCCAGGTGCCTCAGGGTTCATGCATGCAACTATTATGGCTCTGAGATATAATAGGTCACTTCTATGGGGCCTCATAGCATGCCTTTGATTTCATAGACAGGCATACCAACAATATTTCTGAGAATCCAACTGTCTATTTACTGGCTTATAACAAATATATTGAACCAGCTGGAGTTACGTACTACTTTTCTAAAACAATTTATGAGATCACTATATGCAACATAGGTTTTAAGGCTGAAAAAAGACATTTGTCCATCTAGGTCAGCCTGTTATCCCGCATGGTTGATCCAGAGGAAGCCCACTGTCCTTATTTTAGGGAGAAAATTCCTTCCTGACTCCAATCAGAATAACTCCCTGGATCAACGACCCATCTCTAATAGTTATAACCTGTAATATTATTACACTCCAGAAATACATCCAGGCCCCTCTTGGACTCTTTTAGTGAACTTACCATCACCACCTCCTCAGGCAGAGAGTTCCATAGTCTCACTGCTCTTACCATAAAGGATCCTCTTCTGTGTTTGTGTAGAAACCTTCTTTCCTCCAGACGCAGAGGATGTCCCCTCGTCACAGTCACAGTCCTGGGGATAAATAGATGATGGGAGAGATCTCTGTACTGACCCCTGATATATTTATACATAGTTATTAGATCTCCCCTCAGTCGACTTTTTTTCTAAAGTAAATAAATCTAATTTTGATAATCTTTCTGGGTACTGTAGTCCACCCATTCCAGTTTTTACTTTAGTTGCCCTCCTCTGAACCCTCTCCAGCTCTGCTATGTCTGCCTTGTTCACAGGAGCACAGAACTGGACACAGTACTCCATGTGTGGTCTGACTAGTGATTTGTAAAGTGGCAGGACTATGTTCTGATCATGGGCATCTATGCCCAAAATGTCTGGTTAAGGGGCTAATTAAACAGATAATTAGTGTTAGACATCTATGGCATATCCACAGGACCCCAACCTCCTTCCTAGGTGACTGCTGGCAAAACGATGGACAGGTGGCCAAGTATCTGTTCTATGAGAGCTATAGAACCAGCCAAGCAAGCATTTGGCCACTGCACCATTTTTTCTCTGACCACTTCATGAGGTGGGACATGGCCAGGGGGACCATCATTCTTAGCATAGGTGTGGGTTCCATCTTGTGAATATGCCAGAAATGTCTGAGATGGGAATAACCGTATTACCTGTGGAAGTACCGTATCTAATATCAGAAAACTTTTGGAAGGAGATTTAAGTAATTGTAGTATAAATGTAAATGTGTATATTCTATATAGCTGAAAGACATAAAGAAAGACAATGATGATGGTCCATTTAATATTGCTAGCATCAAAAATGCTTTTTAAAATGACTGGGTTTCTCTCGATCCTCCATTGATAAAACAAATGCTATGGTTGTTAATAAAAATTAATAATAATAGATCTGAGTGATTTTTCACAAAGGAGAGGGAAAATACAAAAGTTAAATTAATGGAAAAGAATCAAAGCAAACTTTTCTCAGGAGATAAATGATCTAAATGAGGATTTCAATATTAAGAGGTATCTCAGTCTGTAGGGGGGAGGGGTGAATGGAATTAACACAATGAATAAATAGTATACTGGATCCAGGAGAATTATCCTTTCAAACATAGTCTACTTTGAAAAGTAAAGATGACATATAGTCTTGGAATAAAATGTAAGAATGTATAATAATAAAAAACAATACAATGTGATTAAAGCACAAAAAACAACACATTAGAAATGGTGGTAAGTCATTAGGATATGCCATTACTTACTGATGGGTGAGACATTTTCAGTATGAAAGTGCTTTCATTCATTAAAGGCCATCAATCTTAGGTGTGGGTACTACCGCGCAAGCGTGGCCACAACTCCATTTACCACTATGGGATTGCCAGAAAGAGTCGGCGCTTGACTATTTTTGGAAATCCCATAATGATCAATTGAGGTTGGCTGCACATGCATGGCTGCCTTGTGTTCACCTTAGGGGACCCGTTCTGGAGATAGGAATGGGTCCCATGGGTTGTAACCTATACCTACCTGACATTGATTGCATATCCTACACCCCCTATGCCAACAATGTCTGCAAGGGCGGATTGGGAACTTAAAGTGGCCCTGGAAAAAAATAAAAGTGGCCCCATATTGTGGGCAGTCCAAATGGAAAGAAGGTGGGGCCAACACAAATAGGCAGGATCAGCATAAGTAGGTGGTGCTAGCAATACTGTAGTGCAGCACAACCTCAGAAGAATCAAATACCACAGCATAGCACAATATACTGCGCCAGCAACACAAAGGGGGTTATTTACTAAGAGAAATACGTCTATGTTAGGTGTATTTTTGTCGCAGATTGTGGCAAAAAGGTTCTTTGTGCCGCAATCTGCGACTTTTCTCTACTCAATCTAGTCTTAATAAATGACCCCCAAAATGTGGTGGACAGTGCCAGCTGCCATAGTATGTCCTCATTCTTCTCCTCCAGTTGTCTCTAAGATATGGAGAAGGGGGTGAGGAGGTGACTCACATACTGCTGATCTGCCATTGCAGATTTTTTTTGTGTGGAAAATCTGCAGATTTTATTTTCAAAGCAGATTCCACCTATTGCAGTGCAGTGAAATCTGTGTAAAATCTTCTGCATTTTTGCAACAAAGACCAGAACAAAAAGCACAATATATGGTGTTCTTCTCTGCAGTGGATTTCCAGTAGAAACACTGCAGATTTTCCGCTGCAAAAAAATCTGCAGTATTTCAGTCATGCATTCACATCACAATCTTGACCCATTTTGAGCATATATGTATGGCAAGTAGTTGACTCTGATGGATAACATATGTGTGTTTTTACTGGATAGTTTAGGCAGCATAAATATTGTTATTGTCACACTTTTAACATGACGTGTTAAATATACAGTGGAGGAAATAAGTATTTGATCCTCCACTGACTTTTAAAGTTTTAATACCAAAAAATAAATGAAACGTCTCATAATTTTATGCCAGCTTTATTTTAACAGTGCCACATAGAATATCAAAAGAAAAACGGAGAAAATTACATGAAATGAGAAATAAAAAATAATTTGCATTTCTTTGAGGGAAATAAGTATTTGATCCCCTAGGAAAACATCATTTAATACTTGGTGGCAAAACCCTTGTTGGCAAGCATAGCAGTCAGACGTTTCTTATAGTTTTTTATAAGGTTTGCACACACTTCAGGAGTAATTTTGGCCCACTCCTCTCTGCAAATCATCTCCATATCCTTAAGGTTTTTAGGCATGCATTTGGAAACGCGAAGCTTCAGCTCTCTCCATAGATTTTCGATGGGATTGAGGTCAGGAGACTGGCTAGGCCATTCCATGACCTTGATATGCTTCTTATGGAGCCACTCCTTTGTTTCCTTGGCTGTATGTTTTGGGTCGTTGTCGTGCTGAAAGACCCATCCACGATCCATTTTCAGTGCCCTGGCGGAGGCAAGGAGGTTGTCACCCAGGATTTTGCGATACATGGCCCCGTTCATCTTCCCGTCAATGTGGTGAAGTTGGCCTGTGCCCTTAGAAGAAAAACACCCCCAAAACATAATACTTCCACCACCATGCTTGACGGTGGGGATGGTATTCTTAGGGTCATATTCTGTATTTTTCTTCCTCCAAACACGTCGAGTTGAGTTGAGGCCAAAGGGCTCAATTTTGGTCTCATCTGACCACAGCACCTTCTCCCAGTCTCTCTTGGAGTCATTAATATGTTCATTGGCAAACTTGAGACGGGCCTGGACGTGATCCATCTTGAGCAGAGGAACCCCTTGTGTGCACTGCAGAATTTTAAACCATTGCGTCTCAGTGTATTACCAATGGTTTTTTTGGAGACTGTGGTCCCAGATGCCTTGAGATCATTACTCAGCTCCTTCTGTGTAGTTCTTGGCTGATTTTTAGCCTTTCTCATGATCAATGAGACTCCACGAGGTGATATCTTGCATGGAGCTCCAGGCCTGGGTCGATTGACAGTAATGTTGTACTTCTTCCACTTCCGAATAATTGCACCAACAGTTGTCACCTTCTCATCCAGCTTCTTACTTATGGCTTTGTAGCCCATTCCAGCCTTGTGTAGGTCAACAATTTTGACCCTGACATCTGTAGACAGCTCTTTAGTCTTGCCCATGGTGGAGATGTTGGAGTGTCACTGAGACTGTTGTCAGGTGGCCTTTTATACAGGTGACAATTTGGGGCAGGTGTCTCTCATCCAGTTAACGACTTCACTGTGATTAGGGTGTGTCATTGTTCTGCGGGAGCCAACATTAGTCATGGTTTTACTAGGGGATCAAATACTTATTTCCCTCAATGAAATGCAAATTATTTTTTATTTCTCATTTCATGTAATTTTCTCCGTTTTTCTTTTGATATTCTATGTGGCACTGTTAAAATAAAGCTGGCATAAAATTATGAGACGTTTCATTTATTTTTTAGTATTCAAACTTTTAAAGTCAGTGGGGGATCAAATACTTATTTCCTCCACTGTGTATATATATATATATATATATATATATATATATATATATTTTTTTTTTAATTTTATTTTATTTACACAGTATATGTGTATATTTACACACACATATATTAATATACATACATAGTATGTCATGTTATTTCTATGTAATGTACTAGTAATGAAATGCACTATAATACACTCTGTATACTCCTACATTACTTACTTATCTTTTACATTACATATATATGACTTGTTACATAACATACTGTATATGTACTGTGTCTGTATATATGTTATTTTTTTACAACCACAGACCCCTTGAAGTGAATGGGTCCGCAAAAATTGTGGATGGCACGCGGACCGCATCAATATTTTTGCAGGACATCAAAATGGATACTGTCATGTGCCTGAGGCCTTAAGACAAGTGTAGTAATAGGGATCAGACAGTGACATAACAGCTTTCATAGGAAGTAAGATGGCTCTTGTAAATTGTTATTACAGGTGTGTATTCGGTTGCATGCAATTTATACCATTTAGCCTTCTGCTGAGAGAGGAGGATTCGTGTGAGCTAGCCTAATTGCAACAATGAGCAAAATTAAATGGCTCATTGTGTTTTTATACAATTCCACCCACATTCTCTTTCATTTTACCATTGAATTAGTAATTACAGTGTTGAGACTGCTAATCTGTGGATTTGCTTTGTGATCAATTCCAGGCACTGTTTTTTAACACTTAACGAATAAGGAATAGCTTATTGAGGTATTACTGTGAGGTCACGTCCAGTGGTTCAAAGAAGCCACTCAGCTGCCTATTCTCGAGGCCATCTACAGATGATGCATTGTGCATGTAACAATGAAATACTTTAAAGTGAAACATAGTATCAACGAGAGATGCAAAGCTCGAGTATTACGGTAATATCTGAAAGCACTTTAGCTGTAAAGTGGAGGACATGTTTGGTATTGTATGAATAAATGATAATAGTTCTTATAACAGCAATAATGGAGCAGATAAATGTTCCTATTCTATATACCCTTGCTTTCAAACTCTTATCTTTGTAAATACAAAGGATTATTGTCATTTATACTATCACCAGAATACAATGAGAACACCTTCAGACACCCCCGTCCATCAAACGCTCAACCACAAGCACTGACTCTTTTATATTATGTATTTCAGGTCCAAACAATAGGCTTTCTATTATGGTTCTAGCTTCCTCCATTCTATTGCTTGGTTGGAACTGTGAGTCTTTCTAATATCTATAGCATTTTTATAAAATGCCACCACACAACTATACAAAATAGTCATTACATTTTTAATTTGTCCTCAAGTTGCTTTATTGCCGAGTTGAATACTTATGGGGTCATTCCAATTTTGACAGCTCCTTTGGAAAATGAAGTGGAATGTATGTATGTTTTTGTATGACTGAAAATACCAGTGTCAGACTGGGACACCAGAGGAAATTATTCTTGATGTCCAACCTCTAGATCATCAATAGAGTCTCACAGGTTGTGAATCAAATAAATAGACCACTGTGGCAACGGATTGGCTCCAAAGGCAATAATTTTTTTCTCCTGGACCTTTGAGGTCCTTTACAGTATCAGAGCCTCCACCCACAGAGGATCCTCTGGTACTCTGGTGGGCCAGTCCAATTCTGGAAAATACTATTTTGTACAGATTTGTTTTGTACAATTTCCAACAAGAAAACTTTTTATATTATTTTTGGTTCAAAATATCATATGACTTTTCTACCAAAGATGACATTTTTAAGTTGTATCTGGTCAAATGTGCAGTGGAACATGGTGGTGATTTACCAACTTAAACTTTTGTTTGACCAAAATGTGCGACAATATTGCCTGGATCTAGTAATTTCTAGTGCTCTAATTCTTGGAGTAAGCATACATGAATATTTTATGTTTGAAAACTGGGTCTGATAAAATATTTAATTTGTACCAAAAACAGTATGCTGTGGTTTTCTTGTTGGATACTGTATGGATTGAAGAACCCTTATGTTGAGTACCTGTAAAAGAAAATGGTGTGTGGTACCATTCAGTTTGTTGTGTTGTACAACTGATCTCCATGTGTCCTATAAAACCAGTAGCTAGAAGTGTCCTTCTATCAGAACCTTTTCCTAAAGTTCAGAAAGCCCATACTAAAAGTAGATCTACTCTTTGCATGAGCTTTCTACTCTGTCTTTTAGGAGAAGATCCTATATTCCGAAGGTCCATGCCTTACAAAAGACCTTCGTGTAATGTTTGCTTTATCCTGTAATGTTGAATGGTTGTGCTATCAATAACAGCTCTTCAGATGGACAATTCTAATGAGTTGCCCTGGTGGACCTGCCCTCCAAGAACTTAAGTATGCACGTGTCTTATGTTATGTCTGTGTGACATCTGATTATACAGAGCTGGTATACAGTGTGTGTAGGCTTCTGTGAGGAACCATCAATTGTATAGGATACGAGCAAAAAGAAAAGCCATACTACTAAGATATTTGTCACTAAGAGTATTAGTGTAAGGAATTGCAAAAAATATGAACATAGTGCAATAACATCAAGGATCCTTGTTAGACTTGATTAGGTTCCTCAAATTTAGCTTTCACAGTGTATCAGCAATATTAAATCTGCATTTAGTTCACAAACCGCCCAACTTGAGCTTTAACTCTCTTTTGTCTGGGGAACAAAAGAATCCAAAACTGAAGTGAAACTTGAATTGGTCGGTTCAACTTGATTTCAAACGTTTGTTTGCGAGTATAATAAAAGGCACTTTATTTGAACATCGCATGCTGATATTTAATTGTATGTACTGCTTCCTGAGGACAAGGCTGTATATTATTTTAGCAGTTTATTGATATACTCTGTTCTCGGTAGCATTATTTAAGTTGCATGAAAGTATTATGTAGGCAACATATGGCACTGCTAATTGGGCACCATAGTGCAGTTTAGTTATTTTTACACCTTATGACAGTATACCATATGAGGGCAGCTCAGGGACTCATAAATAAAATAAGACGGCCCAGAAAAAATACAGTATGAGTTGTTTTATACATTACCTGAAGATGTTAAACGCTCTTCTTACTAGTGGTAGATGACCTGATATTTTGCTTAAAAGTGTGAAGAAGATCATTCAGCACATCCATAAAGATAAAAACTGTTCTTTATTTATCACAATCGTTAAAAAGTACTGTAGCACACAGGGTCCAGGTAAACTGCTTAGGGTTAGTTCACATCTGTGTTGGAGGTTTTGCTCGGGGCCTACATCTGCATACAAGATTTTTTTTGTCTTCTAAAACAAGCGGACTCCTGAATGCAAACTGAATGGGCTCCAATATAGTTAATGGCATCTGTTTGGCTCAGTTATGAACTTACAATGGAGCTGAATAACAAACATCAATAGCGCAAGTGTTGATGCTCCAGTTCTGAGACCCCATGTGATCATTCAGATATTACAGGGGGAACAGAAGGTAACTATCTCTGCAAAAAAAGGAAAAGTTACCAACAAAAGGTGGTACAAAGTCTAAATAATAAATATTTGTTTTTTGATCCTTCAGTGTAATCTTCTGTTCACACACTTGTTTTCTATCCTGTGGATAGGGATAAGCTGTCTTAATGGGACAAACCCTTTAACCCCTTCCTGATGGAGTGATTTTCAATTTTTTTTTTCTGTTTTTAAGTCCATGTCTTCCCGGAACCATAACTTTATTTTTATGTTCACAAAGACGTATGAGGGCTTGTTTTTGTGGCACAAGTTGCACTTTCTAATGGCACCATTTAATATTGCAATATTACTATGAAGTGGGAAGCTGGAAAAAAACCTTAAAATGAAGTGGAATTTTTAGAGTTTTTCTTGTGTTTTAATACTTAAAATTCATATTTAATTTTACAGAGTTGTGTGAGGGCTCATTTTTTACAGGGTGATCAGTAGTTTTATTGATACTATTCTGGGCTGTGCATGACTTTTTGATCCCTTTTTTCAATCTTCTTGGGAGGTGAAACAACGAAAAAACAGTGAGTTTTTCTAACAGTGTTCACTGTAGGGGCCCAATATGTTTATATTTTAATGATCTTTATTTTTGTAGATGTCTGTGATTGGCATTATTGCTGATCACAGACTTTGCCTCTGGGTGTCTACTGTGTAAAACTCTGACATCCAGATATCAGGAAGGGGTTAATGCTTAGAGAGTTTTCCAGCTTTTTATTCAATTCCCCTCCAATCAACTGTACCTCTGGAGAAATGCATACTCCCCGCCCACCACTCTATTCTATAATGTCTTGGAATGTTGGAAGCATTGAAGTGTACCTAACCTTTTTAACAAGTTTATTAAAAACTAATCTAAAAACCATATACTATATTTAATTTTTTGAAATCTCTATACTTGTGCACTCCTCACATATCAGCTTTGTACAGGTGTATGGATTCCACTGCCCTGCAGACATAGGAGCTGCAGTGGCTGCTGTACTGGCAGAAGCACACATCACTGCCCCTGCCTGTGCCACCTCTGCTAAATCCTGGCATAGCACATTAGTTAGGTAAACTTTAAGATTTTCCTTCACTAAAACTAAGGGGCCTAGGCAAATCCCTGAAAAACAACTGCACAGCATTATCGCTCCTCCACCAAACTTTATAATTTGTACAATACAGTCAGACAGATAACATTCTCCTGGCATTTACCAAACCCAGACTCGTCCATCAGGCCAGCAGATGAAGTGTGATTCATCGCTCCCCAGAGCATGTTTCCACTGCTCCTGAGTCCAGTGGCATCGTGCTTTATATTACTCTATCCGACACTTGGCATTGTGCTCGGTGATGTAAGGTTTGCAGGCAACTGCTCAGCCATGGAAACTCATGCCATGAAGATCCCACAGTTTTTGTGGTGATGTTAATGTTAGAGGAGGTTTGGAGCTCTGCAGCTATTGAGTCAGAGAAGAAAAGCGTGGTCTCATATATATATACACAGTACTAAACAGTTCTTTTTTAGGCAGGTGTGGAAAAAATAGAGAAGTTAATAGTTTATTTTTATGATCTAACAAAATGCAAAGTGAACAAAAAAAATCAAGTCTATATTTGGTGTGACCAGCCTTTGCCTTCAAAGGAGCATCAGTTCTTCTAGGTACACTAGCACACAGTTTTTGAAGGAGCTCTGTAGAGAGGTTATTCCAAACATCTCGGAAATAGATCTTCTGTGGATGTAGGCTTGCTGAAATCCTTCTGTCTCTTCACGTAATACCAGACAGAATCAATGGTGTTGAGATATCATTACTTTCAGGACTCTTTATTCTTCTTTACACTGAAGATAGTTCTTAATGACATTGGCTATTGACATTGACACTATGTTTGGGGTTGTTGTTCTTTTGCAAAATGTTCTTTTGCAGATGCCTACCTGATGGTACTGCATGAGGGATAACTTTCTGCCTGTATTTCTGAGCATTGAGGGCATCAATAATCACACCAAATCCTCAATTCTATTTGCTAAATGCTTACTTCCCTTTAAAAGACCCAGGTACACCCATCTACTGTTCAGAGAAGTCTATCCAGAAGTGGCCTTAATGGAAGAACTGTGGCCAAAAAGCCATACTTTCAACATGAAAACAAGGCCAAGCGACTCAACTACGAATAGAAATATAGGAACTGGCAGGCAAAAAAATTGCACCAGGTTCTTTGGACTGATGTAATTTTTTGGCTGTAACAGAAGACAATTTATTCACCGAAGGGCTGGAGAGCAGTCTGAAGGCAACAGTGAAGAATGGTATAGGTTCCTTTCAAGTTTTGGGGCTGCAGTTTAGTAAATGGAGTTGGGATTTGGTCAGTATTAATGGTTCCCTGAATGCTGAGAAATATAGACAGATACTTATCTCTCATGCAATACCATCAGAGAGACGTCTGATTGGCTCCAAATTTATTCTGCAACAGAACAGCAATCCCAATCATACAGCAAATGCCATTAAAACTATCTTCAGTGTAAGCAGAACAAGGAGTCCTGGAAATGATGATATGCCCCCCATAGAGCCCTGATCTCAACATCATCAAGTTTGTCTGAAATTACTTGCAGCATTATCCATTGGTTAAATATTTCTTATATGGACAAAATTCTGGGAATAAAAAAGAATGTCCAAGATTCAAAAAATATGTCTACTGATTTTTCAGAAACAGCACCACTTCTGTCCATTAGCTGTGTATGGTGTTGTACTGTACCTCTTTCCAATTGCAGTTAAAGAAGCGCTCCTACAAAAATGTTTATTCTCTGACCTGTTAGAAAGATACATGATGCAAACTATGGAGAAGGCAATCTTCTTACCAGTGACTGCTATAACCTCTCTTCTGAGCCTCAGCTGTGTCATGTGACCAACACTCTGATCTCCAACTGACACAGGAAGTCAGTTACTTCTCTATTCATTTCTATAAGACTGACATTGAGGCTCCATAGGAATGCATAGAGAAACTTTTTTCCTGTCTACAAATAAGATGCTGTGTTATTTGAAAAGTCAGAGCATTGGTCACATGACACTGAGGATCAGAAGGGAGGGGGCTACTCACACATACAGTCACTGGTAAGAAAATTACCTTTACAACAATTTACACTATGTACCTTTCTAACAGATCAGAGAAAAACATTTTTCATGGGAGTGCTTCTTTAATGGAGATGAACTGCAATACCAGATACAGCCCATGAACAAGTGAGGAACTATATCTGCAATAAATGTTTTTTCCTAATCCTGGACAATGTCTTAAACATGGCATTAAACAAAATAGTACATAAGGAATACGGTATCATATTGACTATATAAAGGGGAATGGTTCATGTGGTTGGAGGTAAAAGTGTTGAGGACATGTTTTCATCTAGCTGACACTATGTTATCCATCTTGATTTGATACCCCACAACTATAGACATATATTGGCTGTGTTCCCTTTTGAGCTGTGAAATCCTGCCAGGGCTGAGCTTCCTGTTAACACATCAGGCATTTTAGACCTCCTAGATATTTCTTAAATGGTGATATTTTCACACCAAAAATTATCATTGTTCTGTGACTAGCTCTGACATTGTATTTAATTTTGGTGCAGCCATAATTAGATTAGAAATGTCAATGTAAATCCTGACTAAAACATTTAAAGGGAGTCTTTCACCTGTTTTTCACCAATATAACAGAGCACTGCCCCACAGAAGATTGCAGACACATCCCAGACATACCTGTGTGCACTGTGTGTCTGTATTACATGTCCAGGAAAACAGCTCCCAAGTGCCAAGCTCTGCTGCTGCAGGTGTTCAAAGCAAACCAGACTGAAGAGGGAAGGCTGGTTTAGCTGCTCATATCTTGGGATTGGTAGCAGATAGAAAATGCTTTCAAATGATACCAAAAGCACAGCATTATACCCAGTATATCAGAAGATATAGCTGTTAAAAATCGGGTCGGGAGAGAAAGCTGTTTCACTTTTAGCTGGGCACTTGGGAGCTGTTTTTCCTGCAGAATAAAAGTGCTTTTCCTGGACATGTAATACAGACACAAAGTGTACACAGGTATATCTGGGATGTGTCTGCAATCTTCTGTGGGGCACTGCTGTTAGTTATATAGGTGAAAAACAAGTGAAAGACTCCCTTTAATGGCCAATATTCAAGCATTCCCGTTGATACTTAGAAGATACACCAAAGTAATCACTTTAAAAAGTATTTAAAGAGCATACTTTTAATACTTATTTTCATTTAGTTATAAAAATGGACTCTCCAATTTTCTAATATTCATTCATTTAAAATTCTGCCCATGCATCTTTTCTATTTCAGTGCAGTAGACCGCTGTCTCTGCACAGCTGAATGGTATGGCCCATGAATGGAGTCTTGTGAAATGCATCAATGAGCTGTCACATAAACTGTCCCTATGAAATATAAGAAAAAAATACATTTAATGAGAAACAGGATAACTCATCCACTTACATTTCTATTATTCAAGTACTAATTTTCTTATTTTATTGTAAAATACACTGCTGAATATCACAAATTAAAACTAGAAGAGTCTGAATGACAACTTAACTGAGGGGTCCTATACAATGGAGTTTTCAGAACTCTGTTGACATGTAGCAGTTTTGGCATGCTGTGGTATTTTTAAAGAGGTTGTCTGATTTTGGTATTGATGACCTATCCTGAGGACTGGTCATCAATATCATATCGGCGCGGGTCTGACTGCTGGCACCCTGCTGATCAGTTGTTTGAAGAGGCCGGTGAGTGCCGCAGCCTCTTCCTAGGTCAGTAATGTGATGTTCATCAGTCAGCTGGCATGAGTGCAGCTCAGTCCCGTTCAAAAGAATGGGGCTGAGCTGCAATACCAAGCATAGGCGCTATCTAATGGAAAACATTGTGCTTGGTAAACAGTGAGGCAGCTGTGGCTCTCTCCATAGCATTGTAGCCCCCTCAAACAGCTGATCAGCGAGGTGATAATGATGACCTATCCTGAAGACAGTTCTGTGATGGCTAACCTCCGGCACTCCAGCTGTGGTAAAACTACGACACCCAAGATGCACACTTGCTTGGCTGTTCTCAGAACTCCATAAAAATGAATGGAGCATGCTGGGAGTCATAGTTTCACCACAGCTGGAGTGCCGGAGGCTAGTCATCACTGTGATAGGCCATCACTATCAGAATCTCGGAAAATCTCTTTAAACATTCCTATTATATTTTGGGTTTGCATTGGATTTTGACATATGTTGATTAGGCCACAGATAAGGAGCAAAACCTGAGCCAGATTTCTTCCCCCAGGTCTGAACTAAACCGTATTCTGATCAATGGGGTTTAATTCTACCCTTGTGTTACGAATGAGTGTCCTGGCCCAAACATGGGTTCATAGACTCGAACTCACAGCATCATAAGGAGTCTGTAGACATGCAGTGGGGCCAGGACACTCGTCTGTAATATGGACCATTTTAAATATTGTTTTGTGTAATAACCACAGAACACCTGTATGGAGACCATTCTGGGATGTTTCTCACAAGCACCAGACATTGAAGCTAGCAGAATCATTTAGTTTGCCAATGTTTCTCCACAGTAAATTAATCTTAGCAACAACATGGTAAAGCTCAACTAATGTTCAGATCTTCCGTAATGATGAAGAACTAATGAATACTGTAATCCCACTTGGTTGTGTGTTTCATTACTGCAGTGAAAAAACATGAAACATGAAAATAATGACACTGGTGAAAAGCCAACTATATTTTGTCAATCAACTTGATAACTTACATTTTTACCTTATTAACTTTACCGATGATAAATAATTTAATAACAAAAGATTTCTTTTAAGTAAATTAAATTTTTACAGCACCAAAGTTTGCATTGATTTGCACACACACATACGCACAAATATATTTTACCATTTTCCTATGAGTCAAGAATTCACAATTTATTTCCTTGGCATGCTTATTCTTATGTGACATTTGTTTCCAATATCAGCATACTTCTTTTTTTTTGTGACAGGTGGCAACATATGACTGATTATCCTATAAAGATACTTTATAACCAGAGACAGCACATGACTTGAAAACATTTAAATCGAATTCATCTTGGAGAATAATCTTTGGTTATTTTTTATTTTGGGGACTGAGAAAACAAAAACATACTCCATACAAAATTAGGACAGACTTGCTCATAAGATAGATCCATGCTCGGTTGGCCAAGGTTTCTCCTTTGGGTTCTTCATTATCACTGTAATGAATTAGAGCCAACACTGGTACTGAACGTGGCATGCAATCCAGGTCAGAATTTTTTGGGTGAATATATTTTTGCTGATATAACACCTAATAAAATATGTGTAGGGAGTTTTTGTAGTCATGTAATATATATCAAGGGAAGAGACACCAACTGGACCCCAAACCATTGAGAAATGGTTGACACATTGTATGAGCTGACAACTTTACAGTAAAAGGGACATAAAATGGGCAAATATATTTTAATCCCTAAATTCATTTTACTGTCTTTATGTTGTAGGTAGCCACCAACACTGGGGCCAACGGTCTCCTTGTCCATGAATGAAGCCAAGATGGAGGCGCAGAGTAGGTTAGCTCCTTTAATCTGCTAAGAAACTTTACCAAAATTCGCCAGCTTCAGCATCTGTGCAAATGCTGGAGTACAGCACCTGCAAAGCATGAAGCATAGACTGAGCAGGAGGACGAGGCGCATGACCAATCATCCTCCAGCTTTGACACTTCTCTGTGACATCACATGGACAAGGAGACTACAAGTGTCCAATGTTTGTGTTGGCACCAGTGGTATTGAAAGTGGAATTATCTCATAGCCTTTTAGCTCTTTTTACTGTAAAATGGACAGCGCCATCTGGAGATAAACCTGACCGATGAGTTTGCCTCTGTCACATGTTAGTCAATGATAATACCAGTCTTGAGATCACCTATAGGCTCTAAAACTGTTTAAGATAAATCCACTATGGCTAGGTTTTCCTAGCCGTTAAAAGATATCTTCATTGAGATTGGAGTTCTTGTTGATACCTGTTAAATATTAATGGTATTTAAAAAAACAAACAAGCCTTTCCTAAATAAAAAAAAAAAATTCCCATAAAATGTATGTCGCTATTTACAGATACAGAGGTTTTGTGTGTTTTGCTCATGAGTTGGGAAGTTATCAGGTAAAAGTTTATACAGTGGGGTTTCCGCAAACAAAAATGTGAGGTACCATTAATGTCACACACTGTTTCATCATGAACCCCCAATATACAGGTCACAATAAGTGTTTATTCATCTTAACTTCTCTGTGACTTCTAATGAATTACAGTATTTAGAAAGTGATTTACATTAGACTGTAACAATAATTCTCCATTTAATATAAAACACTTTGATGGGAGTAACATATAACATGAATAGACTGACTTGGTGCTGAGTCATTGCACTGAGTATCGTTTGCATTTGCTGCAGGCTTTGACGTGTTATGGACGAGCAGGTCACGGACACCTACAATTCTTAGCTTATTCTGTAGGTTAGCAACTACTTTTAATTTTTCATTTATGTTTAGCAGTCTGTTTTGGAGCTCCTTAAAGAGAATCTGTCACTAGTGACCTCCCTATTCATAGACACATAGCTGTGGTTCACCTGATTAAAATGCTGTTTTTCTTTTGTTGATCTGAGCCTGCGTTCCCGAATTATGATGCTTTTTCTTAACCAGCTACTGTCATTCTGCTATTATCTGAAAGGTGATCAGCTTTCAAACAAGGCCAGTTTCATGTTTCTGCTACCGTTCAGGAGATAGCAGCAACTAAAGCAGCCCTCCCCCCTCCAGTTAGCTACGTTTCCAGCTCCAGCAGTGAGAAAAGTAGAGGGCTGCTTTAGATGCTGCTATCTCCTGAATGGTAGCAGCTAGAAACATGAAACTGGCCTTGTTTGAAAGTTGACCACCTTTCAGATAATATCAGAATGACAGTAATATGTTCAGGGGAAGGTATCACTGATATCAATCGAGATGCAGCTGAAAGTGAAAGTAAAATCAGGTTTTACCTGTGATTATTCCTGACTCGATTTCTTAACAGTGATTTCACCTTTGTCATTTTGGTCTTGTATGAAAGCCTGGAATGCCAGCTTTCAAACAAGACCAGTTGCATGTTTGTAGCTGCTACCATTCAGTTAGCTACTTTTCCCACTGGCCGAGCTGGACTTGAGCAAAACAGTTTGGTGGTTAATATGCAAATTCAGGCTTTGGTGCAATGTTGGTATAATCATTGCTCTTGTCACACCCCAGCTCCACTCCTTTCTGTGGCCAGCCCCTGTCTCACTGTTTTACTACTGCTCGGCCCACTCAATCAAAGCAGCCAGGAAGGGGCTGGCTACAGTAAGGGTGCGCTTGGTGCTTGGGTGAGCTTGGTGCGATAAGGGAAATGGTGAAACCCTCAATGCACCAAAGGCCTAATTTGCATATTAAGAAAAATATAATAATTAGGGAATGGAACCTCTGATTAACAAAAGAAAAACAGTGTTTCAATCAGGTGAACCACAGCTATGGATAGGGAGGTCACTAGTGACAGATTACCTTTAAAGTTATTGTCCATGAATTTTATATTTATGGCCTATCCTAAAGATAGGCCATCAATACCTGATTGGTGGGTATCCAACAACCCACATCCCTACCGATTAGATGTTTCGAATTAGCACTGGCGGAGGAAGTGGGAGCCGCAACTGCAAAGCTCCGTCCATTGTGTAATGGATGATTACTGCAGTGCTGCTCCCATTCACTTCAATGAAAGCAGTGGTGCAATAACCAGCTGCATCCCCTACACAATGAAAAGAGCTGTGTGGTTCTGGCACTAACCTATGGTGCCAGAGCTACTGTGGAACAGCTGATTGGCAGGGGTGTGCAGTGTCACACCTCCGATGATCAGATATTGATGGCTTATCTTGGGTATAGGCCATCAATATAAAAATCCTGGGCAACAACTTTAAGTCTTGTGTAAAGTTTCAACTATAGTACTTCACGTTCTGATTTTAAGACTACTTAAACCTGAAAACTGGGCCTAAATTATCAAAACTGTCTAATAGTAAAACTGTCTTTGCTGCCCATAGGAACCGATAAGAATTCAGATGTTATTTCCTCAAGGGCATGGCTTTCAATCCTAATGTCAATTATATGGTACTTACTTATACTTCTTTATTTCAATATCTGGAATTAATAATGTCATGCCTCCTCCCTCCCTCAACTCAGACAGTCTACCGTTCCATTTGGATGGTGCTCCCATCCATAAGATGGCTGAAGATGGAGGGGTATATCACCAAAAACCTCATCATCACTCCTCCACTAAACACTAGATGTCTAGGACCAGCACCCATGTAGATGGAAGGTGAACTGCGTTCCAATGGAGGAGGCATGATGACCTGTTTGGTCACCTCCATGTGCAGCCATCCTATGGAATGGGAGTGTATGTGAACATACACGTAGACTGGCTTTGGTGGAAGAGAATGGGATGTGACATAAAAAAACTAAAAGAAATAAATAAAGAGGTGCCATCTAATCAACGTTAGGATTGAAAAGGTGGGTGCGCCATATACCACCAAATATAATATAACCTATTGTCTGCCTTAAGAACCCTTACCACTTATGCTGTTGACTTGAATATCATGGGAAATGTAGTTGAGCAGCAGAAGTTTTGGAAGTTTTTATCTGTATTTGACCATGGGGACAGCCCGCATACATTGAACAATCCTATTTAACATTACATTGGACTACTTGATCATTTCACAGTTGCAAGGTATGAATTCACACAAACATCACATAGACCCCTACCCATTTAAGGTACAGCACCTCTTGGTGAATACTGCATGAACCTGAATGGATCCGATGTATTTTTCATCTGCTATGTTTGTATACTGTTACGCAAATGCTTTCAGTTAGTTTGTGACCTCAAAGTATGAGCCGTAAACCAAAAAGATTGGAATTGCAAATTGCCGAGCGCCAGAGAAGACATCCCATTAATATGAGGTCGGCTGTAGCCATTGATATAATCATCCTCAATGTACCACGTATAACATCTGATTGAAGAATCTGCCTCTATAACCATTTACTCTACTGATGAGGTGTTAGACCAGACCGGCTCTACCAACCTGCATTAACACAGTTGATCTATGGATATAGGTTGTAGGGTGATATGAAAACCCCACAGTCCATAAAAATAATACCTTGAGTAAACCAGTAAAAAATGAGAATTAACTCTGCGGTTTTGCAATGAGATTGCATCTTGCCCTTACAACTGAAAGCACCATTTGTTATATACTCTCTTTTTATGATATTTTTGTGTAGGCCGAACCTAAAGATTTGCAGCAAGAAACCACTGTCTTACAAATGTTTCTGTGTGGTTCTCTATTAATATGGAAACAAGTCTGGACTAGGACCAGTATGATCTTCCACAAATGTAATTTATTCTACGCCACTGTGTATACTTACTAGTAGACGACCCAGAAGGCTCTAAAAGTCATCATTTTACTTGATTATAGATACAAAAGGTGAGCTGTCTGTACATATGGAGAACTGATATACACCTTCTGGCTTCATACTCTTGTACGGCTCATCATGCCACATGTTCTGTGTTCATCAGGCAACAAGAGCAATCATATACACTATTTAATGTTTGGCACTAGGAGGGTACGGCTTCAGTTCATTTCTGTGTAGTTATCATACCTGCATAAATCACATGGAGCCATGCATTCAGAGTCCTGAATCTCATCCTCTGTATAGTACAATGAACTAATTGCTTTTTTTTTTGCCCTAAAAAGTTCCACTAACATTTTACACATTTAGTCTACACATGTTTTTTTGCCAGCTGGGTATATCATCATGATTATCATTTCATGTCTTTTATGGCATCAAAGGATTTATCATTTATTTTTCCTAGAGTACAGTACCTTCCCACAACGACAACTTAATCAAAAACATTGCTGTTCACCACGTCTGCTGGTACACTTGATCAACTAGAGTTATATTTAATAGACCACATGGAGATGACTTATGACCCAGGACTTGAACCCTCAAATTTAACTGTTGGCATTTGCTACTGAATTTTATTGCACTTACTGTAGAATATGGGATTTAGAAAACACACCCTTGGAGGGACATCTATCATGTACTTTTTCGACATGTAACTTTGGTGTGCAAAGACCTGAAGCACAGAGGTTGCCTGTTGTCCTATGATAACTTCTTTGAGGTTTTACATAAAGCATCTTGTAGACGTTACAATTCTTAAGACAATTATGATACCTACATGAAGGTTCATTAACACAGTACTAGATAACACATTGCCTACACTACCTAGATTTTCTGCCCTTGGTTGTCATGGTCTCTTTATATACTGTAAAAATTCACCTATTCAACCATCATGGATTGAAACATCAGCAATTGTTCTTCACTTATCATAATATTAAAAGAATGATAATCATGATGAATAGCCATTTAAAATGGTCTCCATGACGTCATTAGCCATGGCTTGTAGAACAGTTCTGGTAGAGACTATGCAATTGACTCCTAGCCACCAAAGGGCTGTCAAGTTTAAGATTTCCGATTACGCTTGCAACTTTTTAAGGTCCCCGACGTTTGTTTGCTGTTCAATCCTCTTTTTGTTGTTGTTGTTACAACGTTGTTTCATATTCCAGACGTTCCTGAATAAGTGCATCGTCTTTATACTGCAACCGAGGGGGAGAAGGCGAACATTCAAATGCTAAAATTGCCTTACGTAGACTTCTGTCCAAAACATGTCTTTCCCAAGCTGGATACCTGTTCCTAAACAGGTCAATTTTAATAACAGATTCTTCAATCCTTGGAGGCCTTGAGGATGGAGTTGAAGGGGCTGTTGGCCTCACCTGAAAAACTGGCATGCAGCCGTCTCTTTCAGAAAATTTTTGATCTCGGTCACTGGCAACACTCCGGTTATTGGACATAGATCTCAGAGTGCTCGAAGCCACTTCGGGTGGCAAGGGAAAGGCAGTTACAGGGTCCTCACAAGCACAGCTTGGTGACTGCCCAAATCTAGGTCCATTAGGATGAAAGAAGGCATAGTACATGAGCATAAAAACAATACCAGTTAAAAAGCTGCTAAACACTACACACAGTGCTGGGATAGCAAATGCATCCAGGATTTGGGGGGCCTTATTTATATACCACAGGGTACTCAAGGCAGTGTTCTCCAGTAGGATGACAAAGTAATAAATGAACAGCCTGCACCGTGTCCTTCCTTCCTTGACGTTAAACCAGCTAAAGATATAAATTATTCCGACCACCATGTCGAACACAATCTCCTCCCATTTAGTTATACAGAATTCTGTTTCACAATGCACAATCCAGAAGGTCATGATGCACCAATGAAGGACGATAAATATTCCAAAATAGAGTTGGAAAACGGAGGCAAAGAGAGCAAATGTTATAACTCTTGCTGCGATGGTAAAGAAATGCCAACAGAACTGGATGATCACCGCCATGTAACTGATGGGCTTCTTGTCATCTCTTGAATCCCGCAATGCCTTCTGGTACGACGCCAGGGCCCAAGCCAAAGATACAAGGGAAGCGGCAGCGGTTAGACCTAAAATGTGAACAAAAAAAGGCTCAGAAACACAGAAGATACTGAAAGATTCTTTAAGAAATTTCAGAGGTTAAATAAAATACATCTACTATAGACTGTCCACCTCACAAACTCAACATTTAATTTCTGCTTAATGGCTCTTTCTGTTTTATTTTTCTAGAGGTTCATGGTCATTCTCATATACTTATCCACATTGTCTATGGCCAAATAGAGCCCTCACTTTATTTAAAGGGTTTGTCTCACTTCAGCAAATGGCATTTATCATGTAGAGAAAATTAATACAAGGCACTCACTAATGTATTGTGATTGTGCATATTGCTTCCTTTGCTGCCTAGACTCATTTTTCCATCATATTATACATATTTCGTTTCCATGGTTACAACCACCCATCAATTCAGGATTGGTGGCCATGCTAGGACACTAAAGAAAAACGTGCCGGCCTATGTGCGTTCCTATGGTCCTGGCCACCAGAGAAGGCAGCTTTTGTCATTAGTGTGCAATCAAGGCCACTGGGGGCTGGATTCCAGGGTGGTCGTAACCATGGAAATGAGCAGTGTATAATGTGATGGAAAAATTATTCTAGCCAGCAAAGGACATAACTTATACACATGTGCTTCACACATAACTTATACACAAGTGCTTCACACATAACTTATACACAAGTGCTACACACAATACTTATACACAAGTGCTTCATGCTTAACTTATACACAAGTGATTCACACATAACTTATACACAAGTGCTTCACACATAACTTATACACAAGTGCTACACACAATACTTATACACAAGTGCTTCATGCTTAACTTATACACAAGTGCTTCACACATAGCTTATACACAAGTGCGTCACATAACTTATACACAAGTGCTTCATGCATAACTTATACACAAGTGCTTCATGCATAACTTATACACAAGTGTTTCACACATAACCTATACACAAAGTGTTTCACATATAACTTATACACAAGTGCTTCACACATACTGTAACTTACACACAAGTGCTTAACACATACTGTAACTTATACACAAGTGCTTCACATATAACTTATACACAAGTTCTTCACACATAACTTATACACAAGTGCTTCACACATATACAAGTGCTTCACACAAAATGTATATACAATTGCTTCACACATAACTTATACACAAGTGCTTCACACATAATTTATATACAAGTGCTTCACAGATACCTTATATACAAGTGCTTCACATATACTGTAACTTATACACAAATGCTTCACACATAACTTATATACAAGTGCTTCACACACAACTTATACACAAGTGCTTCACGCATATACAAGTGCTTCACACATAACTTATATACAAGTGCTTCACACATAACTTATACACAAGTGATTCACACATAACTTATATACAAGTGCTTCACACATAACATACACAAGTGCTTCACACATAACTTATACACAAGTGCTTCACACATAACATATACAAGTGCTTCACACATAACATATACAAGTGCTTCACACATAACATACTCAAGTGCTTCACACATAACTTATACACAAGTGCTTCACACATAACATATACAAGTGCTTCACACATAACATATACAAGTGCTTCACACATAACATACACAAGTGCTTCACACATAACTTATACACAAGTGCTTCACACATAACATATACAAGTGCTTCACACATAACATATACAAGTGCTTCACACATAACATACACAAGTGCTTCACACATAACATACAAGTGCTTCACACATAACTTATACACAAGTGCTTCACACATAACCTATACAAGTGCTTCACACATAACATATACAAGTGCTTCACACATAACATATACAAGTGCTTCACACATAACATATACAAGTGCTTCACACATAACATATACAAGTGCTTAACACATAACATACACAAGTGCTTCACACATAACATATACAAGTGCTTCACACATAACATACACAAGTGCTTCACACATAACTTATATACAAGTGCTTCACACATAACTTATACACAAGTGATTCACACATAACTTATATACAAGTGCTTCACACATAACTTATACACAAGTGCTTCACACATAACTTATACACAAGTGCTTCACACATAACTTATATACAAGTGCTTCACACATAACTTATACACAAGTGATTCACACATAACTTATACACAAGTGCTTCACACATAACTTATATACAAGTGCTTCACACATAACTTATACACAAGTGATTCACATATAACTTATATACAAGTGCTTCACACATAACTTATACACAAGTGCTTCACACATAACTTATACACAAGTGATTCACACATAACTTATATACAAGTGCTTCACACATAACTTATACACAAGTGCTTCACACATAACTTATACACAAGTGATTCACACATAACTTATATACAAGTGCTTCACACATAACTTATACACAAGTGCTTCACACATAACTTATACACAAGTGCTTCACAGAATTCTTAAATACTATAACATAACAATATAAATTGCCTTTCTTATATTCATCATTTTTTTCATCTAGCACAGTTTGTTAGACTATTGATTTCTGGAGGATGTTAGATTCTGGAAGGTTATGGTAATATCGAAATAATGTAATATCTGTTTTCTGCCAGACAATGAAATTTCCAAATGTTACAGAGTAAAGATGTCCCAAGCAAACCGAAATTCACTTTATCTACTTTTATTCATTTATGTGTATGTGAAAATGTTTAGTTTTGATGTTTGTTTGTTTGACTCATCATTGTTCTGAACACAATATCCATTTATACTAAAGAAATAAGATACAAACGAATAACAGATAATTTAAAGTATATCCTATGCATTTTCCTATGGTTCCAATGCATCTAAAATAAAATAAAAAATAAGCAACTTTGCAAATCGTCCATCTGCCCCTTCTTCCTATGGGGTTATTTCAAGCTTATAAGATGATGAAATATCACTAGAATATTCATTCACTGTGGGGTGTGACCTCTGGGACTCCTACTGATCCTGAGAACGAGGAGACCACAGTGCAGATTTACTGATGCACCCCTCCTGAGATTTTGCTGTATATATACATATATATGCTCCCGATCTGACTGAGTGTACTTTACTATCCCTTCCATGCAATTTTTACGTGTCCGTCACTGTGTACATTCAGCTAGGTCTGTGTCCAATGAAGTGTGGTGAGATGTGTCCATATAGTGATGCATAAAACGCAATGTGATGATAACTTCTGTGACCTGGAAATTATAAAGTTCTTTTTCAAGCTTTTTGGTACATGTTCTGGACAGGGGTCATGTTCAAAAGATGTTCGGCCCTGGTTATCTGAATATTTCAAGAGGATCCTTCAAAGACCAGCACTTCTGCAACTGTAATTAGAAGGACTGATAATCTATTAACAGACACAAAGGTTATTGATCCACATTGTGTTCTGGATTAGAGGCAATTAGTGAGTAGTAAATGAAGCCGGGGCTGTGGGTGAATTTCTATTTCCTGTGCTTATTGTTTACCCAAATATATCATGTAAACTCATCATCATTGTCAGACCACACATGGAGTACTGTGTCCAGTTCTGGGCTCCTGTGAACAAGGCAGACATAGCAGAGCTGGAGAGGGTTCAGAGGATGGCAACTAAAGTAATAACTGGAATGGGTGGACTACAGTACCCAGAAAGACTATCAAAATTAGGGTTATTCACCTTAGAAAAAAGACGACTGAGGGGAGATCTAATAACTATGTATAAATATATCAGGGGTCAGTACAGAGATCTCTCGCATTATCTATTTATCCCCAGGACTGTTACTGTGACGAGGGGACATCCTCTGCGTCTGGAGGAAAGAAGGTTTATACACAAACACAGAAGAGGATTCTTTACGGTAAGAGCAGTGAGACTATGGAACTCTCTACCTGAGGAGGTGGTGATGGTAAGTTCACTAAAAGAGTTTAAGAGGGGCCTGGATGCATTTCTGGAGGGTAATAATATTACAGTTTATGGTTACTAGAGAGGGGTCGTTGATCCAGTGAGTTATTCTGATTGCCTGATTGGAGTCGGGAAGGATTTTTCCCCTAAAATGAGGAAAATTGGATCAGCTTGCAGGACAACAGGCTGAACTGGATGGATGGATATCTTTTTTTAGTCTTACAAGCTATGTTACTATGTTATTGTCTGAAATATCTTGTTACACTTCTATTCCCCAATGCAGATTAAGCAGAAACCATCTGTGATACAGCAACCTGTGAACTAAGAACATCCTCTGGGAGAGAAGCTGAATTTAACTGAAGTTAAGTGACCACTGCAAAGTTAGAGTGCTGAGTATCTGTCAGAAATGGCATACTTTGGCTATAGACTTCCCTGCATTTTGGTTGGGGCGATAAACTTCAGGTCCTCCATCATTTGAAAGTAAAATCTGGCCATCTGTTTGGAGTACTGCACTCCACTGAGGGTGCTGTAGAAATACTGATATAGAGAGAAAGTTGCACCCCTTGGATGAATTGAAAATATTGCACACGTTATATGGAGGGACCTGAGAGGGAGATTATGTATTGTGTATTCCCCTATACACAAACTTATCAAAGCTGCCTATACATATATATGTGTGCAATAGGAACAATGTCTATTACTGCCAGTTTGTGAACTGTTGAAGTCTCCAGTAAAATGGTCCATCTGTTACCTCCAAAAACAGCCTCATCATTGCATGCACCAACACCTGCACTGCTGCAATATTGGATTGTCTGCCGTCAGTCAGGACCCTGCTTCGCACCCCAAAACTCACCAACATCAAAGGCACCCCAAACCACCGCCAGGCGGGAGAACCATAAAAGGCAGGGTGGGCCCTGAGGGAACAAGGGTGCACCCTCCCATCACTGTACAGCCCAGGGAGTATAAGAGTAAGGACTGCCTCTGTGAGTACTACTCCTCATATCATTGCCACCACTGCCACTCCCATCCTCTTCCTCTACCCTACCAGCATATCCTAATAATATCTTAATAACAGATTTTAACTCACCATAAACCAGTAAGGACTGGTTTGATTCTCATTGTAATATTTCTGTCCTGAAATGTTTATTAGCACATATCAGTGATCTTACATCGTCATTCATTTCTTTCCATTATATTATTATACTTTACTTTCATAGGAATTAAGACCCAATTACCGAGGTTTCTCCACTGAATATAGTAATCACCCACGTTTTAACTATTTTTGAATCGGTTCTTAATTTTGTCGTTTTAGTTCACCGTGTAGTCAATTTGTTTGTATTCAACGTATTTGAATTAGGAACAATAATGAAGAAAGAAACCATTAAACCTAATTACTCACCTAAGCGTGATATGTAAGCAATAATGTCACCGCAATAGAATTTGTACGAAGCCAAGCTGCGCTATAGCAGTTCATGTGCAAAAATAAATCCTGACTGTAAAATTACAGGAACAAGGATTCCTCAGGTACTAGAGACTTGCTCCTGACCTACTCTGAACAGTTAGGCCTTGTCCACACTTCCGTTTTTCACGGACGTGTGCTGTACGCATTTTTCCCGGACAGCACACATACCAATTGATTTGACATGGTCAAGACAATCTCCTGCAGTTCAAACCGAGCATCAGTATGGGGAAGAAAGGTGATTTGAGTGCCTTTGAACGTGGCATGGTTGTTGATGCCAGAAGGGCTGGTCTGAGTATTTCAGAAACTGCTGATCTACTGGGATTTTCACGCACAACCATCTCTAGGGTTTAAAGAGAATGGTCCGAAAAAGAAAAAACATCCAGTGAGCGGCAGTACATACATACATATGTACACACACATACAGTCATGGCCAAAAGTTTTGAGAATGACACAAATATTATATTTTCACATGATCTGCTGCCCTCTGGTTTTTATGTGTGTTTGTCAGATGTTTTTATCACATACAGAAATATAATTGAAATCATATTATGAGTAACAAAAGCTTATATTGACAGTTAGAATGAGTTAATGCAGCAAGTCAATATTTGCAGTGTTGACCCTTCTTCTTCAGGACCTCTGCAATTCTTCCTGGCATGCTCTCAATCAACTTCTGGACCAAATCCTGACTGATAGAAGTCCATTCTTGCACAATCAATGCTTGCATTTTGTCAGAATTTGTAGGTTTTTGTTTGTCCACCCGTCTCTTGATGATTGACCACAAGTTCTCAATGGGATTAAGATCTGGGGAGTTTCCAGGCCATGGACCCAAAATCTCTATGTTTTGTTCCCTGAGCCATTTAGTTATCACCTTTGCTTTATGGCAAGGTGCTCCATCATGCTGGAAAAGGCATTGTTGATCGCCAAACTGCTCTTGGACGGTTGGGAGAAGTTTCTCTCGGAGGACATTCTGGTACCATTCTTTATTCATGGCTGTGTTTTTAGGCAAGACTGTGAGAGAGCCGATTCCCTTGGCTGAGAAGCAACCCACACATGAATGGTTTCAGGATGCTTTACAGTTGGCATGAGACAAGACTGGTGGTAGTGCTCACCTCGTCTTCTCCGAATAAGCTGTTTTCCAGATGTCCCAAACAATCGAAAAGGGGATTCATCAGAGAAAATGACTTTACCCCAGTCCTCAGCAGTCCACTCCCTGTACCTTTTGCAGAATATCAGTCTGTCCCTGATGTTTTTTTCTGGAGAGAAGTGGCTTCTTTGCTGCCCTCCTTGAGACCAGGCCTTGCTCCAAGAGTCTCCGCCTCACAGTGCGTGCAGATGTATCATTCTCAAAACTTTTGGCCATGACTGTACACACAAACACATACATACTCACATATGCCAGGGACGCCGGCAGCATGTCTTCACGCGCCTCCTGCGCGCAGCTATGACGTTTCCCCACTGCGCCCAGCAGAGGGCGCTGTGGGGAATCGTCATCACTGCGTGCAGGAGGCGCGTGAAGACGTGCTGCCGGCGTCCCTGGCTGGAGTATGTAAGTATGTATGTGTTTGTGTGTATGTGTGTGTATGTATGTATGTTCTCTGTGTCTGTTTCAACATGTGTGGGGCCGGAGCGCTGCTCCAGCTCCACACATGTATCAGCGGCAGTACGGATCCGTCGGCACCCTTTAGGTGCCGGATCCGTGCTGCCGCTAGTGTGAAAGTAGCCTTAGTTTTGATAAAATAGCCCTTTAGCAGGCGCAGCTGACGCCAAGGAAGTAGGCGTCCTTCTTTCAGCCCCTGCTCTAAATACCAATGATACCTGGTGGGTTCATGGAATATTTGCTCTTGTTAATGGTACCTCTGTAGTGTCACATATTGTTTTCTGTTCTACAGACAGAATTTTGAAGTCCCATATGCCACATATTCAGTGACAAAAATACATGTGAAATTGGAAAAACATTTTAAAGAATGTTAGGGGGTATTCTCGCTAGGATATGCCCCCATTGTCTGATAGGTGCGGGTCCCACCCACCGCTGGGACTCACACCTATATCAAGAAAGGAGTGGGGAGTGCTATGCCTGGAGGACCCCGGGTTTCCCGGGGTCCGGCCACCACCAGCCGCAGCTCCCCGCTGCTCTCATAGAAATGAATGGGAGCGCACAGCGCATGTGTGGCCACCGCTCCCATTCAGTTTTATGTAGCCGACGGAAATAGCCGAGCGCTCGGCTATTTTCAGCGGCCCCAGAGAAATGAATGGAGGGTGGCTGCGCATGTGCAGTGCGCCCTCCATTCATTTCCCCGCTCTGTTCTTGATATAGGTGCTGGTCCCACCTCTGGGACCTAGCTATATGTCCCCATAGTCTGAGATGGGAATAACCCTTTAAATTAAACACTTGTGAGGCTGTGACAGGCCTCATATATGAAGAGGGAAGATATGTGTCTTCTAGGATGGTGCAGGAAACCTATTAGAGGAGATGTATGATTTGCTGTGTTTTCCCTGAGGTGAGGCCAGGTGCGATAAACACTTGGCGATAAAGCAATCATCAGTAGGTTGGCCAGACGTCTGGTTTTAGGCCGGACATTCCGGCTTTAAGGCTCCCTGTCCTCTGTCAGGGCCTGGACGGACGCAGGGATGTCCTCCTTTTCAGCGGCTTACGTTCAGACAGCAGCATAGCGCTGGGGAGGGCTTCACCGAGCCAGAGTTGTGACTTCACGGAGCCGTGGGCGTCCATTTGGGGGCGTGTTCAGTGAGGTCAGGCTTTCTGGGGTGAAGCCAGTGGACACCCTAATCCTCAGTGTGTGAGAGAAGGAGTTAGGCCCCAGGGAACAGACCTGCAGAGGGCCTGTGTGGTCCCAGCCAGGAGGGCTGGGTGGGCCACAAGGCTGAGGAAGCCTGGGTTTGGGGGGACCCAATGAGGCCTGAAGACGAGAGGTGTTGCACGGTCAGAGTCAGGAGGACTGCTGGACCATATTCTACACCTAAGAATTTCGCTGCTTCTACCAGGAGGACTGGTGGGTTGCACTGGTCACAGCTGGGATGCTGTCTAACCGAAGCAGAATACCACAGTGTGAACACTGACCTAGCGGTGAGATAGGAGTGTTAGTTAGAGCCCAGACGGGCAAGTGTTTATTTTGTATTTATGCATTCTGGTACTGGAACCTTACCCAGTGACGTGATAACTGGAAAGATCATCTGTACTGCTTAGAGTGACACAATAAAGCACTGTTTGGGTTTGGAAACCCCTTGTTTGATGAGACGTCTGTCATGGCCGACTCCTGAGAGAGAGAGCGATCCCTTATACACTGTATAGGAATTTGTATACTTGTTGGAAACAGTCCTTTTACTATAGTTTTTAAAGGGGTTATGCCACAAGACACATTCCACATATTTCAAACCAGCCCCTGGTTCTGAATACTTTTGTAATTGAATGTAACTAAAAATTTAGCATAGCTACTGAGTTATTCAATAAAATGTCTCTGTATAGCGCCACCTGCTGTTTGTTCTTTTTCTTATATCGTATCCATCTTACTGAGCTGGTCGCACATGCTCAGTTTAAATCTTCAACTGCCACCAGCCATACGTTCTGTTAGAGCTGTGGCAGTTACAGAGAAAGAGCTGCAGCAGAAAGGACATGCCCCCCCTGAGCTGCCAGCCTGAAAAGAATGTAGCAGAACAACTGGAGCAATGAATTACGAGATATCTGGATCCATGTGAGGTACAGGGATGGTTCTCATGTGCTATATGATCTATGATTTTCATTTTTTACATGAAATATGGTGTAGACCCTTTAACCCTTTTAGCCCAGGTGGTGTTTTCGTTTTTCACTCCCTGCCTTTCCACTATTTACTACTGCATACAAAGCCAATCACTAACCTCTCTGCTAAGGCCAGTGATTGGCTGCAGTAGTGACCTGAATGCACAGAATGTCTTCCTCCAGTTCCTTGTTACCAATAACATAAGTGGTAAGACCTGACAACCTGATACTCCAGACACTGAACAAGTCAGAAAGATCTTCTCAACACATAGAACCGGACCCCTACGCAATGCATGGGGATTATTAACCACTGACTAATGTACCACTCTCATGGATCACGCTAGTTCAGTGGGGCACAACCTGCAGCCCAGGGGCCGCAAGTGGCCCTCAATGTCACTCCACGACCATCTGGTCAGTGACTTGCTTAGAGACTGCTTGCATGTATTTTCCATGTCACCGAGAAGAGGAGTTGCACATAGTATGTGAAAAGCGAAAGATAAGCACTAAGGGTGCACTATGGAACCATCAATGGAGGGCTTCTGATCCCTGTGTGTCCCTCTAGAAAGGAGCAGATGAGATGGCCATGCACGGGTGCTGCTATCTTCATTGGAGTTTATGGGAGCAGTGAAACCCTCAGAAGTTTCAGCAACTTACATAAACTAAATTGAAAAAAATTCTATAGTGTGAACTGGGCAGAAGGCGACCTCTATTTTCCTGATTGGTAGGATTCAGGTAGGTAGAACCGCCACCTATCAGACATTTATTATACCTTCGATATGCCACAAGTATGTCAGCTGGTAAAAGCAGTTTAAGTTCATTGCAACTCTTGGGATTGGTTTAGTCTGACAACGTGGCCCTGGGACCAGAGTTTAGTTACAGCTTACAGCCCCGGAGGGTTTTTTGCCTTCCCAGAGCCATAACTTTTTTATTTTTCTGTTCACATAGCTGTATGAGGGCTTGTTTTTTGTGGGACAAGTTGTACTTTCCAATGCCACCATTTAATATTGCATATGATGTAGTGGGAAGCGGGAAAAAAATTCCAAATGGGGTGAAATTGCAAAAAAAAAGCAATTTTACAGGTTTTACACAGTTTTACTGGTTTTTTATTTACGACGATCGATGTGCAATAAAACTGACCAGTTACTTTCATTCTACAGGTCAGTATGAATCCAGCAATATCCTATATGTTTATTTTTACTTGCGTTTTGATAAAATAATTATAAAGTTGGAAAAAATATATTTTTTTTCGCTGTCATATTTTGACCCCTATAACTTTTTGGTACAGTATTTATGTTTACAGGGCTGTATGGGGGCTCATTTTTTGTGGGGCGATCTCCGGAAGTGTGCACGCTCAGATGCCGTGGACAGGATTGAGGCCGGTGATGTCATTAATGGGCGGGCTTTAGCGCTGCCCTAGTCTAGCTAAGGCCCACCCATCAGAGCCGGTGACATCACTGAGAGCACTGCTAGGCAGAAGCCTCCACCTAGCAGTGTAAAAATATAAATAAACAGACCTTGCCCTGCACAATACAGAGCAATTCAAAGGAGAGCATAAGAGGGGCTGAGTGGGGGAAGAAGGGGATATGTCTGGGTTCAGAGCTTAGTTCAGAGTTTAGTTCCAACTTTCCTTACTGCAATAGAATAATGAAAGGAAAGGTGGACTGACAACAAGGTCATAATTCCTGTGAAAAAGGCCTAACACTACATAGTTAGGCTTCTTTCACACCGTCAGTGTTTGATCAGTGATTCTCATCAGTGATTGTGAGGCACAACTGGGAGTGGAGCCTACATGGACATAAGATATAATGGAAAGATCTGCAATTGTTCTGTGTTTCTGACCTGGTCCTGGATTTATCTCACAATCCTGAAAATCACTGATCAGACATTGACCAAACACTAAGTATGTGAAAGCAGCCAAAAAATAGCATCTCTTTATTGTCCGAAAAGTTATTATTTTGTCGATGTGACAAATATTTTACTGTTTCTTGCAATTAATATAAATCTACTGCAAAACAATCTAATTATTACTGCTTCTACTTAAAAAAAAAATCCTGCAGCCCTACATAATCATGGAAAGACTAGACTAATACAAAGAGCCAATTAAATATAATTGGATCCCAAAGGTATATTTGTGCATATTATCTTTACATCACTATTACACATTTGTGCATGTTCACAATGAACCTATAAATATTAAATTTCACAGATAAAGGTGACGGACCAAAGTGCACCTCCGGTATGAAATCAAGGTAATGTCCTCCATTAACCTTCTGTGACCTCTTGATTCAACAAAGCTGGTGGATCATACAGCCCCCCCGCCACAGCGTGCATTAATTTCCATACTTGTGCTGCGTCCTTAGCACCTGTACTCTGTATCAGAAATAATTGACTTGACCCCAATCAGGTACCTCGCATACATAGCCCTCTTATACTGGCCGGAGCGCTTCTTTGTGATACAGAGCTTCAAATCCCCTGCATGGGTATTGAGTCAAACGATGAATTCTGGCTGCATGCAGCCACCACTAGGGGGAGCCTAGGCTCATACTGCCTGCTGGTTCATCATTAACACCTTAATGACCAGGCCGAAAAAGGCCTGAATGGCCAGACCCTTTTTTGTGATTTAGTGCACATGGTAATTTAATGGTTGTAACTTTTTTATACTAATTGGACTACCAAAATAATTTTTGCAATTAGTTTTTAACAAACAGAAAAAAGGAGTCTAAATATCAGACTCCTTGGCATTTACAACACGTCGAAGCTTACTTGATATAGAAGCATACAGTTTGCGATTTACAATTTTTACACTGGTTTTTTATCAATGTGGGTTTTTTTTTCTTCTTGTTTTAATTTTATTTGGGGGGAACCTGCAAAATTTTTTTTCAAACTATAGTTCTTTATTCTTTAGATATGTAGACACCAAAATAAATTATTAAAATGAGTTCACTGTTTTGTGTCAGTCATTTTGATATATAATATGTATAGTTTTGTGTGAATGGGGGCGATAATGAGGATATAAATTTATTATTTCCACTGTAAGTGGGGTGTCCAAAGGAGCCCCAGTTACAGGTAAAATAGCCTCACTGGGGCTGGCATTATACACTGGTATCCAGATCCGCTAAGACCCTGCAGCTCTCCTATGCATGAAACACCTGTCGATCACATGATCGATGGGTCCAATAGAGGAAGCAGCATAGCCACTGAATGCTATGCACCAAGGAAAGGCGAAGACAGAAACAGTAATAAAAAGCTTCTGTCTTCTCCTCAGGGTCCTGACCTTCTGCTTCTAGGTTGCAGGAGCAGTAGCTTTAATACCACACTGTATATGTACAGGACTTTGGATTAAAGGACCTAGCACCTCTCCTGACATGTCTGTTCTAGGAAATACTTGCAATCCCCGTTTTTTATCACTTTATGTTGTACCATTCCTCTTTTATTCTTTCCAAAAATGTATGAATAAAATAACACTCAGTTGTTAATTCATTCATACATTTCTAGGAAGAATAACAGAAGAACAGCTCAATGTGAAGATGCAAGAAAAGATGCCGCAGAAATGTTATTTCAAAGTGAATGCAAGTATTTGCTAAAGGAGACTTGTCAGGAGTGAGGGCAGATCCCCTTTAATGTATTACCAGTAGGCTCTTAACCCCTTAAGGCCGAAGCTACTTTTACACTTAATGCCGAAGCCACATTTTTAAAATCTGCCATGTGTCACTTTATCAATTCATAACTTTGGGATTCTTTCACCGATTCGACTGATTCCAAGATTGTTTTTTTGTGACACATTGTACTCCACGACAGTGGTAAATTTGAGTCAATATAAATCACCTTTATTTATAAAAAAATCCTAAATTTACAGAAAATTTGGAAAAATTTGTAATTTTCAAACTTTGAATTTCTCTGCTATTAAGGCAGATAGTGATCCCTCACAAAATAGTTATTACTTTACATGTCCCATATGTCTACTTTATGTTGCCATCATTTTGTAGATGTAATTTTATTTTTTGGGGATGTTAGAAGGCTTAGAATTTTAGAATCAATTCTTAAATTTTTTTAGAAATTTTTCCAAAACCATTTTTTTAAGCACCAGTTCAGTTCTGAAGTCACTTTGTGGGGCTAACATAATAGAAACCACCATAAATGACCCCATTTTAGAAACTACACCCCTCAAGGTTTTCAAAACTAATTTTACAAACTGTGTTAACCCTTTATGTATTCCACAAGAATTAAAGGAAAATGGAGATGACATTTCAAAATTTCACTTTTTTTGCAGATTTTCCATTTTAATCCATTTTTTCCTGTAACAAATCAAGGGTTAATAGCAAAAAAACCTCAAAAATTATTACCCTGATTCTGCGATTTACAGAAACACCCCGCATGTGATTGTAAACTACTGTATGGGCGCATGGCCAAGCGCAGAAGGAAAGGTGCGCCAGATGGTTTTTGGAGGGCGGATTTTGCTGGACTGGTTTTGAGACACCATGTCCCATTTGAAGCCCCCCCGATGCACCCCTACAGTAGAAACAACCAAAAAGTGCCCATATTTTGGAAACTAAGGGATAAGGTGACAGTGTTATTGATACTATTTTGGGGAACATATGATTTTTGATCACTTTATATTACACTTTTTGTTAGGCAAGGTAAACAAAAATGGCTGTTCTGGCTGTTTTTTTTTTTTTTTTTTACTGTGTTCACCTGAGGGGTTAACTAATGTGATATTTTTGTAGAGCAGGTTGTTACGAACGTGGCAGTACCTAACATGTATAGTTTTTTTATTTTATTTAAGTTTTACACAATAATATCATTTTTGAAACAAAAAAAATCATGTTTTAGTGTCTCCATTGTGAGAGCTGTAGTTTTTTTTATTTTTTGGGCAATTGTCTCAGGTAGGGGCTCATTTTTTGCGGGAAGAGGTGACGGTTAGATTGGTACTATTTTGGGGGGCATATGCCTTTTTGATCGCTTGGTATTACACTTTTTGTGATGTAAATTGACAAAAAATGGCTTTTTTGACCCTGTTTTTATTTTATTTTTTTTACTGTGTTCACCTGAGGGGTTAACTCATGTGACATTTTTGTAGAGCAGGTTGTTACGGACGTGGCGATACCCAACATGTATAGTTTTTTTAATTTATTTAAGTTTTACACAATAATTTCATTTTTGAAACAAAAAAATCCATGTTTTAGTGTCTCCATTGTGAGAGCTGTAGTTTTTTTATTTTTTGGGCGATTGTCTCAGGTAGGAGCTCATTTTTTGCGGGAAGAGGTGACGGTTAGATTGGTACTATTTTGAGGGGCATACGCCTTTTTGATCGCTTGCTATTACACTTTTTGTGATGTAAAGTGACAAAAATAGCTTTTTTGAACCTGTTTTTATTTTTATTTTTTTACGGTGTTCACCTGAGGGGTTGGGACATGTGATATTTTTGTAGAGCAAATTGTTATGAACGTGGCGATACCTAACATGCTTGGGGTATTTTTTATCTTTTTTTACTAATTTCAAATTTGAGTTTTGGGGGGAAAAAGGGATGTTTTTTAACACTTTTTTTTGCACTTTTTTCTATTTTTTTACACTTTTTTTACACTTTCTTAGACTCAGACCCACTTGGTTCTTGAAGATCCAGTGGGTCTGATTGTTCTATAATACACTACAGTACACTGTATAGTGTACTGCAGTGCATTTTCACTCTTGCTAAGCCTTGTCAGGCTCCTACCTTTAGCAGGAGCCTGATGAGGCTTAGCTTACACCATGGCAACCGAGACGCTTCTGAAAGCGTCTGGTTGCCATGGTAACCATCGGGACGCTGCCACAGCAGAGCAGCGTCCCGATGGAAGGGAGAGGGAGCTTCCTCCCTCTCATCTGGCCACACCATCGGCGCTGCCAGCGCCCGATGGGAGAGGAAGGGAGCTCCCTCCCTGTTAACCCCTTCCATACAGCGGTCCCTACGGACCGCGGCATGGAAGGGGTTAAACTGCTGACATCGGTGCCAGCACCGATGTCAGCAGTTTCAAGCAGAGTATCAGCTGTATGCTGATACTCTGCTTGAAAACGCTCGGCCATCCTGAAATATTATTGCGGGCGGCACTCTCGCCGCAGCCGCCCGCACATCGCCCGCCCGCCCGCTATATCTCCCCCCCACCCACCCAAACGGCCATCAGAGAAAACAGTGGGGTGGGGGGGATATATATATATATTTTATATTGTTAATTTTTTTTTTTTTCATTTCACAGTTTATTGCAGCTACGATCGCTGCGATTGGCTAGTCTGAACAGACTAGCCAATCACAGCGATCGCTAGCCCGGGACCACCCCCATTGGTCCCGGGCTGGTTAGCTGAGACCCCTGGCTGTAAGTAACAGCCGGGGTCTCAGCACTGTCACCATGTCATCAGACATGGTGACAGTTTAATGCCATGACGGCTTATCCCGTCATGGGGCGGCAAGCGGCTCCTGCCCATGACGGGATAAGCCGTCATTCGGCGTTAAGGGGTTAAAGGGAATCTGTCATCTCCGAGACACCCCCTGAACTAGAGTAAGCGGTGTATAGTGTAAGTGATGCTGAATCCGAATATGTAAGTTTTATTTTCATACTCACTTCCATTCCGACGCTGTGCTCCCACAAACTTGCAGTAAAATGCACTCACTGGACTCTTCTTTGAGTCCTCTCCATTATGTGAGTGAGCACTGGAGTCCAGTGAGTGCATTTTACTGCTGGTTTGTCAGAGCACAGCGTCAGAATGGAAGTGAGTATGAAGATAAAACTTACATATTCGGATTCAGCATCACTCACACTATACAACGCTTACTCTAGTTCAGGGGGTGTTTCGGAGATGACAGGTTCCCTTTAAGCACAGAATTTTGGATCCACTTAGATGCAAAGAATGGTGTTCATCAAATATCCTACACTTTCCAGCACTCATGGCTTTTCAACTTATTGAACAAAATATTATAAGTTTATATGCTATACAATAGGGTGAACACTTTCATTCATGAATGGTGGACGCATAGGTAATGGTTAGCACTGTTGTCTTGCAGCGCTGGGGTCCTGGTTTTGAGTCTGACCAAGGACATCTGCATGGAGTTTGTATGTTCTCCCCATGTTTGCGTGGGTTTCCTCCGGGTACTCCGCTTTCCCCACACACTCCAAAGACATACTGATAGGGACCTTAGTTTGTGAGTCCCATTGAGGACAGCCTGATGCTAATGTCTGTAAAGCGCTGTGGAAGTCAACGCTACATAAGTAAAATAAATAATTCAGTCACTGATACAAGATCATGACTTATACTCTACAGCTGTTGTGAAACTACAACTCCCAGGATTGCTTCTATGGAAGTTCCAAGAACTGTAGAGCACGTGTGAATGCTGAGAGTTGTGGTTTTGCAACAGCTGGCATGCCAAAGGTTGCTGACCTCTGCTTTACAACACCAGTCTCCAACTTGTGACCCTACAGCTGTTACATAACAACCACTCCCAATAAGCGCAGGCGGTCAGCATGCTGAAGATTGAGGTTTCACAACATCTGGAGAGACGAGAAAGATAATACACATATATATAGCACCAAACTTTTTGAGTTCCCTTCTGTCACCATTAGGGTTCATGCACACAAACGTATTTTTCTTCTGTTTCCATTCCGTTTTTTTACAGTTCCATATGCAGAACCACTGATTTCAATGGGGCTTGAAAAAAGACGGAAATGACTCATTGTGCATTCCATGTCCGTATGTTTGCATGTCCGTTTCCCCCAAAAATTGAACATGTCCTATTCTTGTCCGTTTTGCAGACAAGGACAAGCATTGTTACAATGGATCCGTCTTTTACATACGGTTGTGTGCATGAGCTCTTAGAAAAATGAGCATGAGTATTTTTTAGTACCTGGCATGAAATAACCCTGCATGGCTATACACTGTGCCGTGAGAGCTTTCCTGACCTGCATACTATATAAAGAATGTATATTGGCCCGGGATTCACTGCTTTTTACCATAGTCATCGCACGCTCTCTTCCTAGTCAGAATGCTGGCATGTATGTAATCCGTACAACCTGATCAATATCCACTACAGCAGGTGAATCACACAGTTTACCAGATCCTGCTGTGCTGTTGCCTACAAAGATGCGCACACAATTAAAAAGTCGAGCTCTGGCTTCTGAAATGTCAGCACGTTCCAGTTCATTGGAATAATAGATAAACACCGCAAAGTTCACAGTGCCGTACATAGAACGGGAAAAATCAGAATGTCTCCCGACTGCAGCAAGCTTCAGACCAACATCTCATTACATGGCCTTGTGGATCATTTTTGGCTATTTGGATGCTTACTGCAATAGTTACTGCCCCCAAATCGCTTTGCAAATTTTTGGCAAAATGTAAAATATGTTTTCCACACAGCACTCCTAAGGGTGCGTTTGCTTCAGCGTTCGTAATTCATTTATACTGTTCTGTTATAACGAATTTAAAGGGGTATTCCCATCATAGACAATGGGGGCATATTGCTAGGATATGCCCCCATTGTCTGATAGGTGCGGGTCCCAACAAGAACGGAGCAGGGAGAGCTGTGGCTGGAGGACCCCTGGTTTCCTGGGGTCCGGCCCCACCAAGCGCTGGTCCCCACTGTTCCCATACAAGTGAATGGGAGCGCCCCGTGCATGCGCAGCCCCCGCTCCCATTCATTTCTATGGGGCCGACAGAAATAGCCAAGCCAGCGTTCGGCTATTTTCGGCGGCCCCATAGAAATTAATGAAGGGCGGCTGCGCAGTGCGCCCTCCACTACTGTAGGTGCGGGTCCTATCAGACAATGAGGGCATATCCTAGTTGCAGAGAGAGCTGAGTCTCTGGGAGTAAGGGCAACGCCCCCGTTGCTCCTAGAGGCTCATTTGCAAACATTAAAACATTATATTTCTCAGCAATGCGGGCACATATGAACATGGGACCAGCACAGATGTCTTCAGCTGCCAAGAGCACATGTAACAGGTCAGCCAGTGTCATAGGTACAACTCTGCCATTTAATTCAGACCATATCAAATGATCCATACTCTTAAAGACATAGGAAGACACTTATTAGTACTGGTGTTTTCCACACTGGTCTTAAGTCCCCCTGTGCCTGGAGGAAGTTATGCGGAAGGACAGGCTCTACATAAGTTTGGCGCTTCCTCCAGCAGTCCATGTGACAGACAAATCCACTACTGGCAAAAATCGGCATGGAAAATGATAAATGAGCTGGCCCACCTGCTTCCCCGCCCCCTTTTCTCAGTAGCGCGATCAGAGAAAAGTCACAGATTTTGCCGCCCAAATGCCATGTTTCAAAACATTCCACTTAAATACAACAAAAAGTGGAGTTAATAAATGTCCCCCTCATAAAGAGTATCTTTAGATTTAGTTGTGCAATGTTTCAGTCCAATTTAAGACATTTTCAATTTAAATCTGTGTGAGAATAACAAGGATATATATATACGCACACACTTACCCTGCTATTTTTACACAGATTGGGATTGAAAAATTTCTTAAAGGGGTTATCCCATGAATAATCAAAAAAATGAAAATCAGACATCATATAGTACATGACAATGCCTTTCTAACAAAGCCGGAACCAGCCCTGTACCTCACATGGGTCCAGAGATCTCTGCTAGATTTATATCAAGCTGGCATCTCAAAAATTTTTTATTACTTACAATTACAGAAGTATTCAAATCCAGATGCTGGTTTGAAAACTGTAGAATATTTTTTGTGGGACAACCCCTTTAAATTAGGATGAAACGTTCCACAACTAAATCTGGAGATACTCTTTGGGGGCGATTTATCAAACTGGTTTAAAGTAGAACTGGCTTACTTGCCAATAGCAACTAATCAGATTCCACCTTTCATTTTTCAGAGTGCATAAGATGGAATCTAATTAGTTGCTATGGGCAACTAAGCCAGTTTTGCTTTACACTAGTTTTGATAAATCTCCCCCTTTGTGTGTTTATGCTGTTACATGTTACATTTTATAAGGTCTAATATAATAAAATGTTATGTATTGTGCATTGCAGGACGTGTGCCGTGATTTTCTACAGTCATCACATTATTGTGCATGACAAAGCGAAGTCCGTAAAGATATGACTTGATGACGTTAGGTCTGTAGGAAATTGAGACACCTATGTAACCCCACTGAACATCTTTGAGATAAACTGGAATGCAGATAGTGAACCAGAAAACTTTGTCCAGCATCACTGCCGGACCTCACAGATATTCTTTTGGCTTGGACTAGTGATCACTAAAAACATTCCCTTGACTTGTATGAGTCCTGTTGGACTATGAAAATTGACATGTACTATTTTTGGGCAGCCAGTATTCACAGTTTAAAAAATGGATGTGTGAATACATCCATAGACTGTCATTGTCCTGAAAACTGCCATGTGATGGATGTAAAAAAAAAAACAGTCAGTGCATTCGTATGAATGAAGCCTTAAAGCGTACCTCAGTTTTCAAAAAATGTTTGCATAATGGCTGTGATTCTTTGTATAAATCATAACTGTGAAGGAACTGTTATGTTTGGGCTTCCCTAATGTCTCTTTGAGCCATATTATTTCCTGTTTCAACTGCACAGATAGATGCATTTCACTCACAAGCAGTGTATTTCTCCCTTCTCTTCAATGTGCCAGTACTGACCTCAGTACAGTGACCTCACTTCCCACTATGTTTGTTTTATGCTCTGGAGCTCACTGAACAGATAAAGAGAGGGGATTCACACTTACAGACACAAAGGAGGCACCTATAATCTTTAAAAGCTGTGTAGAAGCAGTTGTATTATCAGGCTCAGGATCTCAGCTATCTCTGATGCCCCCATTTACTGTGCGCCATCCTCTGAGTCTCTGTTACCAGGGATGGACTTTGCCTGACAACTGGCAGTGTACTGCAACTTAGGTGGAAGTGCGACCTCTAATGGCCATAACATTGCAGCTTTTTTCAGATGGATGAAGGCAATTCTCTATTAAATGAAATTGTGTAAAAGTACAGTGACTCTTTAAATGGAGACCAAAAAATACATTTAAACAAACCCCATTGAAAACCTATGAATCTGTTAAAGAATTCCTTGGAAGTCTCGGTCAATAGAGGGTAGAGAACCTCCTTATATAAAAAGTTAAACCAGGCTAAATTATCTGGTATAGTTATGTTATTAAGACTTGCTCTGCTATTTCTATCATAAGGAAATGTCATTATTATGAAAAAGAGGGTTTTCTGCCCCGCACATTCTAAGAATAGGCTCACAAAAAGAGAGACTCTATTAACTTCTAGTGAAGACTGGTGATTAACTTGAATTATTAGCCTCTATCAATGCATGAGTGTCAAGGGAGCTGAATATTCAACAACCGGATTAATTAGATTTTAAACAATGAAATATACATTGACAGCTCAAATCCTCGTGCACTACGTGCGCTAGGCAGCGTTACTTTATGCAAGGTTGTTAAAACTGCCAGACATTTTTCCAGGACACTTTGCTGTTGGCCAGGTGCATTTAAGTCAATCATACTAAAATGTTTTTAGACTAGTTCGATCATGTAGCACAATTCATGCAGTCAATAATTTCTGAATATACTTCAAGATCACGATGTCGGGTACAAAAAGTTCTAGGAAGTCCTGGCACAGAACAAATGGGAATTACTATTTACCCCAGGCTGATTAGGCTTAGCAGGTAATCAAAGCTCATTCTGTCACAGTCCTGACCCAGCATCACATTAGGCCATGTTCACAAGTTGTGTTTTCACAGGAATTTTGCTTGTGGAACATTTAGCACATTATGCACCAAGTATGGTATAGGGAAAATCTGCAATAATGAAAGAGGCCTGTGGATCCATATGTGAGGCCTTTTACGTGTAGCTCCGATAGAGACAAGGTCTTAAAAGGGTTGTCCAGGATCTTTCCTTAGGATAGGCCATCAATATCTGATTGCGGGGGGGGGGGGGGGGTCTCAAATTTTGTAACCATGCCTATCAGCTGTTCTTGTGTAGCTCTGGTGCCGGAAGCTGGTGCTGGAACTACACCGCTCCGGTGGACATATGGTGCCAGACCCTTACCAATCAGATATTTATGGCCTAACCTGAAAATAGGCCATCAATAGCAAAATCCTGGACAACCCCTTTAGGGGTCCATGGATTCATAATGCAACTCCCATAGCCTGCTTTGGATCAAGAATGTACCTCTGTCTTTTCTTATTGATTAACGGCAAGGCATATTACAGAGGTATTAACTCCTACAGTAGAAGCACCAAATGGGAGCACACAAATTGCTACAGGGTCTAAAACATAGAGCTGTTATAGAAGGTCCATGAACTGTCCAGGTTTAGATCCACTTCAGGATTAAAGGCTATGGACACCTTTGTGCATGAAATTTCAACACATATGTTACTAAATATGTGCACTTATCTGTTTTTTTGCATTGAGCTATGCTTTCTATGCACACAGCAACTCTTATCGAATGGCTCCCTTGCACTCCCTTGCTCCCTTTCATAGCAAAGGACTGATTAACCCATAGACTGCAATGGTAAATCATTGCAGTCTATGGGAAAATACAAAAGTTCCCTAAGGAACTAAAAATAAGTGTAACAAAAAATGTTTTTAAAAATATATAAAAATTCAAATGACATCCATTTTTAAGAATAAAAATAATAAAAAATAAAGATCATTAATATACCTATTATATATTAAACTATAAGTGTATTTATCCCTTATGGTGAACAGCATAATAGAAAAAAAAGTGGCCAATTCAATATTTTTTTGGTCCCTTCACCTCACAAAAAAAAATTGAATAAAAAGTGATCAAAAAGATAATACAAAGTACATCACTACATCATATGCAATATTAAATGGTGACATTAGAAAGTAGAACTTGTCCCACCAAAAACAGCTATGTGAATGGAAAAAGAAAAAAGTTATGCCTCCAGAAAGACAGGGAGTAAAAAATGAAAACCCCTGCCGCAGAAAGGGGTTATTAATCCACAGAAGTTAGTCTTGAATCCACACCTGTTCATTTTCCTTTTCTGTTTCCAAAAATGAGCTCTGCAGCAGACACTGCCCACACTTTTACCTGGCACTATGGAGAATCAAGCTGCTTCTTGATGAAAACATAATTTAAAACCAATCATCACCAATATGCCCGTCTGCTCACATGCTTATTAAAAAAAGATGTTTCTCCGATGTTGAGTACTAAGAGATCCAAATTCCAAAAATGTCCAGGGTATTGTGTCTATCAACAGTGAGTGGCTGGGAAGTGTATATTTGTAACATGGGGACAATCAGTGTCTGCTGACGATACTCAGTTGAAATTCTGCGTCATATAATTTCACATGATAACTTAGGAATCAGCTGTGTGCAATTCCTCTGACAATGCAGCAGAGATTAGCACTATTATTAAGAACCTCATGTGTATTTTGTTAGTTGGATTGTTTCCTTTCAGAGCTTAAAGGATACAGGAATTTTAAAAAAAGTTTACACAATGGCTATGCTTCTTTGTACAACTGTAATGGACTAGGCCTTTTTTGGGCTTCCCTAATGTCTTTTTCAGCGATATTATTCTCAGTTTCAGATGCACAGCTAGATGCATTTCACTCAGAAGGATACGTCTTCCTGTGGATTCTGCTAGCACTATACTCCTGTGACATTCTTTCTTTTACTTCCCACTATGTTTTTTTCCATAAGTGTGAGAGGGAAATCACACTTACAGACACAAAGGAGCACAAAGCTGTGTAGAAGCAGTTCTTTTATCAGACTCAGAAGCTCAGCTAGCTCTGACCCTCCCCTATTTACTGTGAGCCATCTTCAGTGTCTCTGTTACCAGGGATGGATCTTGCCTGACAACAGGCAGTGGATTGCAAATTAGGTGAGTGAGTTGCTTAGTCGCCATGTCTTTACAGCTTTTTTTCTTGTAAATGAAGTGATTTAGAAGTTTGCAAGTTATACCTTTCTCTATTAAATGAAGTGACACTGTGTGAAAGTACAGTGACTCTTTAAGTGTAGTTTCATACATAGATTTTTTTGGAGGGGGTGTTTTTTGGAGTTTTCACTCTTTTTTAGAATTTTTAATGTGTTCAGATGTTTCTTTAAACTTTATTCTGAAATAAACTAAAGACAAAATATTTGCTTCCTGACACTTTTTGTTTTGCTTTTTTTACTTATTTGGCTCTAGGTGTTACTGTTCCTAGAGGCTCATTTGCGTATACAGTATTAAAACATTACTTTTCTCAGTAATGCGGGCACATATGAACATCAGACCAACACAGATGCCTTCAGCTGCCAAGCGCACATGCAAAAGGTCAGTACAAATCTGCTGACAGATGCCCTTTAAGTATAGATAGTGACATGGAAAATTTAAAAAAAAATCACCCAAAATTGTAACAAATATATGTTTTACAAAAAATTGAGATTTAAACAATATGTTATTTTCTGATAACACATTCCCTTTAATTTATAATTAAGACAATAGTTGTTTTAGTCCTCCTCACTGAGTTCCACAAAATTAACCTTGGGTATTCTGCTAAAAAAAAAAAAAAAAAATGACCGCTAAAGAAACAGATCACCATCGTCCCAAATGGAACCTTAGATGAGAGTCCAGAGAACTATCTATGGTTGAATGCCTAACTCTATTATTCTCTTTTAGCAGTTTTCATGTATGTACTTCATAAGGCATAAAAAAGCATAAACTGAAACTAATTTCTGATACACAAAACTACTAAAATATTCTGATTACTTCTACTTTCATGAACCACAGCATACTGCTGTAATACACTGGAGTATTTCCCTGCAAGCAGTATAGATACAGAGCATATCGGCCTCGCTGCTGTATACACTGTGAGCCAAACCATTTACTTGATGCATTATTATTTATTTTACATCATTAGTAGACTTGTATCCAAAAGTACATTAGTGTTTTTGCAGTTCACTGGTGTGCTAGCGTGGTACGATGTTACTGGCAGGCAGCCCAGCCAAGGGACCTTGCCTTTGTCATTCATAATAAGTAAATCAGTGTGGTTCCTGCCGGCTCGGTGGAATACAGAGGAGATCTCTCCAATTTACACCTGCTGAAAGGGCTTTAATTATGTGCATTATAAAGCTGTTACATTACAAGGAGTTTAGCACTGTGTACAACTCACGTATTCACACCCCAACGCACTTAGTGGGTACAAAAATTTCCAAGCCTAGCTTGTATGAAGCTTGTTGTATATCACTTCCAAAGTCCTGTGCTTATTAATCAATTGTCCATGGCTTCTGTGTGAAAAATATCCATTATGAATAGGAAACCTGACCACTATAGTGAAACTTCATTAACTAATTGATGAGTAAATTCTACACCAGGAGAATAAAGTTTTCAAAAAAGGTCACTGACGAGAATGGACAAGCATGGATTTTGGGAAAAAAATATTCATTGGGTTATAGGGGAGTGTGTGAGCGGGGGGGGGGGGATTTATGTATGAAAGCTATAGAAAGGGAAAACGGGAGAAACCAAGAAACCAATAAGGTTCTTGCTTACACTTTCCAAAGGCCCCCTAAAAATGAGAGGTGAAATCTGATTGGTTACTCTTGTTTAAATAAGTCCCTCTAATATGCCCATATTCTGGTGCAAATGACGCAAAAAAATGAAATACCATATATGCCATGTGCCAAATCCTCTACTGTAGATGTATATTATACTTTTGTATAATTATATGGACAATTTTCAATAGTTTTGAGAAGTGTCCAAAAAAAAAGGGGTCTGGCTGAGGCTGGTGTCACACTCTGCTTTATTTCCTGGTGTTTTTGAGGGGTTTTGTGGTTTTTGTTGAATTTTTTCAGCATTTTATGGCAACAAAATGTCAGCTCCAGATGTTGCCTGCAAGTCTATGAAAAACATTAAAGAGGACCTTTCACCAGTCCTGACAGTCACATTACAGAGCTTACTATGGTTTCTATGAGCCGCTCCGTTCGCCCACTGTGCCCCTCGTTCTGGTTTCCCACCTGGTATGTAAATTCATACCATCGGTACAGGGAGGAGGAGAAAAAAAGCTCAACTTCTCCTTGGCTGTGACAGGAGTGTGTTTTTTTTTTTGGGTCAATGGCATTTTTCGGAAATCACAGCATGCTTTGGATGTGAGAATTTAAAACTACATCTTACTTACCTACACAGAAAAGATCAGTTGAAAAATCTATAATTTATAACTTAGCAAAACTTTACACATGATGTTGTGGGGTAACCTTTTAGTCCTCTGTCACATGTCAGTGAATCACAGACCTGTGCCCTCTGCATTCTCTACAGACAGGACACGTATCCATTGATTTTAACATGTTTATTCACATATCCTTGTTTTTTCCACTGACCATAGAAACTTGCAGACCCAGATTTACTAATCTTAAATATGGTGTAGGCTTAAACAGACTGTCTAGGCCTGCACCAGATTTATCACATCCCTTTTTGAGCATGTAAAAAATGTACAAAGAAACCCCTGAAGCACCATATTGCACCAATCTGTGCCACTGTTAGATTTTAGGCGCAAATATATAAGCAAATCTGGATGTCAGTACTTTGGTCCATGATGTGGGCCAAACATGACCACTGAAGTCTATGGGTCTGTGAAATCCACTAGCAGAACATGGATAGAATTAGTGCTAACCATTCGTTGCAGATGCTCTGGAAATCCCATTTTTTAGCCTAGCAGTGTATGTGGAATATGGATGGCCCACGGAGGGCAAATATGGACACATGGACCAACCCTTCCTGATATCTTCAAAGATGAATCATGGCCATCTTGTCACGGACATCATCACAGACACAAATGTATGTCCTCACGGTATGGCCACACGGTCAGGTTTCTGCATGCAGTTTTCTAAGCCAAAACCAGGAGTGAATTCAAAAAACGGGAAGTTGTATCTGGTATACTTACTCTTCTTTTATGATTCACTCCTGATTTTGGCTTCTAAAACTGCATCAGGAAATAACTGTGTGGACGTACCCTTACACATATTCTTGCACCCTAACTAGTGGGTGATATTTATGAAAAGGGGTGAGATATAGACACCTGCTTCCCATGGAAAGCAATGAGGATAGAAGGCCAATTCCTGAACATGCATTGGAATAATGGTAGCTAGAAGGGCTTTGTCGGCATTGGCAACATCTCTCGCTTTCCACCAATTTTATAAGAAAAGCTGCAAGATGTGTCCCTTCTGCCCTCCGGCAAGGCTATTAGGAATATGTAGCATTTGTTAACCATGTTGTTTCCATTCAAAGCAAATACTACTGCAGCACTTCAATGTATAGTGTCATCACTAATAAACTGGCTTACATTTCTATCTACAGCGCCGGTAAATACAAAATTATTTAAGGAGACGATTCTGTACAGTTGCCTGTCTCTGAAAGAACCGCACTATATTAAATTTGTCTTTTCATTTTGCTCTTGCACACATGAATGTAAGCCTTTAGTGGAAACGTTAAAAGGAATAGAGGGAAAAAATGTGATTTCATATCTCTGTGCTCTATGGTGTTATTCAGTCGTGTACATAATAGGAAGTTATACAACTATATATTTTGTTCAGCTGCAGACATAACACGGACAATTCATAAAGAAATGCAGTGAATGGAGACACAATGGTTAGCAGTGCTGCCTCGTAGCATCGGGGCCACGGGTGAACTATTCTGAACATACTAGATATTTGTCCTTGTGTATTCCGATTGTTCTCTTTTTTTACTTCTAGTGTCCAAGGCCTTGGCCCTTTGAACTTCTCTTGACATCTTCTCCTTTTTCAATATAAAATAACAAGGTGGAAAAACAAACAAAAACAACAGCACATAGAAATTTTTTTCCAATATCCTCTCCTAGAGGTTTAACAAATAGGGCATGTAGTAGCCATCTATTGAGCAGGACAGAAAACATGAGCTCTGTTCAAACATAGACTGCATGTATGTGAAATATGATGGAAGAAAATCATAAAAAGAAAAAAGATGGAAAAAAAAGACAGATACAAATACACAGCAACTTGAGATAAAGTCACCAGGCAGAGGCAAGGTCACAGACTAGCAGAGTCAAATACCAGGAGGTCACATTAGAAGCAAAATCAGTAATCAGAAGCAATGTCAAAGTCAGCAGCAAAAGTCAGTGATTCAGGGTAGCAAACACAGCTACCCTGTGAGGCTTTGAAAACCAATCACAGGCACCTGTGGCCAGCAGCTGCCTGTTTAAATAGCCCACCTCAGGAGGCATGTGAGGCCCGCACAGAGTGCAGCATACTAGCTTCTTGACAGGTTGAGCAGCCCCAATGCCAGTGGAGCTAGTTGCTGTAGCAGCAGAGCGACACCTGCGACGTCACAATATTGCTTCTGGACTTACCACAGAAGCACAGACAGGTAGTTCTCTCCTAGAGAGAAAGGTAGAAAACTAGGTAGAAGACTGTCAGTCATCAGCAGGTGGGCAGAAAAGAGGAGGCCCAGTTGGGATCATCTCCTGTTGAAAACTTAGTCAGGGCTCTACCCTCTAAAGAAATAACTTTTATCAGCTCTAAGACTTTTGCTAATAATCTGTACAGACCAGACAACGCCTTTAAGACCATTCATTATATTACAGCATTTTATAGCCTAATAATACATCAGGGGTATACCATATCAAGAAGATCGGGGAAGAGTACAGCAAGGGGCACAGTGGTCTAGTAGGGTAATTGCCTTAGGTTCAGGGGAGGAGGATACCTCTTCTGCTGGCAGAAAGAGTTAATAACGACTAAAATGTAACTGTTGTTTCAACTCATGCTGAAATGTGGGTGTATATGAGGAATAACACTATTTTTGGCCATTATATAACTTGTATCTTGCATTTTAACAGTTTCTCAGCAACCTGTCTTTAAATCTATTTTTTTTCCTGAGCTGGTAGATGGAGACTAGCTATTATCTTGGAAAAGCGGGATCCAGCTCCCTGGCTATGTAGCACAACCTCAGAAGCTGCAGCAGTAATGGAGGACATTATACAGAAGAACTAAGCAGTTTATATGTAAACTCAGCAGTAAGACAGTAAATCACTTACAACCCAGCAGCCATCTCTCTATCAGTCTTTCTCCCTGTCTGTCTCCAGCCACCCCTTCCTTCTCCTGACCCCACCCATCTCCATAGATTTATGTAATCTGATCCTTCAGTATCTTTTTCCAATAGTTACTCTTTAACCTTTACACGCACCTGTACACCATGGTGCAGTGTAAGGGTATGGAGCGGGCTCATGGCCCCAATAACTGACATCAAGGATCAGGAACACCATTGCCGGTCATTTAACCCCTCAGATGCCATGGTCAATAGCAACCGAGGCACCTGAGCAGACAGAGGGAGGGGCTCCCTTTATCCTCTTGTTGGAGCCCATGCAGTGAATTCATGGGGGTCCAATCAGTTGCCATGACAGCCTGGGGCCTTGTGAAGGTTCCCAGGCCAATCATGGATAATTGACTAAAAAGCTGTGCAAGAGATGACATGTTCAAATCCTCTTAGGTGACCAAAAAGTACAATAAAAAAACAGTAAAAACACAAAAATATTAAAAATTCAAATCACTGTTTCCCAATTTTACACATAAAAATAAATAATTGTAGCGTCTGAAAATTTACAAATTGTTAAAATATAAAAGATATTTTACTGTGTAGTGAACAAAACAAAAAAATAAAAATCACAGATTTGCCGTTTATTGCTCACCTCACTTTCCCAAATAATTGAATAAAAAGTGATCAAAAAGTCATATCAACCCCAAAACCAGTAAAAACTAGAGCCCACTCCACAAAAAACAAGCCCTCAGTTCAGTAGACAGCAATATATAAAAGTTACGGCATAGAAGAAGAAATCACAATAATTACTAAAACGAGTTAGAACCCTTTTGGCCCTAGCAGCTACCTGTAGTGTTAATTGTGGAGCTCTGATTTTGTTTTTGGAGTTGTGTTGCCACCTGGGTCACGCTCCGTCTAGCAATATATGCCTTAACATTGCCTCTATTTAGTCAAGCCACTGAGAGAACATGGAGCGCTCTGAACTCTGTCAGGTACTCGGGTGTCATAGCCAGTTGTCTTTTTTTTTTTAATCTGGGGTGTTGGAGCATGCAGCACACTATGGTATGTTTTGGTGTGTTGTGCATTTGTAGTTAGTGCAGACCACTAGTTAGCGCCATTATTTTTAAAAAATTCAGTTCACATAGACATATGAAACTGGAATACTCCCCCATACAATTCTACCATGGTTTTTTATATTATGGCATTCACTGTTTGCTGAAACTGACATGAGGTCTGTATTCTGCTGGTTAGTATGATTACGGCAATACTAATTTTGTTTAAAAAAAATAAAAACCTTTGAAAAAAAGACAGCTATAATTTTTTTTTATATTTTCATCTACAGAGCTGTATGAGGGCTTGTTTTTTCCAGGATGAACTGTAGTTTTTAATGGTACCATTTTTGGGGTACAGTAGGTATGATTTCACTTTTATTAAATTTTTGGGGGATAAGGTGACCAAAAATGTAGAATTGTGAATTTTTTTTCATTGAAGACAGATTAGAGCAGCGAATTGAGAGTTTGTGAAAAAGAGGGAGGAGCAGGAGAAGAATGTTCACTGCATAGGAAAAATATTTTAATATTTCAGGCATTTTGGGACATTATTATACCTATTATGTTTATTTTTTATGATCTATTTTTATATGTAAAATTGGGAAAGGGAATGATTAAAATTTTTTATATTTTTATGTTTTTTTAAACCTTTTTTTAATTTCACACACTAACTTTTAGTCTCCATGGAGGACTGTGATCTTCTGATTGCTTGTCCCATTCCCCATATCCCAGTCCATGGGTTTCTGAGACACTGCCTGAGGGCCAGACTTTTCAGGCAGTTAGCAAAGACAAGTCTGGGAATCTCCCCAAGGCCCATGCTGTCATGGCAACTGATCAGAGCCCCTCAGGATTGGCATCATCATCTGAGCTCGCTCTATACGTCTCCTTAACCCTTTCAGTACCGGAGGTTTTTTCGGTCATGCATTTTCGTTTTGCGCTCCCTGCCTTCCAACAGCCATAACTCTTTTATTTTTCTGTTCACATAGCTGTATGAGGGCTTGTTTTTTGCGGGACAAGTTGTACTTTCCAACGCCACCATTTAATATTGCATATGGTGTAGTGGGAAGCGGGAAAAAAATTCCAAATCAGGTGAAATTGCAAAAAAACCGCTATTCCGCTACAGTTCTACGGGTTTCTTATTTACAGCGTTCGATGTGCATTAAAACTGACCCGTTATTTTCATTCTACTGGTCAGTACGAATCCGGCAATACCTAATATGTATAGTTTTTCCTGCGTTTTGATAGTGAAAAAAATTAGAAAGTTGCCCTTTTTTTTTTTTTTTTTTTCCTTGTCATATCTTGACCCCTATAACTTTTTGGTACTTATGTGTACAGAGCTGTATGGGGGCTCATTTTTTGCGGGACAATCTGAAGATTTTATTAATACCATTCTGGGGTGTGTATGACTTTTTGATCACTTTTTATTTAATTTTTTTTAGAAAAAAAAAGCGACAAAAAACGGCAAATCGCCATTTGGACGCTTTTTTCCGCCACACAATTCGCCGTATTGGATTTTTTTTTATATTTTAAAAGTACGGGCGTTTTCGGTCACGGTGATACCCATGATGTCTATATTTAGTGTTATTTAGGTATTTATTTTTTACTTATACGGAAAGGGGGGTGATTTGAACTTTTATATCTTTTTTATTTTTTATATATTTTTTAACATTTTTTTTTAATTTTTTTTTTACTATTTGAATGCTCAAATATGAGCTTATATATTGTGGCTTTTTAATTTTCTTTATGAGCAATTATGGATTTACTAGAGGCAGTTAAATCCATCAATTGCTCATTTCTTATCCTGGCCTGCCATCTAGTGGCCAGAATAAGAATTGCACTTTGAAAACTGTAATCCTCACCAGCAAGGATTACAGTTTTCATATGGTGTACAGACACCCCGATTGGCCACACGGGGTGTCTGTACACCACCCGGAAGCGAACGCTTCCGGGTTTAGACGCAACTAGATGCCGTGATCACGTGTGATCACGGCATCTAGTCACCCCGGAAGACGCCGCCGATCGGGTAAGTAGCGGCAAGTCTCTGCTGTTAGAAACAGCAGAGACTTGCCGGCCATGACGCCCGCCGCACCCGCGAGCGGGCGCCATGTGCCCGCATCGTACCAGCGCCGTACATGTACGGCGCCGGTACTGTAAGGGTTAATGCTGATCACGTACATGTACGTGATTTTGTGTTAAAGGGTTTCTGTCATCACATTTTACCATATTAAACCAGATAACATTTGCAATGTGCAAATGTCACCTGAGGTCTAATATGGTACAAATATACCTCTATGTGTCCCCGTTTTTATAAAAATTCATCTTTACTAATATGCAAATTAGCCTTACTAGGTGCAGGGGGCGGTAACCCTGCACCTAGTGGCGCCGTTTCCCCACCTCTATTCACGCCTCCTCGTTTGTGATTGACAGGGCCAGGCAGCTTGCTCTTTCTGCTGCCAGCCCTGTCCGTGCTCTAAATCCCGGGCCTGCGCCTTGAGCGCTTATTTCGGCGTAGGCGCAGTGAGTGCCGCTGGCTGTCGGGTTCCCGGCTTCCTCACTGCACCTGTGCCGCCTTCTCTTCCGGGTGTGGTGTGACGTCATCGGCGCAGGCCCGGGATTTCGAGCACGGACAGGCAGCAGATAGAGCAAGCTGCCTGGCCCTGTCAATCACAACCGAGGAGGCGTGAATAGAGGTGGGGAAACGGCGCCAGTATCCATGCTTGCACATCAGCTCACAGTAATTTGTGTGTATGGCTTTGTAAGGCCAAACTTAATAATTTAGATGGTAGGAGATGATATAAAAATTACATCACTCACCCAGAGTTCCTGTGGAGCACTGACACCTCCATAGGAATATACCTGTGGTAGGCATAATATCCTCCAGCAGTCTCCATACCAACACCACTAGTGAACAGCTTCCCCCGATCTCAGTGTGGGGAAGCCATTCAGACCTCAGCTGCAGAGGTCACAACTGACCACGCCATCTGGGGGGGGGGTAAATGTCTGTGATCTGTGTTATCACCAATCACAGACATTAGCCCAGGGTGTCTACTGTTTAAAACAGCAGAAACCCAGAAGCATCAAGACCATACCAATGCCATACATGTATGCCGCAGGTCGTGAAGGGGTTAATATTGACGTAAGGGTCCATTTCCATGGGTAATGATCAGAAACCATTATTTGTTCCTGACAATTGCCCGCCTGACTTCTGTCTATGATTAGTCACCTTCAGGTTCTAAGAATTTGACATTTAGTGCTATACACTTCTATCTATTATTACTGTATTATTTGTATGGCTGAACCTCTAAACACATTTTATCTCACTAATCTAAATAGAGGACATCAAGTTGTAGGTGCAAAGTACTGTGATAAAGCATTTGCCCCATTCTGGGTGTCATCTATTGCTGCATATTTGTCACATCGAAAGCACACAAGCCTGAGATAAGAATGTGCAAAGTCACTTGTAAAATGGTGTAATAGGCATTGCCACTGAACTTTGGAGCAGAAAGAAAATCTCCTGCAGAAATATATACTTGCATAAAGTTTAAGGGTGCATTTACATGACCGTATGTATTCTTGTGGTCTGCCAAATATGGATGACGTCTGTGTTCCATCCATTTTTTTGCAGAATCCACTAAAAAAGATAGTGGGGCCATTCACACGGTGTTTTCTGCCATGGAATTTTGGGCACCCCCAAAGCAATTTTGCAAGCAGTCACGTGGATTCATGCGTGGTTTCTGGCTTACATTAATCTCAATGGGTGACAGAGCACCCACCAGATGGCGGGGCTGCGGTTTAAAGCTGTGGCTGCGCCGAGAAGAGACATGTCCCTTCTCAGTGTGGCTGTGGCTTTAAACTACCGCTTTCCGGTCCTCAGCACTGCCTCCCACTGGGATGAATGGGAGACAAAAAACATGCGGCTGCTGGTGAAATTTTTACGCTGGTGTCCACACCAAAATTCTGCCGACAAGAAACGCTGTGTGAACAACCCCTTAGGGTATACCATAATTTGGACCAATGTTCCCATCTGCCTTTATTCTCAGTAATGGTGGAGGTACCCCTTTATAATATTTTCAAGACTTGCCTAATTGCAGTCATGACCATAGTCCTGACATCTCATAATTTTGTGAAAGCTTCCTCAGAAAATTGGAGGCCACAGCACATTAAGGTTCAACTGCGTGTTAATGCTTATGGATATAATATTAAAGGAGCTCAGTTGAATTTAATGATACCTTTTACTTAGTGATCTGTTTGTTCATTCTGGAGAAAAAGAACTTTTAATCCATAGGCAAATGTTAGTTATAATGGCTCGTTTTGTCTGTAGAGCAATCATCAGGAGAAATAAAATGGCCGCCGTCCTATTAGTATACACAGAACCTGTCGTAATCACACAGGAGGACACGTTATTTCAGAGCACTGACCTAAAGAACTGCCTCATCCTTCTCTCTACTCTGCTTGTCAGGGGTTATGAACCTGTCTCCTCATGAACTCCACTCCTACAGATGTTCACATGATCATATTTACAGGATCATAATCCCTGACAAGTAGAGTAGAGAGGAGGAGGAGGCAGCTCTTTACCTCAGTGTTGTGAAGTTACTTGTCCTCCTGTGCGATTAGTACAGGTTTTGTGTGTACTAATAGGGCGGAGGCCATTTTATTTCTCCTAATGATTGCTCCCCAGAGAAAACGAGCCATTATAACTAATGAAAGGTATTTGGGAATATATTTATAATAAAGTAATATTAAAGTATTTTCATTTTCTTAATTCCCGGAGAACCCCTTTAAGGATCACACACGTTCACCATGTTATGTAAGTATATAATATATATTATTTTGACTTATTTTAGAATTATTATTTAGATGTGTGCATTGAATGTCGGAGTTATTTTGAGTCCCTGTATAGCCATGAGATGCTGCAGAAAAATAGCGTTTGAGTAAAGGATAATTTCATGAAGATAAATGCAAATAAGTTGAGAAAACCCAAACAAAACACTTCGGGCAAGAATTTTTTAAGCCGTAAATGCATTTGGTTGATGATTTGTAACAGGGAAATATCCCACAGGGAAAGCACGCTCAGCACTCTCAGATTCTGAGACGTTTTCAGGTAGAGGATGTTGTGACTTGAATTCCAACAAAATCATAATCAAATTGGAATATGCAAATTTCTGCAAGAACGCTAAATGAGAACACTTTTTGATTCTTCAGCCAGCTCACAAAATCCACGTCGGTTCTTTAAATGAATGACACTTAATGAAAAAATGGCATATATTTCCCATGTGAAATATTGTGGACACGCCAGAATTCAGTGCTTTGCCTCACATTTATTAAGTGTTTCAGATACTTTTTGAGTTTGAGTAACAAGGGGGAGTTGGGGTGTGATGTAATATGTGCTCCTGTGAGCCAAGGGTGCAACAAACTTTTGATGCAAATTGGTGCAAAATCATTGCACAACCAATATGTGATGTAAAGTCAGACAAGAAGAGAAGCACTACATCATCCAGCATGAGCCAGTTTGATAAATCCGGCACCTCTTTAGACTGTCTAGGTTTACCTTATCTGAATATCACAAAGGATTAGTTGATCTGCCCCTGAAAATAAGACACACAGCAACATTCTCATATTTCAGCCTCCTTGGGACCACCACGGTTTATTGGATTTTCACACATACATCATGAAGACACACGTACATACAAACACAAGTGTCTGCATGTATATATGTAGAGTACATACAAACATACAGTCATGGCCAAAATTTTTGAGAATGACACAAATATTATATTTTCACATGATCTGCTGCCCTCTGGTTTTTATGTGTGTTTGTCAGATGTTTTTATCACATACAGAAATATAATTGCAATCATATTATGAGTAACAAAAGCTTATATTGACAGTTAGAATGAGTTAATGCAGCAAGTCAATATTTGCAGTGTTGACCCTTCTTCAGGACCTCTGCAATTCTCCCTGGCATGCTCTCAATCAACTTCTGGACCAAATCCTGACTGATAGCAGTTCATTCTTGCACAATCAATGCTTGCATTTTGTCAGAATTTGTAGGTTTTTGTTTGTCCACGCGTCTCTTGATGATTGACCACAAGTTCTCAATGGGATTAAGATCTGGGGAGTTTCCAGGCCATGGACCCAAAATCTCTATGTTTTGTTCCCTGAGCCATTTAGTTATCTCCTTTGCTTTATGGCAAGGTGCTCCATCATGCTGGAAAAGGCATTGTTGATCGCCAAACTGCTCTTGGACGGTTGGGAGAAGTTTCTCTCGGAGGACATTCTGGTACCATTCTTTATTCATGGCTGTGTTTTTAGGCAAGACTGTGAGAGAGCCGATTCCCTTGGCTGAGAAGTAACCCCACACATGAATGGTTTCAGGATGCTTTACAGTTGGCATGAGACAAGACTGGTGGTAGCGCTCACCTCGTCTTCTCCGAATAAGCTGTTTTCCAGATGTCCCAAACAATCGAAAAGGGGATTCATCAGAGAAAATGACTTTACCCCAGTCCTCAGCAGTCCACTCCCTGTACCTTTTGCAGAATATCAGTCTGTCCCTGATGTTTTTTCTGGAGAGAAGTGGCTTCTTTGCTGCCCTCCTTGAGACCAGGCCTTGCTCCAAGAGTCTCCGCCTCACAGTGCGTGCAGATGCACTCACACCTGCCTACTGCCATTCCTGAGCAAGCTCTGCACTGCTGGTAGCCCGATCCCGCAGCTGAAACACTTTTAAGAGACGGTCCTGGCGCTTGCTGGTCTTTCTTGGGTGCCCTGGAGCCTTTTTGGCAACAATGGAACCTCTCTCCTTGAAGTTCTTGATGATGCGATAGATTGTTGACTGAGGTGCAATCTTTCTAGCTGCGATACTCTTCCCTGTTAGGCCATTTTTGTGCAGTGCAATGATGACTGCATGTGTTTCTTTAGAGATAACCATGGTTAACAGAAGAGAAACAATGATGCCAAGCACCAGCCTCCTTTTAAAGTGTCCAGTGGTGTCATTCTTACTTAATCATGACAGACTGATCTCCAGCCCTGTCCTCATCAACACCCACACCTGTGTTAATGGAGCAATCACTGAAACAATGTTAGCTGGTCCTTTTAAGGCAGGGCTGCAATGATGTTGAAATGTGTTTTGGGGGATAAAGTTCATTTTCTAGGCAAATATTGACTTTGCAAGTAATTGCTGTTAAGCTGATCACTCTTTATAACATTCTGGAATATATGCAAATTGCCATTATAAAAACTGAAGCAGTAGACTTTGTAAAAATTAATATTTGTATCATTCTCAAAACTTTTGGCCATGACTGTACATGCATATGGTATACACTTACTCAGTGGCGTAACTAGAAATTACTGGGCCCCACAGTAAGTTTTTGAACGGATCCCCCCTCCAGCAACTTCTTCGCAACCTCCTCCTGCCGTGTTGGTAGGGGCCCTGATAAAATCTTTTAGTCTCCTCCTGGGTGGACCCCAAAGCAGTCGCTTCCCCTGCTTCCCCTATAGCTATGCCCCTGCACTAACTTATTCTGGATAGGGGCAGACTGAGAACATAAAGTGGCCCTAGAAAAATCTTACACATGGTCCTCATGTTGTAGGTCGGTCCAAATTGATAGAAGGCGGAGGAGCAAGAGTAGGCAATGCCAACACAAGTAGACGGGGATGACATAAGTAGGCAGGGTCAGAAATACCACAGTGCAGCACAAAATAACGCCCCAGCAGAACCTAATACAAACACTGCACACAAGATACTGTCCCAGAAACTCTCCCTCTTTGGTGGCCATCAATAGCTACACATTCTGTCCTCCAGTTATGTCCAATTAACATATAGAGCCACCGGCCCCGCTGCAGTATCAGTATCACCATCCTGAGGGAAGCCATATAACTGAATTCAGGAGGGCACCTGCAGCCGCCAGCCAGGTACATGAGTAGCTGATGATCACAGCGTCAATTACCGCAGAGAGCATCAGAACATTATGTACTTGGCCAGTGGCAGTAAGGGGGGCTTGGGTGTCCCCCTGAGCATTGACCCAATGGGAAATTTCCCTCTAGGGTCTATGGCCAATCCACCCTTGATTCTGGATCTGGAAGGTGGGGGCAATGGCTTAACATTGCTAGAGCAGTTTCCCTGCCCCAGCACAAGTAACGTATGCTTATAGGTCTTACGAAGGCCCAAATCTATACATTGTATAGGATGCTCTGAGGACCACAGTGTCCCTTCTGCAAGTACTGCTCTGATCACCACTGCTGTTATGTTGAGACTATTCTTACGACTCATGCTGGAATCATGAGATTTCTGGATCAGATTATTAGAATTTTACTGCATATGGCCACACTTGGTCACACTTCCGAAATGATATCATGTTCTTTGGAGAGGATCAGTCTTAGACAAAGCTATATTTCTTCTTCTAGCATACAGATATTATTATTATACTACACATTATGTTGCCCCCGTGTCAGATTCTCCACTGCAGAAGTCATGTTATCAAGTGTTACTTTCAGGCAGCTCTACCTTTCATTACAATTTTTCTCTTGAAAGCTTAAATAATTCAGAGCATTTTCCTTATGTACTTGATAGGGCTATAATGCTCCATTTATTTAGCACAGAGCACCATTCACTTGTTCTCCCACACTTAAAGTGTCGGCTGCCTGTGGTCCCCATTATTTACAGCTTTATATGGCTCCTATTGACATGAATATGAGAAAACAGACCGTACAATAGCTTGTATGCATTGTTGATTTACTATGTGTGGTGTGTGCTACACACGTCATTGCTAGATTACAGATTCATTTACCATATAATATGTATATATTTATTTGTTTATTTATTTTTATTTGATTTTTTTAAATTAAATATTTATTATTTTCCATCATGATTACAAAAATATATCCATTAAAATTTAAAACATTTCATTTGTAATATCTAACCCCCAGGGAACCAGCTGGAGAGACATAAAAAAACCCCCACAGGTTATTAATCCAGGGGATCCAGATCTTTTCCCAAGTTCGTATTCTACCCATGCTCTGGTAGTATATCTTTTCATAATTAATTACCATATCCAACAAGCCTTCTCAAGCTTTTGTGACCAGTTTTTTATCTGAGCTTCATTCTCGGACAATTATAATCCTAGCTGTTAATAATACATGTAACAAACACTTATGCTTACCACCTATTGTATGACATTTGCCAATGTCTCCAATCACTGCAAACTCTGGTGTATTTACCATTAATTATAGAGAAGACCTGTTGCCAATATCTTTGAACTACCGGAAAATTCTATATTAAGTGTAAAAAATCTGCTTCCACTGAAAAACATTTACGACATCTGGAATTTTCAACCCATCCTATTTTATATAGAAACTTTGGTGTATAATATAACCTATGCAAAATATTAAATTGAATCACTCTGTGTTGTTTCGAGATGGAGGCTATATTTGCTTTCTGTATATTTGTCCTTATTGCATCCCACTTATATTTCCCAGATCCCTATTCCAATCCCCTTAAAAAAGAACTCCCGACAAAAATTTTATTCCATGTCCTGCTAGTAATGTACATGATGTAATCTGTAGTGAATGTCATTTTCTTACCAGTGTCGGAATTTTTGACTTATATCATCCTGAAGTTTCTTATCTGTGTCATGTGACCAGCAATTAGACCCTCTCACATAGACTTATGTGTGGACAGGAAGTCTAATTCTCTATGTATTCCTATGAGACTGAAAGTGAGGCTCCCATAGGAATGAATGGAGCAGTTACTGGCTTTCTGTCCTGGGTCAGTTGGAGGTCAGGGAGTTGGTCACATGACCCAGCTACAATAAGAAGAGAGGTTTTTACTCACAGAAACAGTCACTGATAAGAAAGTGACAATTATTTATTTCAGCGATTTCTTTCATAATCATTTTATAAATATCTGACAGTGAAACTTGCTCCCCCATTTTTCCCACATATAACTGAAGAACTTTATGTCACTTAACATAATCCTTGGTACTTTTATAAGCATGTACTAATGGATGATAATGAAACCTGTGCATTATATCAGTGCTACCTTCTACCCCAATATCTGTCAACATCTTAATTTTCCCTTCATGAAAAAGGTGTACCACCAAATAGATACCACCATCGGTCAAATATTTATAATCCTTAAAGGGAACCTGTCATCAACTTTATGCTGACCTCACTTAGGGCATCATAAAATAGTGACAGAAATGCTGATTTCAGCGGTGTGTCACTCATGAGCTAAAAGTAAGTGGTTGCTGAGAACCAGAATCATAATCATTGCAGAACAGGCCTTGAAAACAGTCAAATCTACCTGAGAAGAGTCATGGTTATTCATAATCTCCTGCTCTCCCACCCATCTGCTGATGATTGTCAGTTCTCTCCTAGACAGAAAGGGAGAAAACTAGGTAGAAGATTGTCAGTCATCAGCAGGTGGGCAGGGAGAGCAAGAATTCATGAATAACCATGACTCTTCTCAGGTGGCCATAACTCTTTTCCAGGCCTAGTCTGCTATGATTGTGATGTTGGTTCTCGGCAACCACTTACTTTTAATGTATAAATGACAGACCGCTGAATTCTACTCACCTGTCTCTACTTTATGCTGCCGTTAGTATGGACAGCATACAGTTGATGACAGGTTCCCTTTAATCTTTAAGAACTCTACTAAGTGTCTATTATACCAAAGTGGAGTAAAAGTAAAAGAGTGTTTAAAGGGAACCTGTCACCTCCTGTAGCGAAAAAAAACTGTTAGCAGTACCTTAATCTGGTGGCCAGGGTGACGCTAAAGAAGGTCTTCATAAGGAGAAGAGATTCCTGTAAATAGAAGAAATTGATCTTTTAATCATGCTCAGAACGCTGACTTGACTCGGCTTGAAGTCAAGGGGGCAGCGGCTAGTCAAGCAAACCACTCCCCCTGGTCAACTTGAATGACAGTTGCCGTTGGGCCGGGGATCGCGCAATTCTCGCGCATGCGCAATTTCTCCCTGCGCGATCCCGGCCCCGGCTCTTCACTTCTGCGGCGCTTTTGTCCCTACAGCGCATGTGTCGCAGAAGCAAGCGAGCGTGCGGGGACGGCGGGCGGGCGCGCTCTGGCAAGCGCGCTCGCTTGCTTCTGCGGCGCATCCCCGGCCCAACGGCAACTGTCATTCAAGTTGACCAGGGGGAGTGGTTTGCTTGACTAGCCGCTGCCCCCTTGACTTCAAGCCGAGTCAAGTCAGCGTTCTGAGCATGATTAAAAGATCAATTTCTTCTATTTACAGGAATCTCTTCTCCTTATGAAGACCTTCTTTAGCGTCACCCTGGCCACCAGATTAAGGTACTGCTAACAGTTTTTTTTCGCTACAGGAGGTGACAGGTTCCCTTTAAGGCCAAAGCAAACTCTTATCCATTTCCATAACGGCTGCAACATATCACAAAACAGAGATTTTTATAGATTCCACATTGAAGTGCACCTGCATCTATTTGAAAAATATTCTCATACCTCCCTTCCATGTTAATTACCAAATCCCTGATAAAGCCTACTTTGGCCTCAGTTATATGAGATGCAACAAAGTATCCTTTAAAAAATGGCAAAGATAGACCATCTCTCTCTTCTGTGGTCCATAAATACCTCTGCTTAAGGCCTCTTTCCCACGAACATTGTGTTTTGCGGATCCATTGTAACAATGCCTATCCTTGTCCGTTTTGCAGACAAGAATAGAACGTTTTATTTTTTTTGCGGGGCTACGGAACGGGCATACGGATGCGGACAGAACACAGTATGCTCTCAGTATTTTTTGCAGACCCATAGAAATGAATAGGTCCGCATTTTTCACATCGGAGCCCACAAAAACAACGTTCGTGTGAAAGAGGCCTTATATGCACCCTCTTCCTCCTCCAGACCAATTTATTAATCATTACTTCTACTGCATTATTGAATCCTTAATCCATACTATGCAAGGGGCAAGAACATTTAGACCAGCGGTGGATGTGCCGAAGTTATGTAGAGGCCGGTGCCTCTTCATAACTTCGGCAGATCCACCACCAGATATAGAGGTTATTAAGGTCGATGTCTAAAATGCCTGTCTTAATAAATGACCACCTACGTTCTTAAATAGGTTGAAAAGAATCTGAAAACAAGCTGAATGGGCACACAGTCCATGCCGCGCCATTATCAGACAAGTACCTTTTAGCTTACTGCAGCTGTGTGTCCCAAGCTATGTACTGTAAACATGCCACCACTGCAGGTACTGCATCCGTGGGACACCAGTGCAGAAAAGGATGTGGTCATGGAAAGGTAAAAAAACGTGATTAAACTATGTGACCAACACCATTTTGGTTCCCAAAAATGCAGCAGCCAAAAGAGTGGGATGTTTGTGATGTACAGTTGAGGTGAGCTAAAAGGTACGTCTTATTACTGTGGCAGAGCATGGACGGTGTGCCCATTCAGCCTGGATTCTTCTAAAGTGGACAACCCCTTCAAGATTTACCCTCCCCTTACTTACATGCATGTCCTTTCCCTTCTGATGATTTAACGAATGTATGAGGTTTTTTTTTTATACAACATATCCATTATGTAGATGACTTCATACATTTTCCAACCAGTCCTGGAAGAAATGTATCCAGGATCTGATTGATAATTGCAGACTACAGCTCTGTTTATTGGCTGCATTAGTTTTCATCCAGGTCAAGCAGTGAGTAATAGCAGACTTCATTACAGAGAAATACACTTCAGTATCTTCAAGGCATACTTGATATGATGCTACTTCAATAATTGCACACTATTATGTGTTACGTAGTCATTAATCTTCTAGCTAAATATCAATTGTACAGTTACCAAGTAACACTTCTGTAAGCCATACCATCCCAGGAACTTGTGTTGGCCATTAAAGTGGTTGTGTCACTTCAGCAATTAGCATTTATTATGTAGAGAAAGCTAATACAAGCCACTTACTAATATATTGTTATTATCCATATTGCCTCTTTTTCTGGCTGGATTAATTTTTCCATCGCATTATACACTGCTCGTTTTCATTGTGATGACCACCCTGCAATCCATCAGTGGTGGTCGTGCTTGTACATTATAGCAAAAAGCTCCAGCCCATGTTCACTCCCATGGTCCCAGCTGCTAGAATAGTCAATGCTTTTTTCTGCAGTGTGTAAGCATGACCACTGCTGATGGATTACAGGGTGGACATAACCATGGAAACGAGCAGTGTATTATGTGATGGAAAAATGAATCCAGCCAGGAAAGGAGACAATATGGACAATAACAATACATTAGTAAGTGGCTTGTATTAACTTTCTCTACATAATAAATGCCACTTACTGAAGTGAGACAACCCCTTTAAGCAATCATGACAATAACTTGATCAGTGGCTTCTTATATGGCTATAATTCAAATCTGATGATCAGCAGACTACAGAATTTAGAAGTGTCCATACAGCGTCATAGGTCGTAGTGCCATAATGCCGGCCCTGGCCCCAGGGAACTGGTAACATGACTCAGCCAGTGTTTTGCTGAATGGTCATTTTTTGAGAGTCAAGAGGGAACAGGAAGTAGAGACCAGTGGAGACCCAGGAAGCACCGGCGGGGGATCATTCACTTATGTTGTTTTGTTTCATGCCATTCGAACACTTAAAAAAAATTAGACAGTTGGACAACCCCTTTAAGAATTTCGTACAACCTTTCAATAAATGCAAAGCTGAGCCAGCTAACCATGCCTGTACCTCTAGCCACAGCATGTGCGGCTGCTGATATAGAGCTCCGATGGTGTCATAACTGCTTTACACCAGACATAATGTGATATAGTTCTCTATTTGGAGACTTATCGCTTCATAGGACTTAATCCATTAGGGCAATTTGTGTTTGCAAATGTGAAATGAACATGAATCATTACTGCTGCATTTAAAAAGCCGTCCTTCATCCTGTCCTACCTGCTCGTACATTTAACCACCACCATTAATAGTAGGCATGAAGGGGACAGGTAGTTTTTTTTTCGTTACAATACGTGGAGCACTGGTGACAAGCTGTCAGATTGCAACTGTGATGTCATATTGTAGTGCGGCATTAAATTGCTCACGCCGTACGTATTGCATTACTTAGTGTTAATGGTTGACAGGTGCAAATTTCTGTGCATTACAATGGCTGATAAGGCCATCTGTCAACCACCTTTCAGTGCGTGAATAGCTCGATAGGTGTCAATTTCACTCTAATAAAATTCAGCCGACCAGGAGATATTGCACTAAATAATTCAGTCAATTAATTCCTCGTCATTATAATTTTATCAAAGACCTGCCTTGGTGTAAAACGCATATAATCTGTGCTTTGTGAGGTGAGCTAATCACGGTGCATAATAATAAAATTGATGAACCAAAAATCCCATTCATCCCCTATGCAGGCGGCAGGAATAGTCAGCGTGGCTGCATTTGATGTTTATTGAGCTGAATTATGAATTGGTGATGTAAACTAGAGGCTTTCTAGGAAGAGACCCCAGAGATTTCACATAAATACACTCCATACTCTCTAAACACTCTCTACAAACGGAAGGAAATACAAGAAATGCAACAGTTTATACTACAGCTCTCCATGACCCGCATTATAAACTCTGGCTAACCCATCTTCATGTTAAACATATTTCTTTTATATATGTTTTACACATTTTTATGTCATTATTATCTACATTGAAAAATATTTAGCATGATGGCTCAGTGGTTAGCACTGTTGCCTCGCAACAGTGGGCTTGACTCGACCATGGCCAACATCTATATGTTCTCTGTGTGTTTGTGTGATTGGCATACTGATTGGCATTACTCCCATCAATCGAAATTAACCTATCTTTGTGCAGCACTATGGAATATGATGCTAATAAATAAGTGAATTAAATCCCAAAATACCTGAGTTTTCACACTGGCTTCTGAGCCTGTTCTGTAATACTCAGCAGTCATATCATTATCATCACAGACAGGATTACCGTATAATGATAAGTAACAGCTCTGTTACAAAGCTAAAGCAGATAAAACAGGATCCACCATTGACAATAGGTGATGATCACAGCTCACCACCTCCCCTGCACAGTGACCACTGTACAAGTCACAACATGCACACAAAACCCTCCTATAGAAGTCAAATACGTAGTGATACATCTTAGTGGCTGCTATAAAGAATATCTCTGAACTGCTATTAACTGGTTTTCGGGGTTTTTAATATTAATGTCCGTTGGATAGCGGCTGTGCTTGGTAGTGCAGCTCAGCCCCATTCACTTGAACGGGACTGAGGTGCGCCTAGGCCATATTACCGATGATTGCCTAAGAAGGGCCTAGAAAGAGGTTGCGGTGCTCACAGCTGATGATGTATCCTGAGCATAAGCCATCAATGTCAAAAACTCGAACAACAGAACTCAGGCTACATGGCCGCCCCATAATCATGTACACGATTTTAAAAAAAGATGCTTTAGTATATAATTTTAATTAATAATAATAATAAAAAAGTGATACATTGCAGATGATTTGATTCTAAGGGACTATCTTCCACATGTACCAGAACTTTAGAATATCCACTTTATTTGCACTGTAGAAGATGTAATAAAATCGGAGAATATTTATGATTCAACAACAGCCTAAAGATGCAAGTGATTGACTCCAAAGTAGGGATCTATAACCAGTGCCGACCACAGGATCTTATGGTGGGCCAGTCCAACCCTGGGTGGGTCTTAACCTCACGGGTGGACTGAGAACTCAAAGTGGGCCTGGAAAAAATACTAAAAGTAGTCCCGTTTTCTAATGGGATCCAAAATTATGGAAGGCAGGGCCAGAAATACCACATTGTGGCAAATTTTACCCCCCAACAGAGCCAAATACCACAGTCCATCAGAAAATACTACCAGCAGCACAAAATACATCCCCAAAAACTTCCACTGGCCGGCAGTGAGGAGGGCCCAGGTGGCCCCCTGGGCATCCGCCCGGCAGGAAATTTCCTTGCAAGGTCTATGGCCAATCCGCCCCTGAATAACCCTATTAACAGTCATTTTTTTCTGTCCAAGCAGCAGAAACTTGATGACCAAGTAAAAGAAGCCAACAAAAACGTAGGGGAACATTTATCAAGACTTGATCATTTCCATACGTTCATTCCAGCCTTGATACGAACATGTACTTTAGGCAAGGTAGGAACAGCTCAGTTGCCTCAAAGTCAAATGCCTCTTAATAAATTAGTCACATCTCACCAGTTTCTGGAGTGAGTTACAGTAAATCTGGTGGTCTGTAAAAGCTCTGTCACCTCCCACTAAGCCCCCTTTTTCTTACCACATTAGAAAAGTATTGAAAAGCTGAAAAGGTTGCAAATTATGGCGCAAACATTTCATAAATGTCTTTCAAGACTGATGGGGAAAACAGGGCTACCTTATGACAACTGTCGTAGACATGTTGTGGCTACTTTAAAGAATAAGTTATGATATGACATAGGTTCTAGGATTTTCCGCATTTTACAGATTTTATATTCCTGTAAAGTAGTTAAACGTTTGACTCATGGCTATAATTGTAGCCTTTTATTTAACAGAGTCCTATGAACAATCATTGAACAGTCAGGTCTGTAACCTTTTGAGATGGCTTAACCCAAAACTGTCAAGTAAACCGAGCAAATGCCACAAGGGTCAGAAGCACTGTCAAAACACACATCTTTATGATCCCCTAAAACTATCATTATATGTGCCTACCTGTTATGGGCTCCACTTCTATTCAGTACACGAATGTGAAAGAATATCGCTAATTAGATATGTTCCTAGTGTATTGTTCTAAATTCCTCTTGCATGCTAAATTCTTGTCAGTCAATATCAGACTGCTGAGGTGCTGATTAATAAAGTCAGTCAGATCCCTACAGGAATATCCTAAATGAATTAAAGTGGAGACTGAATCACACAATCTACTCTGTTCTTGCTGAAGAATATTAAAAAATAAAACTATTTCATCGTCCCTTTGCTTTGAGTCCCTTGTATGAGAAAAGCGCCTTTACAACTTTTTGTTGTCATTATTGTCGTTAGAGCTGTATAGACAAGTTCATGTGTTGTGTCCTTCTACTTTGTACTAATACACACTTTCATATACCTTTTAACATTTCAGAGAGCTCTGTTACGGTAGCCGTAGACATGAGATAGAAGTTGGTTGATGGTTGAAGAGCAGTTGAACAAACAATCTGGTGAACGTTCATTTTGCAGACATGACCATGCACATTTTGGCCGTTACAGTTGTTCAAACTGGCCTTACACATTCAATGAAACTGGGCGATGGACCAAAGATCTTACTGAAAACGTTCTTTCCAAAAAGATTGTTGGTTCATGAAGATCTTTCTTTTAACTAAAGATCTTTTTGTCGGATGAAAATATTTTTTACATAGTTAATACGGTTGAAAAAAGACATAAGTCCATCAAGTTCAACCAAGGGATAGGTGGGGACGTGAATCCCAGAAAACATTGACGACTTCTTAACCAAAAATAATGGTCCATAATCGGTCACCTAAAATGATAGTTTGTTGTCAAATTTTAACCAAATGTTCATTTTGGTTGAAATCATGTGTTTTGATTTTTAGGCTAATGGTGAAATTTGTCTGACACCATTTGCTAGTGACTGTTTCATAGACATGGCTATACATATTTTAGTCCACTTTGAATGTTCCAGTTGTTCAAAATGGCCATACAAGTTCAACAAAACTGGGTGATGGACAGAAGCTCTTTCTGTGAATTTGTTTTTAAAGAGAAACCTTTCATCTATGAACACTCTTGGTTTAAACTAAATATCTTTCGTCCAACCATGGAACGAAAATTTTGAAGCAAGGATGACTTTTCAGATGATAATGGTCTGTCACAAGTCAGCTAAAAGGATTGTTTATTGTTACATTTCACCCAACAAAAGATTGTGTTGGTTGAAATTGTCCATTTTGATTTACTTTAGACTAATGTGTATAACCACCTTTAGCCTTCTCTATGTTGAGCTTGTGCTTTGTACTGTCCCCCTAAATTTGGTACATTACAGTGGACCTGTTAGTTCATCATGCTAGTTTTTTTTAAATACTTGTATGAAATCACAATTCTGAAGCATCTTTTCTTAGACGTTATTCTGTGTTGTGCTGTGCCTTTGTTATAATACCTAGAAATATATGAATGAATTGACATTTGGGTGATACCAGTGAGGGTTGTATACTTGCACACTCTCACACTATTCAATCAGAGCTGGCAGTATTTTCAGTAGTTTCAACAAAAAGCTGCTGCCTTGTTGTTCCACAAGAAGTCTCATCTGGATAAAATACCTCACAAAAAACAGGAAAAAGGGACTCACATGGGTGCTGATAACCAAATAAGTGTTCCAAGGATGAGTGTCACATCAAGTCCATTTACTGAACCTGTATGGACAACTCGTTTCGGGACTGGACTAGTTCCTTCCTCAGGTCAGACACAATGAAGTGTATTGTGTATTGACCTGAGGAAGGGACTAGTCCATTCCCGAAACGAGTTGTCCTTACACATTCAATAAATGGACTTGATGTAACACCCTTCGATGGAACACATATTTGGAAATCAGCTCTTTGTGAATCCATTTTTCTTGTTTTTTTGTGACAATGACACTTTCCAACATGGTCATTAGATAGCAGGACATAGATCTGTTCAGTTCCCGTTATGATCATAAAGGTCTTTTATTTATCCTGTTGCGGTAACAAATGATTTCATGACTTGACTTCTCAGAACCTCATAGATCTTTCTAATGTGATACCCACTGTTTATAGGGGCTCTGGGGATGATATTCTCATTTGTATAACATCATTGGACCTCCATCGTAGTGTTTAGAAAACCATGAATCAAGAACAATTATTAGAATACATTAAAGTGCTGTACATAAACAGAAATATCTTTGGACCATTTCAAGGAGGCAACATTGAATTTGTTTTCTCTGAAGATGTCATAAATGACTGAATCCATGGCAACAAAGAGACTGGAGAGCACCCAGGTTACACAATACCGCGCACTGAGCTTCTTCCTAGACATGTCGGGGAAGATGTAATACTACTGAGCAAGTCTTTAAATCATGACTACAGGAGAAGCCAATTAGCTGTGTCACGAATACCTTGCTGGGTTTTGTAATATCATCTTGAAAAGCCATAAAAGCGAAAAACAAAATGTCCTATCAATAACTTCATCATTCCCTTTTCTCTTTTTTTTTAAACTACTTACTCTACTTTATGGGACAGTAAAAATTCTGTTTCAAAATGCCATGTTAGCTTATTTCTTCCCATTCAATTAACAGAAAGTTTCAAACAGAGACGACGTATTCTAATTCAACACCGAAATATATGAGAAAGAACTACATTACTTTGATGGTTTAGGTCTTATTATAACAGCACATATAGTGAAAAGTTCATATATTGATAAGAATATATAAATGTAAGATATGTAAGAAAGTAATAGTATAGTCAGTATTATACACTATGATTACCTAGGTTTCCTTTGCTTTAAAAAAATCTATTTCAAATATGAGTGGATATAAGTGAGGGATATTATAGTTTAGATCAGGGATCAGCAACCTTTGGCATTCTAGCTGTTGCGAAACTACAACTCTCAGCAGGACATTTTGGAGAAGACCTTAAAGTGCATGCTGCTAAGAAAACCCCCTTTCATATATTATATTAGGGCATATGCATCTTTCAGATGAGCGTATCCAGTGCAGGAAACATGCTCCATGTGGGAGCATGATTTCCCGTTGTGGACACCGCTCCTTTCACACTGCAAGGCGTTACTGTAGGCTTCATGCACATGGCGCTATGTATTTTGCGGATCCACATAGGACAGATACTGTCTGTGGTCCACATTTTGCAGCCAAGTACAGGACACGTTCTATCCTTTTGTGGAATGGACATATGGATGCTGAAAGCCCATGCATTATCAGTGTGCTTTCCACATCCTTATATCCGTTCCGCAAAAAGATATCTCTACAAAATGCGAACCACAGACCCATTGAAGTCAATGGGTCTGCAAAGAAAATAAAAATGCCAATGGCACATAGACTACATCTGTATTTTGCGGATCCGCAGTGTGCAGACTGCAAAATGTACTTGGTCGTGTGCATAAGGCCTTATCATGATTTATAATGCTGAGGGTCTCTGTCTGACTTTGCATATACTGAATTATACTGATGGCAATATGTCAATATAATTCTGTAGAAGCAAGGTCAGGTAGAGACACACAGGATTATAAATCAATGTAATGCCTCGAGCTCTGTGAAACGAGCAGTGTCCATAACGGAAAATCACATTTCTCTATGGAGCATGTTTTACAGACTGGACATGCTCATCTGAAAGAGGCCATAGGTAGAGGTCTCATTGAGCCAGGTTGGAGAGCTGCTGATTATCAGTGCCTCCCATATATGATGGCCGTTGTAAAATAAATGCCTGGCTACATCATTAAAAAACATGGGCTTTAAAGGGGCTCTTTCTTTTAGACAGCCCCTGTTCTTATGTTCTGAACATAGCGATGTGGCCCACCTTCTTGGTTAGGAGAAAGGCATAGGTGAGGGGCAGTGAAATGTTTCTGAAAGATGCAAAGGCCTGGAGAAAGAAGGGCCAGAGTGAGGGATACAGAAGAAGGAATGGAAATAAGGAACACAAAAAGAATATGAAATACCGTAGAGACGTATACTTAAAGGGGTTGCGCCAAGATAGAAATATATCCGTCATTCACAGGACAGTATCTATGGAATAGTATCTATAGGAGAGGGGATAAGTATCACAAGAATGGTTGACCTGTGCCCCTGTATGACTGGAGCAGCAGTTCAAACATGTGGACTATTGCTTCATTCAGTCTTTAAGGGACTGCTAGAGACAGCTAGACCACCACTACATTCACAAACGGGCACAGAACCCCACACTAAACAAATAACGTCTGGCCCTGTCAAACAAAGTGCTGATGGTGTGGCAGCTGCAGAGAGAGCAGACCCTCTAGGTGTAATGGCAACACCCCCATTGCTCTTAGAGGCTCATTTGCATATATTAAAACCATTATTTTTTCAGCAATGCGGAAATATATGAACATGGGGCCAACACAGATGCCTTCAGCTGCCAAGCACACATGTAACAGGTCAGCCAGTGTCATAGGGACAAATCTGCTGACAGAGGACTTTAACTGAAATGTAAATTCAAAGATTTTGTATATTACACATTTGATAATCCAGAAAGTATGCTAATCCAGTAAAAACTCAATACTCTGGAAACAAAAGACTGATGCAAGAAAATCTATGGGGAAATATGCTTTTATAAAAAAAATAGCTGTCAGCATTTCATTTTGAGATTTTGTCCTGAAGTTTCTCTTTTTTTCAGATACATTTCAAATGCTTTTCTGTGACTATCCAATAATCCAAAAGATTTTATAATCTGGTCTGAATGAAAAGAATTTTGAAGTGTTTGTAGCAGAATGTAGAACATTTCTCAAATGTTTTAAAATAAAGAACACATAACGTAACCCAACATCAAGCATACAAACATAATATCCATTATATTTTTGCAAGAGTAGCCCTTGATTCTATCGACACAGGATGGGGACATTCAGTTTGCAGTTTGTGTATTATTTTATACATTTTCTTCATTTGTAGTTATTCAAATGATAATTCCTTCAGAATTTCCAATCTCCTCCCGTGGTGACATTTATAAAATGATTTGGAGAACATTAAACTGTATCTTGTTACCCTACAGTTCCTATGTTTAGGTAACGGGCAGATCTGAAAGTCTCAGAAAATAAGACACAATCTGTATATTTGGCCAAGTTGGTGCCCTGCAGGCACGGCTTCAGAAAGTGGTCAGTCAGAGCTGTAGTATCACCCCAGGGTTAGGGAACTGTCAAGATTTCTTCATATTATTCCGTGTGACTATGAATCAGGCTTTGATGGACAGTTTAGCCTCCCTGCAACAACCGATGTTTTCTGAACAGGCTGAGCAGCTGCACTGGTGCATGAATAGGAATATCAGCAGGCCTTGATCAATCCATTCAATATTCTGCTTGCAATTTGTGTGCTTTTTGTTACCCTAAAGGGCTCCTGCACAAGGCCGAACCGCGGATCTGCAAAATACGGATACTGGTCATGTGCATTTGGCACTTTCCATGGTTCCTGTTGTAGAAATGACTATTCTAGTATGCAAAATGGACAAGAATAGGACATAGTCAATACTTTGCAGTGCTTGTATGCCTCAATTCTGTCAGCTATTGCTCCATTGTACTATGGTCATGATTAAGGACCAGGATGGACCGAAAAACTGGTGCCGGCCCCGTGTCTGTACGTCTTGGAGCACCTTAATAAAGAAATATCCTCTTACAATTCACTGGATATGAGTATCATGGTTTTCCTATTGGCAGACTTTTCACTATGCCACAGCACTGGCTATCAGAGTACTGCCCATTATTGATTCGCCCTTAAAATTTAAAGCACCAAAAACCTATTGTTTAAATCAAGTTTTTCTATACTAAATAATTTTTTTAAAAAATTTGCAGTGATTTTTAAAATTTTCTATATTTTAAAAATAATCCTTAAATCCTGTAGTCTTGTCCCCGGTCACTAGGCCTAAAATATGTCAAGACTTTATGTTCTTTGAGAGCAACCACATGGGTCATAGACATCTCACAGACCAGGGATGGCCAACCGGTGGCCACTTCTATGGGAGGCATGCTCTGTGACCTTTGCTGAGGTCAGGAGGGAGTAGATAAGCTGTGATATCACCTATTGTGAATGGTGGATCCTGTGTTGTCTATGCAAAGGCAATATCTGTCATTGTAATCCTACCTGTGATGATAATGGAATAGCTACTTAAAGGTTACCTGCACACAACAGGAAGTCTCAAGATATTATTAGACCTTGTGGCCAGTGTGAAAACTGAATATATATATACAGTACAGACCAAAAGTTTGGACACACCTTCTCATTCAAAGAGTTTTCTGTATTTTCATGACTATGAAAATTGTAGAGTCACACTGAAGGCATCAAAACTATAAATTAACACATGTGGAATTATATACTTAACAAAAAAGTGTGAAACAACTGAAAATATGTCTTATATTCTAGGTTCTTCAAAGTAGCCACCTTTTGCTTTGATTACTGCTTTGCACACTCTTGGCATTCTCTTGATGAGCTTCAAGAGGTAGTCACCTTGGAAAATCCATAGACATAACACTATTAGTAAATCACACTATAAACATCCCAGCAAGAATAGCACCCCAGGTGCATCCATACCTAAACATTTACATACTGAACCCCAAAAAAGCAGAGCATTCACAAACAAAAATTTCCAAAAAATCTCTCAATACACCTCCAACTCAGTACAACAAAAACCCAAACTTACCACTACTCAACACCCTACTATAACATCTACTATAAAACCTCTGGTCACTTCCACTACCCCTTCTACCAATTCTAAAATACCTCTGGTCAATTCTGCTACCGCTTCTATCGGACTTCCTCAGGCCCCGGTTATCCATACATACGGTTCACCTCCCCATATTACCCCCACGAAAGGCCATACTCCTCTTTGTTCAACTACCCCCACAGTTCCTCCTACCATTTCACATTTTCCTGAAAACGACCATTTACCTAAGACACACATCACTGATTTACCCACTGATGAATTTCGCTAATAAACAATCTGGGCTTTGTCCCACGTCCCTTAAGCCTGACACATCTGCCCTGACCTCTTTTGAGGAGATCAGCCTCTATCCATCACAGGAAGAGACCATAGGCATTGTCACCACCCCTCCCATCATGGTAATAGACAACACATATACTAACTCTAATGGCGTAGTGCCTTTTTTAGACCATGCCAGATCCTTGGCCAACCCCCCACCATCAAAAAAAGCCCCAACTACCCACGAGACACAAATCACACAATACTTCAAGCCAACACCAGGAAAAAGAAAATCAGAAATAGAGAGAGGAGGGGTTCAAAAAAGGAAAACATTAACCTCCAAAACCACCCCCCACACAGACCGCCTTCGATACAAACCTCAAACCATCCACAGTTAAGATATTCAATTTATCCAACTACAAACTGACAGCGTTTAAGACCAGTCTATTACAGAAGGGCTTATCATTTTGTCCCATGAACAACATAAATCCCTTTGAACTTTTCATTGATATGCAACAATACAGGAGAAAACTTACCGTAAAACGGCACTTTGAAATAGAAAAAATACGGAATCCCAATAGAAACAGTAATGAAAATACAGATACTAACCTAATCACATCCACTTATAAACACCAAGATGTAAGACCAAAATCTAACTTTTTCCCTACACACAACGAAGGACACATTATCCTCAGAACTCAAAAAATTACAGGATAATAAATACACCAATAGTAAACAAACCAACTTACATAGGAACGAGGAAAAGGCCCTAAAAAATTTGAGAAAAAATGAAAAAATAATTATTCGCCCTGCTGATAAAGGGGGGGGGGGCATTGTTATTTTAGACTACCATGATTACAAAGCGGAAGCAAATAATATCCTTAACGATACAAAATACTATCAGATCATTACCGAAAATCTTTTTCCACAAGTAATAAAAGAATTAAATTCCATGGTAAAAAAAGGATTTGACGATACCTACATTAACGAGAATGAGAAAAAAATCTTAATGCCCCGCAATCCTAACACCCCATATTTCTATAATTTACCCAAAATACATAAAAATACAGAAAAACCTCCTGGTAGACTGATCATTTCAAATACAAAATGCGCCACCAGTAATCTTTCTCACTTTCTCGATCTACACCTACAACCCCATGTCAAAAAACTCCCCAGCTACTTACATGATTCCTGTCAATTAATGAATTAAAAACAATCATCTGGCAACCATCCTTTGAGCTACTTACCCTGGACGTTACTTCCCTATACACAAATATCCCACACAAACTAGGTATTCAATGCATACAACAGACTTTAGCCAGAGACCCTACCCTCAAACTTTCCCAAATTGATTTCCTATCCAAAGGACTTGAGTTTATTCTCAAGAATAACTTCTTCATATATGACAACACACTATACCATCAGTTAACCGGGACCGCCATGGGAACGAAAGTGGCACCATCTTTTGCCAATATCTTCATGGGGGAATTTGAAGATCAGTATATTTTAAATTCACCTTTTAAAAAATATATTAAATACTACAAAAGGTACATTGATGACTTGTTCATCATATGGGACGGTAACGAGGATACCTCCATTGCTTTTTGCCAGACCCTTAATGAAACTAACTGGGGCATTTCCTTTACCCCCACGCACAATAAAACAAGTATCAAATTTCTCGATATTAGTATCAGCATACAAAACAACTCCATTATCACAAAAACCTTCAAGTCAGTAGATACTAACAGTTACATACACTACAATAGCTTCCATCACAAAAACTGGTTAAACAATATTCCCTATAGCCAGTATAAACGCATACGCCGCAACTGCACTACTCACGAAGACTACAAAACACAAGCCAAAATACTAAAAAATAGATTCAAAGAGAAAAACTACCCGAAAAAACTAATTTCTGACGCATACAAAATATGCGCAAGCTTCACTCAGGATGAATGTTTACAACCCAGAAACAAAAAAGATGATACATACAATCAGATAAACTTCATAACACAATTCAGTACATCAAATAATCTGGTGAGAAACATTTTAAAAAAACACTGGCATATTTTGCTACAAGATCCATACCTTGTGAGACATATATCTAAACAACCCAAAATTACGTTTCGTAGAGCACCCACTATCAGGAATCTCATTGCCCCAAATAAATTAAAACGACAAAAAATCCAAATGAAAGATAGAAAATTGATACAAAATAACGGGAGCTTCAAATGTCATGCGAACCGGTGTCTTTGTTGCAACATTATTTCCCACAAAAAAGATACTTTCATGTCTAGAACAAATGGAGTCATTTTAATCTCTATCTACTCTCCATATGGTTTTAGAAGTATCCCAGTTCATACAGATTAAGGATGAGGATGCAAGTACTTCATATACTGAGAGAAACCCCCACGTATATCCCAACATACATATACCTTCATTTCTTCTCCCTTATTTTATGATAAAGTTATTTACTCCATTGTTTTTTTAATTCATTTGGTACCCAATTGTAACTGTTTTTTATTCCCCCTTTTTTCCCCTTTTATCAATGATATGGATGCAAGTACCGAGGATGCATGTACTTTTAGATTAGCACATGCTAGTTGCTATCATTATATATTCTCAAAACAAGAGATATATAATTACAACCCCCTGGTAGCCATATCTTACACTCTGATAACAATAAAACACCAATTCAATACATTAAGGATACAGATGCCACAAATCTTTTATTATCCTTACTCTGACTTTGTAATATACATGTATTTCATCTTTTATGCTATTTTATTTTATATGTAACAAATGGTTGCTATTGACATTGTCAATTTATTTATTAAAAAAAAAAAAAAAGGCCACGCCCCCTTTTCACTCTACATGTGGACCTTGGCTCCAGTCAACGGACGACATTTAGCCGTGTTGCTGGTCAGCTTTTCAATAACCAGCGAAGTTCTACATAGTGGTTGTGGCTTCCCACAACTACTAGGGGTAAGCATATTATTTACTTTTAACCCCGTATGACCTATTGATTCGGCACATGTGGCGCGCCTTTTTTGTCTCTCTCTCTTACATAGTCACCTGAAATGGTATTCCAACAGTCTTGAAGGAGTTCCCAGAGACGCTTAGCACTTGTTGGCCCTTTTGCCTTCACTCTGCGGTCCAGCTCACCCCAAACCATCTCGATTGGGTTCAGGTCTGGTGACTGTGGAGGCCAGGTCATCTGGCGTAGCACCCCATCACTCTCCTTCTTGGTCAAATAGCCCTTACACAGCCTGGAGGTGTGTTTGGGGTCATTCTCCTGTTGATAAATAAATGATGGTCCAACTAAACGCAAACCGGATGGAATAGCATGCCGCTGCAAGATGCTGTGGTAGCCATGCTGGTTCAGTATGCCTTCAATTTTGAATAAATCCCCAACAGTGTCACCAGCAAAGCACCCCCACACCATCACACCTCCTCCATGCTTCATGGTGGGAACCAGGCATGTAGAGTCCATCCGTTCACCTTTTCTGCGTCGCACAAAGACACGGTGGTTGGAACCAAAGATCTCAAATTTGGACTCATCAGACCAAAGCACAGATTTCCACTGGTCTAATGTCCATTCCTTGTGTTCTTTAGCACAAACAAGTCTCTTCTGCTTGTTGCCTGTCCTTAGCAGTGGTTTCCTAGCAGCTATTTTACCATGAAGGCCTGCTGCACACAGTCTCCTCTTAACAGTTGTTGTAGAGATGTGTCTGCTGCTAGAACTCTGTGTGGCATTGACCTGGTCTCTAATCTGAGCTGCTGTTAACCTGCGATTTCTGAGGCTGGTGACTCGGATGAACTTATCCTCCGCAGCAGAGGTGACTCTTGGTCTTCCTTTCCTGGGGCGGTCCTCATGTGAGCCAGTTTCTTTGTAGCGCTTGATGGTTTTTGCGACTGCACTTGGGGACACTTTCAAAGTTTTCCCAATTTTTCGGACTGACTGATCTTCATTTCTTAAAGTAATGATGGCCACTCGTTTTTCTTTACTTAGCTGCTTTTTTCTTGCCATAATACAAATTCTAACAGTCTATTGAGTAGGACTATCAGCTGTGTATCCACTTGACTTCTGCCCAACACAACTCATGGTCCCAACCCCATTTATAAAGCAAGAAATCCCACTTATTAAACCTGACAGGGCACAACTGTGAAGTGAAAACCATTTCAGGTGACTACCTCTTGAAGCTCATCAAGAGAATGCCAAGAGTGTGCAAAGCAGTAATCAAAGCAAAAGGTGGCTACTATAAGAAGAACCTAGAATATAAGACATATTTTCAGTTGTTTCACACTTTTTTGTTAAGTATATAATTCCAAATGTGTTAATTCATAGTTTTGATGCCTTCAGTGAATCTACAATTTTCATAGTCATGAAAATACAGAAAACTCTTTGAATGAGAAGGTGTGTCCAAACTTTTGGTCTGTACTGTATATTGTGACAAGGAAAGTTAAAACACTAAAAATCACTACATTTTTTTTTAAAAATCTGTTCAAAATCTGATTTAAAAAGTCATTTAAATATCTATCGGCCAATTATCGGCCGACAATCGGCCAACCTCAGTTTCTATGTCTAGGTTCCTTTAAGATGCGGTTGGATACTTTTCGTTCTTTGTATTATGTTTAATATTGCTACAACGATTTATGTGGGTGATAATGTAAACCAGTGCCAGCTGGCAGAACCGATGACATCATCCTTGGCTGTATATGTTTGTAAAAGAGCCACTGTTTTGTTTGCTAAACTAGCAAGTCACACGCTTAACACTTTCTGTTGATTTTCAGCAAAAGATAAAGGCAATTTTTTTTCCCCGAGAAAAATGACAGTGGTGGATAAGAGAGTAAATAGAGCCTTGACAAAACCCCTCTGATTAAAATGAAACTCCCAAGTTGGTCTTCATTGAGAATCTCCAATTAAGAAATGTATAATGAACAAATGCTGATCAGTATTTGCAATGATAATATTCTTTTGGCAGGAGACAACTGGAATCTGTTCATGTTTATTAGATTCTGAACAGAAGAAAATGAATGCTCATCCATTTTATTCTCTCAAAGTAATTTGTCAACACAATACGGCAGCCAGGAATACTGGGTAATGGCATTCAGATGAGCCTGTGCAATGCGTCATATTCCTGCCTCTTACTTCCTTCCATGTAAGTTGCTAAAGACAAAGTTGATTATTCTCTAAAATCGACACAAAAGACTCTACTGAGTTTTGAAGGTCATATGATTTGGTTGTCTGTGTGAATCTATAAAAAAATCATAACCCACGGCAATCACAAAAACACTTCCATTTTCCATCTAGAGGTGTTGAACATCCTGTGCCTCGGAGTGAAATCTGTAACAGGTCCTCTAATTATTAGGCATTATTTATACACTAATCAGTCATGACATTAAAGGGGTTGTCTCATCTGAGACAACGGGAGCATATCGCTAGGATATGCCCACACTGTCTGACAGGTGCAGGTTCCCCCATCACCCATGTGCATGCGCAGCCGCCCTCCATTCATTTATATGGGGCCATGGAAAACAGCTGTGATAGCTTGCCTATTACCGTTGGGCCTATAGAAGTGAATGCAAGCGGTGGCTGGTCATGCACGGTGTGCTCCCATTCGCTTCTATGGGGAGAGTGCTTCGTGGTGGCCGGACCAGAGTCCTCCAGCCTCCACTTGTGGGACCCATTCCTATCAGAAAATGGGGGCATATCCTAGATGAGACAACCCCTTTAAAATCACACGTCTAATATTATGTAGGCCAACGTTAGCAGGTCTGACCGATTAAGGCATGGACACACAAGGCCTATGACGGTGTCCAGTCCTCTGGTACCAAGACTTTGTTAAGGTAGTCTATCAATCACAGTTCGGCCTTTGTCAAAATCACTCAGATCCTTACTAGAGATGAGCGAATTAACAATTAGATCTGTCTCATCAGCTGGACTTCTTCTCCTGTGAACGCCTGTCCCCGAAGGTGAAGAAGAGCTGCATCATTGACAGGGCCTGACATTTAGCCTGACCCTAACAATTTCATGTCCGCACTGCTACTCTGATTGGTAGAGCAAGAGCACAGACTCTTTGGAGCAGCTTAAGCACAGGCAGATGCTTCTCTGATGCCGAAGCAGAGCCTGTGCCCCTGCTGTACCAATCAGAGCGGCAGTGCAGACAGGAAATTGCCAGCACCAGTCTCAGTGTCCAGCTCAAAAGACCTCTTTAAAGAACCACTCTTGACACATACTGACTTCACCTTGTCACATTACTTGGCAATTTACCTCTGTAAACAGATATTTCCCCCCTAAAAAATATGATTCTTACCTTGAACGGCCTGTATGCTTCGAGTCTGCACGACAATGCAGAGCTGCAGGACAAGTTGGGGAGCGCTTTCCAGAAATGTTGCAAGCAAATGCAACATACTCACATCTGCGTACTCGTACACCATCTTCCAGTAAAATCTCCACCTGTCATTCTCTCCACTCCGCCTGCTGCGAATCCCCAAATATATTGTATGGAAATACCTGAGATGAAGAAAAGACATGTTACTATATGAACACATAGACAATGAGTCTGAGAACATTTATGATTGAAGAGGTTCTCCAGGAAGACTTATCCCCACCACAGGTCATCAGTATCAGATTGTCAGAGGGCATCCCGCAGATCAACTGTTCGGGAGTAGCTCCTGCACTGGAACTACACAGCAGTGTGGTGGACGGACCTGGTTACTACAGCACTGCCTCCATTCACTTCAAGGAAGCAGCACTGCAGTAACCAGTTCTGGAGCTGTGATGCCTATTTCCGGCAACGGACCTCCTAAAGAACAGATGATCGGCGTGGATTCTGGGTGGTGGACACCCGAATATCTGATACTAATGACCTATGGTAAGCATAGGTCATCAATTCTTAAATCCTGGAGAACCCATTTAAAGATCCTTCAGAAACTACTGCTAGAAATTATAAACCAGTCAGGTTTATCTCTCATCAGTAATCTGATCAAAATCATAGAAGGTCCATTCATAATGGGCTTGTTGTAATAGGTGTCGTAACTGACATCACTTTTTACCATGAACTGCACTATTTCAGGCCTGACACATATACTGTATATTCATGTATTTCCTATGTAAATAGACTAAAACATTTTTAAAAGATATTGGCTCTTTGAAAATTCCCAGCACAGTTTGTATAATCTGTATATCTGGGGTTAGCGATAAAACATATGCCATGTCCTCCCTTATAGGAGCTGCAGCCTGGAATCTCCTCTGTGAGGTTATTCTCTATATAAAACAGACATCTGGAGGATGCAGTCCTGTGGGTCTCACCGAATTTCTTATCTCACATATACTGCTGCTTCAAGCTCATTTCCAACCGAGACTGGAATTGCTTTTCAACTGGTTTTGAAATACGTTTGATGATCACAGCACAATACACGTTAGCAACCGGCATTATTTTGTGCCTACTAAATCTAGGTCTTGTATTAAGCCTAATCAAGATTTTTTAGCGGAAGTATAGAAGGTTTTCCTTTGGTGTACACATGCTTCCTCCTTTGAACATACTTATTTTTTAAACATTGTTTTTTTTCTCCATAAAAATTACTTTCCATTTGATATTTCCCTTTCAATAAAGATGTTTGAAACATAAAAATTACTTTTCTAGTAAGCGTGACATCATAACCTTACTGCAACCTACTGTGCATTTCCTTGCCTATACCTGTTTCTCCACATATGGCCCCTACAAAATACTCATGTCCCCTTCCTCACCAAAAACATTATGTTACAAATTCTTCTTCTTAAACAGCTCATCTCATGAAGACAACTATTTTTCAAATTGTAGACAGCTTAACAATCAACTGAGCTGCATGGATCCAAATTGATAAACTCCTGGCGATACCACCAATGAAAGCTGCAACCAGCAACACCCAAGCAGTGGAAATGTAATCCTACACACTGGTCATTCATAAATAACCTCCTATGAATGACTAGATCCACAAGGAACATGCATAGTGAGAGGCTCTCCACTCTATCTCATTGAATGAGGTCCCATATGAGTCCCTTGTGTACATAACCTTACAGATCCAAATGAATGGGTTGTCTTCATAAGAAAAGCCCTTCAACTGAGTTCAATGTATACCACCAGTTCCCATAATCAAACTCTCTTTAACCAGGACCACTTTGAATGGTTTTTGCCAACCGAAGTACAGATGTGTCCACACAGATAAGGATAGAGATGGGTCCACCCTTGACTTTCCTCGACATGGATCCATCCTTATGTTTCCTCTTAGCTTAATACCAGGAGATGTGGTGAAAGATGACCAGGTTTGGAACAAAAAAATATTTGTGCTGTCCACAATTTTTTTTTCATACCTGGTCATCTTACACCATACATTTTGGGACCTCTTGAGCCAAGTGGATAGGGAAAAAAAAGGAAACATGGCTACAAAAGAGGGAAGATAAGGCAGGATACATCGGCATATAAGGCTACTTTCACACTGGCGGCAGGCCTGATCCGGCAGGTGAAGGGTGCTGCCGGATCAGGCCTGCCGCAGTGACATGTGTGGAGCCGGAACCGCGCTCCGGCCCCACACATGTCACACAGTACATACATACACATAAACATAAACATACACACACATATAGACATACAAACACACATACATACTTACATGCTCCCCGGCAGGTCTTCGGAGCGTCAGAGGGACAGGACGGCTCACACAGGTCACGATTCCGCACAGCGCCCTCTGCTGGGCGCCTGGTGGAATCATGACGATTCCACCAGGCGCCCAGCAGAGGGCGCTATGGGGAATCGTGACCTGTGTGAGCCCTCCTGTCCCTGACGCTCCGAAGACCTGCCGGGGAGCATGTAAGTATGTATGTGTGTTTGTATGTCTATATGTGTGTGTATGTTTATGTTTATGTGTGTGTCTGTGTCTGTATGTGTCTATGTGTAGCCGGATCCGTAATGGACTCCATTGAAAGTCAATGGAGGGCGGATCCGGTTACCATTATGGTCACACCAGACGGATCCACCCCCATTGACTTGCATTGGGGGTCATTCCGGATCCGTCTTGGTGCGGATGCCTGGACCGGAGAGCAAACCGCAGCATGCTGCGGTTTGTTCTCCGGTCTGAAGACGGAACGGAATGCTTTCAGGAGCATTCCGTTGTCTTCAGTTCAGTTTTGTCCCCATTGACAATGAATGGGGACAAAACTGAAGCGTTTTATTCCGGTATTGAGCCCCTATGACGGAACTCAATACCGGAATTTTAAAACGCTAGTGTGAAAGTAGCCTAAGAGTATATTCGAGACCAAGTGTATCACCCATATACCCCCTTCTGAAAAGGTTTCAAATTCCTATTTGTTAGACACTAGAACAGGTTCCCTAACTAAAGTTCATCAGACTACATAAAATGTGTTTTTGCCACCAGGCTACCAATGAATGGGAAAATTAATGAAGGACATTTTTATAGATGATGAGCAATGATAAAGACTTGGCAGACTTTAAAACTTTACAGCTGGGTTTCTAAGTAATAGCTCATCTTCTGACCTCCGTAAATGACTAAGAGAGCACAAGCCTATAATTGAATTGCATTTGTTTTTCTTTTGTGTTAAGTAAGATAATTATTATTGCCAAGACATAATAAAATGTTACATCGCTGATAGATCCGACAGTCTAAGTCCAATCCCAAATGTGCAATATCCAAGAAACCAATGGAATGCCGAACAAAGGGCCCAATATTCATTTGATATTTTTCAAGAGAACAATTTCTAAAAGTTGGAATCGTAAAGATGTGAAACAAATGCTCTTCCCTGAAGCAGGTGCCTGGCAAAAGGTTACACTTTACTTGGCTATTGTCAGAACTCACTCTGTTGTACCTGAAATCACGTATTTTATATAACGTTGCACAAAACAGAAATCAAAAGAAAGCAAATTGGGGACTGTTACATTACATAGCAATGTACGTAATGAAGAATTACATTCCATGTAAAGTGTATAATTGGCTGTCTTCTTCAAATTATATAAAAACTTTTTAGCTGTTCCTTAATGATATTGTTATCTACCTGAGCAAATATCACCCAGTTTTTCAGGACTCCTGAACGGCAAATCAGTTGAATCAGTCCAGGCAGATCTTCTATTCAGGAGTTTCTGCATTATTGGCCATTATTGGTTCTTCAAAATTCAGGTTATTAGAATTTGTATTGTGTTTATTCATTTTTTTGTTTTTATTTTTTCATTTATAAATGTTTTTTTATATTGCATTGTTTTCATGAATAATACACAGCTGATGAAACATCATATTGGTTTGAAAAAGGGACACCATTGACCATATTTCACAGTCATGACCATTTAAAAACAAAAACAACCCAATTCCAGATTAGGGATGGGACCCCCACGATCATGCATTGATGACATATTCTAAGAACTAATCATTGATGTAATATTCCAGAAACACCTTTAACTGACTGTACTCCTATTTCTTTCATCACATCCTATTAATGTCCAGATACGTTGAGATGACTTGACTGCCACTGCCTTGGAGTTGCAATGCAATATGAGACGTACAAGGTCTACATCTCAGAAGCCTGCAGGCACAACACATCTCAACAAATTTTCTTCACTTCATAATTCAGAGTGCTATATTTATATATATAGAAGATTTCTGAAACATTCCTACCTATTCCCGCGGACGTGCTCCACAGCAGGCAGTGCTGCTGAGTCCAGTTCCTAGAGAAACCATGCTGGCCCTGTGTGCAGGAGCACTGGCCAATCAAAAGTAATACTAGGACATCCAGATTCATGATGTCATCACCGGTGTCCAGTTTCCAAGGCAACCAAGCCGGGCCTCAGTCTGCAAGAGCACCAGCCAATCAGGAGTGATGCCGATGTCATGACATCATAGGTATCATGTGACTCGGGCATCCCATGTGACTGATCAGGCTCCCTATTTAGACAGGCAACTAGTGGCCAATGTTGCCTGTGATTTGGTTTCTTCACCACACTAGCTTGTTATACTGCATATACTTGTGGATTCTTGGACCCCTGCTTGTTTCTGACCTTGACTCTTTGCCTGATGTTTTGGATTTGAAGGGACTTCCTGGCGTGACTTTCTGGCTTGGTTTGTTTCCGAATACTGGTTTCTGATTTGACAGTCGCTAGATTCCCCTAGTAATGACCTAGTAATTGACTTGTCTTCTGTGTTGGTTTGGTTCTAGATCTCTTGGCCTGACCCAACGTGTATGATATCCGTTTCTGTGTTATATGTAACTACGTATGTTATCTTGCACTTGTACTTCCCTCGTAGGCCCCTGCACTTAATTAGGAAGGGACTACCATCCAGTTGTGGACCGTCATCTAGGACGGATTGTGCAAGTACGTAGGGACATTTACATTTTGACGTCAAGAAAAAAACAAAAACCTAATTTTGGAAAAGTGCGAACAGATAAAATCATTTTAACAAAACTAAAGATTCCATTATAATATGTTTCATTAATTCGTCACAGACCATGATGACACCAAAAGTTGTAATTATTGAATTATCAGGTTTTCTGTTATCAACTATGAAACAATGACATGGTTATCAGTCATCCTATCACAGCCCCCTGAAGTATCCCCCTGAGATGACCTCTTCTTCATGAACTACTTGATTTACCCCATCTCTTGCTCCTAAAGTTCAATCAATGGACTATGCCTCAAGAACACAATTCCAAACATTACAAAGTGTCAATTAGTCTTCTATGTAGACAGTATCAATGGCCTTAATGGCATCTGCATACTGTAAATTTCAACAGTGTTCTCAGCTTAGCTCATCAAAGGGCAATACAATTAGTTTTCATGATCTCCCAGCAGAAAACCCCAGCTGTATCTTGAAATGGAGAGCATACATTTGTGCCATCAATGAATAGAGGGTTCTCATTAGCTTCACATTCACAACTAGGGACACTTGCTATAGATCTATTTTATTAGGTACTTGCCATTTTTTTTGCATTTTTCTGCAGTCATGAAAATACATCTAAAGTTTTTAATATAGTTTAATCCCCTAGTGACCTGCCTGTTTTGGGCCTTGGTAACCAATATTTTTTTTCATGTTTTCATTGTTGCATTCCAAGACCTATAATGTTTTTATTTTTCATGTAGCCATATGAGATTTTTTTTTGCGGGACACGTTGTAGATTTGCTGTACACTTAACTTGTATTAACTCTTTCTGGGGGATGGGAAAAACAGCAATACTGCCACCACGTTTTTACATTATAACTTTTGCGGCATTCATTTAAAAAAAAAAAAAAATAACATTATACCTTTACTCTCTGAATCAGTATGATTATAGTTACATCAAATACATATATTTTTTAAAAAAATATTTTACTACTTTTGCACAATAAAATCCCTTTTTAAAAAAGAAGAAAATGTTTTTGCATCGCCGAATTCCATGACCCATTACTTTTTTTTTTTCTATGGAGCTTTGGGAAGCCTTGATTTATGTACTTTTCATTGTTATTTTGGAGAACATAACACTTTTTGATTGCTTGTTATTTCATTTTTGGTGCCGAATAAGTAAGAAACAGTAATTCTGGCAGGTTTTTTTTTACCGAGTTCACCGTATGGGATAAATTACATGATAATTGTGTGGTTTGGGTCATTGCAGACAGGGTAAAACCAAATATGCGGAGGGAATTTTATTTTTGCTATTTTTTCTATTGAAAATCTTTTTTTCAATGGAAAAAAAAAGTGTTTTTTTTAATTTAATAAACCCTTTTTTATCTGACATGTATATTGTACTACTTGCATTCCCCATATAACGACAATTCTGGAGCACCCTTTCATATATTTCTATGTTGCACCATTCCTCTATTATTCATAATAGACTTTATGAATGAATTACTAGAAGTCTGCAATAGGTCCAACCGGTTGTGGGTGTGCCCCTGTGCAGTCTGACTGCAATGGCACCAGTGGCGTACCGCCAATATAGGCAGCCCACGCAGCTGCTATGGGGCCTGTGGCGGGGGGGGGGGGCCCGGAGTGCATGGAAGGCCCGCCCCCCATGTCTGTAGTTATGTATTTATCATTGCCACAGTCTTCCGTCCGGAGTCCCTATCTGGAGCTTGGGCAGGCCCTCCTTCCACTCTTCTCACTCCCCCCCCCCTTATGTGCAAACCGCTAATGAGCGATGTCCCACCTGTGAGCTGTCTCCGCCTGACCGACCCTGACCCAGCCAGTGACATACTGCAATGCCGCTCATTCTCCTCTGTTTGCTGGTCACTCACACTGCACTAGCCAATCAGCATTTAGTGCTGCAAAGCTCCTGCTGCCGATTGGCCAGTGTGCAAGTCGCAGGCTCAGCAGACTGCAGAACTGTGCAGGCGGGTGGATGGGCAGGGCGGCAGTCTTGTGCTTACCACGCTTACGTCACGCACTGCGGCTGACAGTGCCACCACCTGCCTCATTCTGCCACCAGTTCCACAAAGACCCAAGTCCCAACTCCAACCAGTCCCCAGCATTGCCGGCTTACCCCTGGCCTGTTTTGTGCCACTGTCAGTCTGCCACGAGGACAAAGTAAGTTGTACACTCACAGCAGTGAGTGAAATGGGGGGATGATGGTTATTGGGGGGAAGAGGGCAGCAGCAGCAATCAGAGTTCCTGCAGGGTTGGGGGGGGCACTGTTCTATAAGGGTTAATATTATATAGAGGATTCAGGAGGACAGTGTGCCCCCCCCAATGAACTCTGCTGTCGAATTGCTAATTTAGATGACAATGTCATGAGGGGATGGTTAGTGGGGGGAAGAGTGCAGCAGCAAGCAGAGTTCCTGCAGGGTTGGGGGGACACTGCACCGCCCCTGTCATTTAACCCCTCAGGTGCCGCAATCAACCAATCAACGCTTATCGCGGCACCTGCAAGTGAAAGCGGAGGGATGTGGCTCCCTCTGCCTTCCGATCAGAGCCCGAGCAGTGAAATTGCGGGGCTCTGGTCAGTTGCCATGGCAGCCTGGACGCTGCTAATGCATAGCTCAGCATGGAGACTGTAAAAGTCCTATTCACCTTAATAGATCTCTATTTGGGTGAACAGGAGAGGAAATCAAAAGATCCTATGTACTAGCCCGCTCTGGGGGCTAATAGTAAAATAAAATAAGTGAAAGTGAAAAAAAATAAAATAAAAAACACGGATATATTAAACGTTTAAATCACACCAATTTTACATATAAACATATATAAACAATAAAAAAATAATCATATTAGGTATTGCCGTGCCCGAAAATGTCTGCACTATTAAAATATTTTAAAAAAGAACCTGTACGGTGAATGCCGTAACACAAAAAAAATTAAAAACACGCAAGGGCAGGTGGTGGAATTAGAGGGCCCAATTCAGATTCTTGCTATGGGGCCCAATGATTTCTATGAACGCCCCTGAATGGCACTAATAGATATATAAAAAATGATGATCTACAATTACTTTTTTTTAAAAAAGGGAATCAAGTAGTTACTAAAATAGATATGTCAGAAGAGGTAAGAGGTTCTCTTTAAAGTGTAACTCCAGGGAAATTGTCATTATTAATATATTGGATTTTCTAAAGTAATTTCCGTGGTGCCCTGTACACCATGGCTTCATAACACAGGAATGTCAAAAGTGCTACATGTTACTGGGCTGTAGGGAAGCAGTGTAAAAACGCTTCTCCCTACTATGACATCATTTCCTGCTCTGCACCCATTAGCTGAAGCTGCACCTCATAGACATCCTCCTCTTGAGAGCTGCTTTTCATGGACATGTAATACAGACACACAGTGCACACAGTTATGTCTGGGATGTGTCTGCAATCTTCTGTGGGGCACTGCTGTTAGTTATATTGGTGAAAATGAGGTGACAGACTCCCTTTAATTTCTTTGTTTTGTGTCTGGATCAGAAAGCAGGGGAAATTGTTTGAATGCAGCAAACAGCTCCCATTTATCATATGGACATTGTCTGGATTCAAATCACCATCCACATCAACGTTCACATACTGTACATACACATACCACGTAGCACAGAAGTAGGCGCTCTAGGCATAAATATAAAACACTACAATATAGTGTATTATATTTTTTACTGATTAAAAATTACACAGTGCATATGCAAACGTAATAAAATGTATAAGAGCGACAATAACAAATGGTAAATAAAATATCCATATGTAAAATTTTAGACTCTGATGTGGCCATCAATGGCAAACAATAGTGTTCAATGCTGAAAGCAGGTTCTGTGTTGGTACTAATGATGGTCGCATCACATTTCGCAGGGGGGCTGGAGTAGCTACTGTCATCATGCATAGGGCGGACCCAGACACAGGAACCACACAAATGCCCGTGCTACACAACATGCTCTTCAGGGTATCCAGCAGCTCCCCTGGCCAGCTCAAACACCAGATCTCTCACCCCTTGACAATGTCTGGGACTGGATGGGGGCAACAGATCTCCCATACACAGCAGGCAACAACCACCTTGGCTGAACTATGGGTTCAAGTCGAAAGAGTCTAGAATGACATGCCATAGGAGGCAGTGGCAGACTGGCCATAGACCCTAGAGCGAAATTTCCAGGTGGGCTAATGCCCAGGGAGCTGCCCAAGCCCTCCTCATGGCAGCTGGCCAGGTACATAATGATCTGATGCTCTCAGCATTAATGCTAGGCACATGAAATACTCATGCACCTGGCCTGTAGCTGTAGACGCCCTCCTGAATTCAACTGTATCACCGTCCTCACCATGATGATAGGGCAGTATTTTATGCTGCACTATGGTATTTGGTTTTGTTGGGGCGGTAATTTGTGCTGCACAATGGTACTGTTGGACCTGTCTACTTCTGTTATCCCTACTTGTGGCTTGAGTTGGCCCTGCCCAATTGTGTTGCCTCGCCTCCTGTCAATTTGGACTCACCTACAACTTGGGGACGCTTTTAGTTTTTTTTTTTCCAGGGCTACTTTAAGTTACCTGTCCAAACTTGTCAGGAGGATATAATCCAGCATCTGTATGCCAGAGTGGCCGCCTGCATCGCAGCAAGGGGAGATCCCAACCAGTATTAATGAGACCCTGCCTCAACATATACCCTGCGGCAGAACACAAAATAAAGGGGGCACCATCTTGGTTGTGTGATCATTGACCAAGCACCACTAGACTTTTATACTTTGTCAATCTTAGCTCAATCACATTAAATTTCCTAGGTGTTTTCATTTTCCAGTACAGTTCTTGTAAAATTGTGGCAATAAGTATTTAGAAACAGGTTTGACATGGCTTTATATACAGTATATTGCTGTGAATACATTGTAATAAATGATAAAACACCAGTATTCCGTTTTATACGTGCCCTTTGTTCATAAATCTAGCACAAAAATGACTTAATTTGCTTCAAAATCCATGTATCTTTTAATCTGGCATGAAGCTGTCTGTGTACTTGTTACAATCCCATTTTATCAAAGGGCAGCACACTTGGGCAAAACAAACCTGACTACTTGACATTAATTTACAATAGCTGTCACTGCCGATAAAATACAAGACTAAAGTGTCACTTTTTATGCATACTCCATGTCATGTTCAGGGCTCTCTTTTTGAAAATTGTGAGCATGGGAAAAGAGAAGTTCTTATCTGAGAAATGTGCCTTCTGATTAAAATGAGATGACCATTATTCCCCTTAAAGGAGAATCGGTCGCCAGGTGTATGCTGCCCTATCTGAGGGCAGGGTTTCTGCTGCCCAATCCTAAACATTTAAAGCTATATACAGTAAATATCTGCTTCCGTACACGAAAATGTAAAAAGATTTTACCAACTTAACCTGTAGTAATATACAAAATGGCCTCCACAAAAGATAATATTCCGAAATACTGTTTCATGTAAAATCCCCTCAAAACACAAGGGGGCACGATCTCTGTCTGGAGAAGAAAAAGTTCATTCTCTGGAGGTGACAGTTGGTGAAGTTTCTTCACCATGAGAGCTGTAAATCTGTGGAATAGGAGGTGACCAGAATAGGAACAGGTGACGGCTTTCAAAAGTGGCTTCAATAACTTTCTAGAACAAGCCATCATTAACGTTTATATAGATATACAGAATGCTTGTCTTGAAGGTTGATCTGGACTGGTTGCCACTTTGGGTTGGGAAGGAAATGTTTCATTTTTAAGGTGGACTGGTTCATGTAATTCGGGTTTCCTACCTTCTCTAATAAGGGGAAACAATATTTTAAAGTTTAGTCATACTGGTTGCCCTTGATGGACATATGTCTTTTTCGAACCATACTATGTAAGTAGGTTTACATATATCTCTTTGTCCTTCAAAGATGTTTTAAGATCCACTGTACATTAGCCAGCGATAGGCCTGCTGAAAGGAACTGCTCCGTCCTCCTTTCTTGAGCTACTCTGTGCTTTATGTGGTGGTATAATGCAGGCATTTAGATCATGAACAATACGTAAGAACCTAAGAAGATGAGGAGTGCATTTCTTACCAGAAGATTACCTTCAATTTATGTAGCTAATAGCTCTGTAAATCAAGCCTTATCATTAAGCACTAACATCACATTGTTGTGCCTCTGGAATAGCTGTAATTCAAGCTCGGCTCAGTGTTGAAAGAGAAATGTGTCAGAGTATGTGAAGATGCTTGGTTTTTCCTCTATGAGCTCTCCAAATCTCACAAAACACATCGGCCCTGTCCACCATCAAGGATTATTGGATTCATAATCCATGTTTTATTCTTTAGCCTTGACATAGAGGACACTTATCCAGGAACCACAGAGGTCATTCATTCACTCATAAGTCATTGTTACAAATTTTGGCTTGTTGCACAGGCATATAAACATGAAACAGCAACATGTTGTGATATAAGAAAGATTTTGGGGCGCAATGGTCCCATCATTACTTATACAGGCATAGCAGTTTAAATGTACGTGTGGGTCAACATGGATCCACTCACATTATTTGTTTGGCTAATGAGTGGGGGGGGTAAGGGGGTTGGTCCACAAAAGAACAGCCATCCATGACCTATTCTAAGGATAGGCCATCTATGTATACGCCTAGAAAACCTTCTGATGCAAATTTATTGATCTAGTGAAAAAAGATGGACATTTCGGGGGTGGGGGTGGGGGGAGGATGAGGAAGTTTAAAAGGGTTTTCCGATATTTTCTAAGTGATGACCTGGATAGGTCATCAGTGTCTGTTCGGTGGGGGTTTCGACAGCCAGGACCCTCACCGATCAGTTGTTCGATAAGGCACTGACGCTCCTGCGAGCCCCACTGTCTTCTCACAGCTCAGCCCATTGTATAGGGGCTGTGCTTGGTATAGAGCTCAACCCCATTCACTTCAATGGGGCCAAGCTGCGCCTAGGCCTTGTGAACGATGAACATGGCCTAGGGAAATCTAAAAGAGAAGGCTGTGGCGTTACTTCAAGTGCTGATGCCTTCTCGAACAGCTGATTAGTGGGGTGTCAGACCCCCACCGATAAGATACTAGGAGGATAGGTCATCTGTAGTAAAATCGCAGAAAACCCCTTTAAGTAAAAACTATTCCTTTAAGTGAGGCACAATTGGGACACATAAGGTAGGGTAATATTTCTAGTTTCCCACTCAAACACCCTATTAGAATTGTTCTGTCTAAAATAAAAGATCTTTCCAACATTTTTTTTTTACAATATTCACATTAACAATTTTAAAAATGAACCAGCCTCACAATTATTAGTGAACAGATTTTTGGCCTTAGGATATTAGTTTGTATAATTGTTTCTACTTATATATGATTAATGAGATCCAAGAATCAGACGTTACACAATACAGTACTTTAAAGATGAGAGTTTAACAGCTACATTTAAATACACCCATCCGGATATGCATCTGCTATGTACTATATATTTTGGCAATGTAAGCAAATTGAACAAATTTCAAATTTTGAATTGATATAAACTTTCCCAGAATATTCAAAAATCTGAGGTAAACTTAAATGGGCATGCGGGATTCAGTAAGTAATGTTAAACAATCTTTTACTATAATTTTTCAAAATCTCTACTTCAGTCATTCATTAGGAGCCTTGATTATTTATTTCCAGTGAATACAAATCTACCCTGGTCATATGATGCAACACCAACCAATTGGTCTCACTGTTATCTAAACTACGACCAAAATGAATAAAATACAATAAATAATATACCGTAAACACATCTTTATTGATACAATTGACACCTAACATGATAAAGGGTGGACATAAAATGCAGCAGACATCTGTCCAGGAGGACACAAGAGGGTGTCATGACATTGAGTCGTAAAGTAGTAAAACAGTTCAGGACTGCACGAAAAATAGAATAACCCTTAAGAATGATCACGATAAAAAAAAGCAATACTGAAACTGAATGGAAAACCAAGAAGACAAGCATAAAGCACAGCGGCAAACAGTAACAATACCGACTAAGTGAGGAGCACCCTCAACCCAACACCATTCCGCCCAGAGACTTCTTAAGGAAGGTGTATCTTTTGTTCATTTTGGTGGGTCTGGTCATGTGATGGACACATGGGTGCTCCGTGTATAAGACAAAGCTCCGATACATGACCAGGGCAGATTGTTTTTATCTACTGAAAGTAAACAATAAGATTTGTATTGGATAACTGCAAGCAGAGATCTTGATTAATTGATACAGAAAGTATATTAGAACAAATTTTATTTAAAAAACTGAACTATAAAACCATGTTAACAATTTCTTGCTATGAAGATTTTCACTTAAAACATACCCCTTTACACACATTTTCTAACAGTAGACATCTGGTTCATTGAAAAAATGCCACCAAGCACTTGTGTCCTGTAGCCTTCATGCCTTGCATTCTGATTAGACACAAAGGGTGATTAGATGTTATCTCAAAACTTTAGTAAATAAAAAAAGAACCACACTCATATCCCCTAAATGTGATAATCTGAGGGATAATAACATGAAGAAAAGCTCCTGCATCTTTCCCAGGTGTCAATGGAGACTGTTCAGGGGAAGAGATGACAGTAACAGAGTGTGACTGATAAGAGGGATGGCAACATGAAGAAAACTGCATGTTCTCCGTTCCCCTGGAGTTACTTGGGTCTGTACAGGGGGAGAGATGACAGGAGGTGATTGCTAAGAGGGGTGATAACATGAAGAAAAGTTCCCAGATTTTTCTTCCCTAGGGTCTGTACAGGGGGAGAATGATAGTAACAGGCTGTGATATTCCTTCCTGCAGTGACTCGCCCTTCCAACCCACCCTTACGCACAACCAGGATGTAAAACTTTTCATCCTGTTCCCCAATTCCAAATAATGCAGACTAAATAGTGAGACTGAAATCTTTTAAAAGCTAAGATTCTGGGCTTAAATATGTTCTAAGCCCTAACCTCTACATTCTAGTTGCGTCAAGCATTTAAAGTCGAGACGTAATACTGCTATCCTTTGCAGTAAAAAGGTTTAAATTTAGTTTTTTTAAATACTTTTCCAGCATCTGACATCTTCAAACTCTCATGCCTATTGAAAAGAAAAGAAATATTTCCAATGCCACAAGTAAACTGGCTCACCGAGGGAGAACCTGTTCTTTCTCCATTACTTCCAAACAGCCAGGGAGCATGACGTGACGCCTTGAACAGTCGGAACAATTAACGAGACTTTCATATGCCACGTGCATTTCATACATATGACTATTAATACATCAAATCTAGTATAAATCCCAATGGACAATGTGTTGTACTATATATCTATCACCCATGTCTTACAGGAGGGTCCACAGAAATCTAACAAGATGGAAAACAGAGGTACCGGTTTTTTAAATTGGTATGCCCATTTCAGACACTGACGGCATATTGCGGGTACTCATTCCTATCATGAGAATGGCAACCTCAAAGTGAACAGAGAACATAGTGGTGAAAGGAGAGGTGACCACGGATGCTCTCTCCTTTCATGACCACGGGCACTCCGAAAATAGCTGAGCTCATTTTAGAACTCCCTTAGCAGTAAATGGAGAGCATAGTGTAGATCCCCATTCTGGAGAGAAGATGGGACCTGCACACATCTGAAGTTGATGGCACATCCTAGCCAAATGCCGTCAATGTCCGAGATGGTAATACCCCTTTAAACGATAACTACAGACAGACAAAATACCATGGTTTAAGTGAATTTCTTTTTATTCTAGCCCCAGCCAAGTAGCTGTAAAAAATAACAGGAAATACTTTGTGGAGTAATATGTGGCTTGGATTTCAGAACAACATAACCTCCAGGAGAAATCTGTCAGTTCTGACAGCCAGGGAGAAGATGGATTTTACAGTGGGAAAGCTTCAGACTTCAGACAGTTTACAAAATTGGCTTTTGTTACTTTTCTTTATTTTGTGCTGAATAGTTCTGTGACAGGATTGATAAATCAGGCTGGTTAAGTCAGACCTCTGGCAGCAGTAGAAGAACGAGTATATAAGGTGCTCGGCATTATATATACATAGCTGGTATGGATGGACATTAATTCATGCAGATTAGAGAGAGCGGTAGATTTTAGCACTAAGGTGATACTGACAATACATGGTAACACTGTGTGTTCTTTGACATCACTGTGTGCATTATCCCCGTATTGTGACATTACCGTTAAGGATGAGTGAATCGACTTCGGATGCTTCATGCGAAGACAATTCACAAACTTCGTTGTAATACTGTAATACTGTCTTCGTACAGTATTAGAGTGTATTACCTCTGATGGGCCAAAGTTATTACTTCGAAGTCTCACAAGACTTTGCGTAATAACTTTGTGAATTATGTATTACTGTAAAAACCCTTGATACCAAACTCGGGTTCGGTTCCAAGGTACCACTTAACCAATTCCACCTTCTCTGACATCACTCAACCAGATATTGGTTGAATAAAAACTGACTTTGATTTCTGGTCCAAATATAGGGAGAAGCATCAAAAATGGAGCAGAGAGCTCTCAGTATTACGAGGAAAGTGCATGCAGGGGGTGGGCAGGGCAGAAAGTCTTTGAGGTGCAGTTTCTGCCAATTGTTGCAGAGTGATGTCAGATTTTGGCATCTTCACCGATGCTGCCAGTAACACTGTAATGACGATGGTCTATGTCCCTTGGCATCTCCTCTCTCCCACTGGGCACGCCCACCAGAGTACTCGATCCTCCGGCTGCTCCATGCTTAAAGGGGTTCTCCAAGTTACATTTATTGATGATCTATCCTCAGGATCACCTATCACCCAGAATCCCCGCCGATCAGCTGCTTGAAGAGGAGGAGCGTGCCAGCCGATCTGATATTGATGACCTATCCTGAGGATAGGCCATCAATAAATATAACTTGGAGAACCCCTTTAAGGCTGCTCATTCCCTTTCTCCTGCTCTGGCTGGTACACGCTCCTGTATGGCACGAATGCACTCTTCCTGGCTCATGCATTGACTAATCCGTGCACGGTCAATGACATTATTCCCTAGGAAATATATTTTCCATATGGAAGGTGTCTTGCTTGTGTAGTCCAGCAAAGGTGGGCTTATCATGTGTTCTGACAAACCATGCCTAATCTCTGCATATTGTACTGACTTTGTGCCTCCTGCCCTGACCTGTTTACCGTATTCCACAAACTCTGCCTGTCTTGACCTCGCCTTGTCCTTTGACCACCTTTCAGCCTGTCCCTTTAGTGGCAAGCACCAGTGCCTCTTGACCAACCTGGGCCAGCAGCCTCTGGAAACAGATAGCAGCCTGGTGGCCCTTGCAGCACATTCCAGAACAACATATGGGGGTCAAAGGTTGAATACCAGGGCACCATTTAGACAATGCCCTTAAGAGAAGCCCCAATTCATATCAATTCAATTGTGCAATCAGTCCACACTTGCTGTGTTACAAACATGCAGCCAGCTCCTTAGAAATCTGTTCTTGAGGGAAGAAAGTGAGAGAAATAATGGCCCTGGTATGTTAAAGTACATATTACTAATTGTGGAAAACTGCACACAAATCAACACAAACCCTTCTATTGATGTAATAAAGCCTATAAAATGGTTTTAAGGGGTTCTCAAGACTTCAATATTGATGACCTATCCTCAGGATAAGTCATAAACATCTGATCAGTGGAGGTCTGACTCTTGGCTCCCTGTGGGCCCCTGTGGGCTTTATGAGGAACTTGTGGTGCTCAGCATACCAACCACAGCACCGTACAATGACAGGGGCTTTGCTTGGTATTGCAATCCAGAACCATTCACATAAATGGGACTGAGCTGCACATAGGCCGTGTGACTGATGAACATGACATCACTAATCTAGGAAGAGACTGCAGAGCTGCGGCCTCTTCAAACAGCTGACCGGCAGGGGTGCTGGGAGTTAGATCCCCACCAATCAGATATTGATGACCTATCTTGAACAAAGGTTATCAATATAGACATTGTGGAAATCCCCTTTAAGCTGCTACCCCTATCTATTCTTGTTTAGGTGTAGAGCAGTGATATTGTGTCATTATTCCCAGAATTTTACATCTTTCAAAAGTGCAGAATTTCCTTACTATTGAATCCAATACAATTGTGTGTTCACCTTTCGATGTCTCTTTATCACACCGCACATTCATTATGTTGCCCAAGTATCGTAATTAATTTATCACTTGTACTAAAAGTACTTGTGTTTCATCCACGCGTAATACCATTCGGTGACATTCAATTTCATCATCTAATATGAGAAATGTAACGTCTGTGAATCCAGCCTTCATCCAGACTGCAGCAGTTTCCAATTACTGTATCACATTGTTGACTTTTTAATTAAATGGCATGACTGTGATATCTGCTTCACTGCACGTCTGTAATAAATATCAGCCGAAGTGAGAAGGAGCCAATGAAAATGGAATCTAATTATTTCCTTATTTATTAGGAGGAAAACATGTTACATTAATTTAGCCATTTTTTTCATTGTCTATGGAAGAGACCAAGTGGTGACATGACATTTACTTCTGAAAACGCATGGCTATGTAACGTATAAGGATATTTTGTTGTGGTGACCCTATTCAAGCGGTAAAGCATCTTGTGAAAGTCATACAGTGTAAGGGATTGGATCTGAATGCATCGCATACGTAAAGCCGAAAAGAAGACGCCACAGTTTAAACACGAATGATCATCTTCTATTTTTGGGTTTCATAACAAGCCTTATGAAATGAATTGCCATATAATGTCATAATGCCAAATGTTCAACATTGAACATGGACACGCAACGCAAATGTGCATTACTGGACTCATGGTGATTATAAGTTTGAGAACCCTTGAGAATTTTTGATATTTCTGCATACATTTCACCTAAAACTGCATCAGGTTTTCACTCAAGTCCTAAAAGTAGATAAAGATGACCACATCAAAGAAATGAGTCAAAAATAGGATGAGCAGATAACTGTATGGTAAAATTAGAGTTAGAGGTGTTTTCTATCAATGGTGTGACAATCAGGTGTGAGGGGGCGACCTGCTTTATTTAAAGAACATGGATCTATCAATGTCCGATCCTGAAAACACATTTGTGGAAGCGTATCATGGCACAAACAAATGAGATTTCTGATGACCTCAGAAGAAGAGTTGTTGATGCTCATCTGGCTGGAAATAGTTACAAGACCATCTCTAATGAGAATGGATTCCATCCATCCACAGTCAGACAGATTGTATACAAATGGAAGAAATTCAAGTTCAGATGGACCCAATCTGCTGTTATTCCTGAAGAAAGCTCAGAGCAGTAAATCAATTCTCCTAGGGTAAGGCCACATATTAAGGTTTATTTTTTTTATGTGGTTTTGAAGCCAAAACCAGAAGTGGGCTCAAAAAAGAGAAGTCATACTTTCTCTCCTTTTATGGTACACACCTGATTTTAGCTTTAAAAACTGCATCAAAAGACCTGAACATGTGGTTGCGTCCAAACATCTCTCTATCCTAGTTCAGGGTGCTCACAGATGGTAGCATTTTTCTGCAGTAACCAGTTTTTATGCTGCAGTAACCAGTTTTTATGTGCTTCATTAGTATCTACTGTGAAACTGGCCTGAATTACGTGGTTTAGCTACGAGGCAATTACCAAGACATAACTAATCTGTAGGGTGTAGAACCCCCTAACAATAGGAGAGCTCTAACTGGGCATAAGGACCAGTGTTGTGTAGTACAATATACTTTTGTTTTCTACATCTAGGAAGGGGATAGAGCAGAACATACCTTTGTCTAAGGGTACCGTACCTGCACTCGATGCGGATTATGTGCGTTTTTTCCACAGAGTAGTAAAGTACCAGCAAAGTGAATGAGATTTGGCAAATCTCAAATACACTTTGCTTTTTTCTTCCCTGCGGAAATTGACCAGTTGCGCGGATTTTAAAATCTGCAGCATGTCAATAGTTTGTATGATTCCTCATCCTCTGTAGTATGTTTTTCCCCATAGACTTCAATGGGGTTGTGTCAGGACTGGCAAGCTCGCTCGCGTTCTCGGTCACTAGGTTCATGCCGGAGAACGCAAGCAGTTTAATCTATTTGCTATGCTATGCAGACCTGGTCACTTAATAAGGGTAAATTCTGTGCTCAGGAGTCTCTCTTCCCTTTCACCTGTGGGGGTGGGACTCCTGGCTGCATTTAAGCCTTGCAATCACCATCATACTTGCCAGTGTTTGAGTTTCTCTGCACCAGCTATCCTAGTGGTTTATATTCTGCAGTTCTGACCGTGCTTCGTGTTTTTGACCATCGCCTCTGCCTGATCCCTTTGTACTTCGCTACTGGTTGGTTTTGACTTCGGCTTGTTTTTGACTACTCTTTGTATTGTGATTTTGTCCTGACGTACCTTCCTGGTTTTGACTCGGCCTTATTGACTATTCTTCCGTGTTTGTTTGTCTGTCTCTTGTCTTCCTTCCCCTGCACCATAGTCAGTGTATATCGCAGTCATCGTGGTTGTCGCCCCACGGTTTAGCGTGGGTGGGTCAATAGGCAGGGACAGAGGTTGGGGTAAGCTCAGGGCTCACGTTCCTCTGTTTTCTGTTTATCCCAGCCTGACAGGTTGTTAACATAAACAGCAACCCACACCAACTGCATCAAAACTACAATAACTAGTGCGGATTTATGTGTGTTTGTTGTGTGGTTTTGGTGCGGATCTCATATGGTTTTTATACAAACAAATCTGTACCATGTGCCGGTACCCTAAAAGGATATGTGGTACAGAATGTTTGTACTGCTCTCTGCACTGTAAAAACTGAACTGCTGTCCTATAGGGAGTTCCTTGAATATTTTAATGAACAGGAAAACGCCAACTGCTTGACAATCCCTGTATACAAATGTGGCTTGTATGATCTTTCTGACTGATGAGTTGTTTTGATATTATCTGGCACCCCCTGGTTTCACACTATACATATGCAATTCTTTTAGTCATATTTTATACTTATACTTTTTGTTATATTTGTGCATGAGAACAATATTTGAACACATGGATGTTATGATGATCTTAAAGGGAACCTGTGATCTGCAGGCAGCATGTTATAGAGCAGGAGGAGCTGAGCAGATTGATATATAGTTTTATGGGAAAAGATTCATTTAACCTGTATTTCATTCATTTAAATTCCTGCTCATTCTGGGCTTTGAAGTCAAGGAGCCGGTCCTATCAGTGATTGATAGCCTTCCACAATATTCTAAATGCTTAAAGAAATACTACCATCAATTTTTTGTTATTAAATATTAACAGCCTATATGTACATATTTTATGTGTTTTTTTTTGTTGTTTTTTTTTTTTACAAAAAATAGGTGGATAGTTATGTGGATATAATTTCTTGAAGTCACTCCATGTATTGGACTTCCAGCACAGCAGACAGGCTCGCTTGACTTTCCCAGCCAGACCATTCAATGGCAGAGAGGGAATGGGGATGAGCCTCACCCTTTACACTGATGAGTGCAATGCTCTTCTGTGGACATCTTTACCTAGGCCTATCAAGAGAACAATAGAGCTGTCATACTGTTATCCCAATTCTACTAATCTGCCATTATACTGGTAGATAACTTTCCTTTACACCAGCAGTAAACTGACAATGGATTACTTACCTATATAGGAGTTGTATCTCTAAAGACTGCTAAAGAAGTTCCACATTTTGTATTTACTTGTGTGGACTGATGAAAGCAAAAAGAAAAATGTTTTCTATGGAATAAAAAAAATACCCCTTTCTGACAGAAGTGTGCCTTTAAATAAAAGCTGGTAAAACACGTAATATAACTTTAGACCCACATTGCCTACATGAGAGTGACATCTCCAGCACCCCCAAAACAGTACCAACCACATTGCCCCCAGATTAAGTCACAGTGATAGTCACAAAGACTCCAAAACACTCTCTGCCATAGATCCATAACAGTACTTAACCTTTCATACCGCCACCCACACAAATAACACGACATAATGTGCTGACTGACGTATTTGAAGCTAATGACTGACCTCACTCCAAACCCGTAAAAAAAGGTGTTTTCTTCTCCAAACCACCAGCAGCTTCAAAGCTGATCATGCAGGTCTAGCGCACAGGCCAGTAATTTACCTTTCGCTCCTAAAGTCACGTACAACATCCCTGCTGACTGCTTCTCAGAAGTGGTGATAAACTGGATAAAACGTATAGCAACAAAGCCTGAAGTTCAGGGCATAAAGGGCCTGATTCAAGTCGGTTGCTCAGGGCTAATAACAATGCTGCCATGACCATATTAAGATTTTAGAAATTTTAATTACTTTTTGGTTATGATATTTACTTCAGATCAAGAAAGGGAGATGTGGGAAACCTGACCATGCTTGTCACTTTCCAGGGGTGAACGGACAGCAGAACGTCCCTCTGCAGGTGCAGTATATGGCCCCTTGCTCTCCAAAAGCTTATTATCACTAATAGTAAATGCATGCTATAAAAATAATTTGTCCAGTCCTTACATCAGGAGTACAACAAGAAACTATGGGGTCCCATTGCAAAAGTTATAGCCCCTCTCAACCACGACTATTTGTTGCATCAAATTCAGAACGTGAAAAGTTTATGATTAGTTTGGTTTCCGTAACAAACAAGGATAATACCTCATTACAGGGACAAGGACAATCAGTAACCTCACAGTGCAGGGATAATGCACACAGTGATATCATCTTAGTGAGATAATTATCATAATGATGTCACAGTACAGGGATAACACAAAGAGTGATATCATCAAAGTGGGATAATTGGCATAGTGATGTCACAGTAGAAGGGTAATGCATACAGTGTTATCATCATAGTGGGATAATTAGCATAGTGATGTCACACTACATGGATAACACACATAGTGAAATCATACTGGAATAAATGGCATAGTGATGTCACAGTACAGGGATAATACACAGATAGATATCATCATACTCGAATAAATGTCATAGTGATGTCACAGTACAGGGATAATACACAAATAGATATCATCATACTGGAATAAATACCATTGTGATGTCACAGTACAGGGATAACACGCACAGTGATATTATCATAGTGAGATAATTAGCATAGTGATGTCACAGTACAGGGATAACACACATAGCGATATCATACTGGAATAAATATCATAGTGATGTCACAGTACGGGGATAACACACACAGTGATATCATCATAGTGGGATAATTAGAACAGTGATGTCACATTATAGGGGTAACACGCATACTGATATCATAGTGATCACACAGTACTGGGGTAATGCATACAGTGATATCATTAACATGGGATAGTTAGCACAGTGATGTCACAATACAGGGATAACACACACAGAGATATCATCACAGTGGAGTAATTAACAGTGATGTCATCATAGCGGGATAATTAGCATAGTGATCTCATAGTGCAGAGATAATGCACACAGAAATAATACAAGTAATGCCCCCTTCCAACGTCCATAGTGATCACTAATTACACCTTATGTCTGAGGGGAGATGGGCCCCTTAGTCGTAAGGTCTACCACAGCTCCTATGCCTCCTACCCTGGTAGTTACGCCAGTGCCTTACATTAAAACGAATGGACAATTTACCCCATTACTTTCATAGAAACATAGTGAAGCCAGTTGGTTTCTTTGCACTACAGCTCAAAGAACAAGCCATATTTCATCTCTATCCTGGAGATTTTGGAGGATGAGGAGAATTCTTAGTTGTCTTAAATGGATTAACCTTTCCCATGTAAACCTAAGTAAAGGTGACTGTGAACAGTTTGCAGATAATAGAGGACGACAGAGATGAAAATTATTATGAACACTGTAATACTTCATTTACGGCAATACTGCAAACACTGGCTGGATTGTCGGCAATTAGTAGTTATGTATTCAATAACTGCATCGGCACAGTAATGATCGAGCTGTCAGGCTTCATCATCCCAGAGTTACTTGGGCAGAAGGACCTGCAGGACGTGACTACAAACAACACCTCTATCGGCCATTTTAATTAGCAAATTACCTGTTATGCTTTTTATACCTTTGGCCTGACCTTTTATTATCCTGCGTATATACTGAGCCGCGCTCTCATGTCAGTCTTTAGCAGTTTGCTGTCTGCAATGATCAGCTCATAAATGTTCCCTCGTTCTGGTTGCCCTGACCTCTGCTTGTTGTTAAATGCTTTTGCTATGACTTCTAGTATTCCGAGCTGAAGCTTGTGAAAGATTTTCTCAAGCAAATAGTGTTTCCACCATCTGCTGCCCCTGATAGCTTGACCCATTTTTTGAAAAGGCCCCTGGCAGCCAGTGGAAACCTCAGTTCATTAGAACATGATATTAACTATTAACTAACTATTATATTAACACTATATTAATAGAGTACACAGCAAATAATGGCCATATAACATATCAAACTGAGTACATTACACAATGGTAGCATCCACTTGGCTTCAGAAGATTGTATCTGTCCATGGCAGAAGTATGGCTTCTTTCACACATCCATGATGACATCCATGAGAAGACAGATATCCGTGAAGAATTTGTTTTTGGTTCATGTATCTGTTTTTTGACCTGTGTGTGTCATCCAGACACTGAAAATTGGCTTCCAGAGCATCTCTTAGCAATGACCAAACATGAATGGCAACCATCATGTCTGTGGTTTTCATGAACCCGTAGACTATAAAGTGCATGGGGCATCACAAATCATGGACCAAAATCAGGCATGACTATAGAAAACCACTGATGTGTGCATACACACATTAAAGTCAAGAAGATGTGCTATCCATGGAGACCACACATTCGTAATTCACTGATGTATAAAAGAGGCCTAACTGTGCTATTGTTATAGTCCATTGTGGAACATTCAGTTTTGAAATGGGCCACAATTTGACCACAATGTAAATCTGAGACAACTAGTATCAATGGCTTGAGTAACTGTTCTGCTACCAATGAGGTAGCGTAAATCCTGATTTTTGAGTAATTAGTGGCTTAGTATTGCTCTAGCCACATTTTCAATGTTGCTCGTGAGGGGGGATGTATGTCTAGAGTGTATTCATGTGAGAAGTGTGTAAGTACTGGTGGTGCACGAATGCTTTGTATGCACTGTGTATATGAGCAGTGTATGTGCGCATACGTGGTGACCAAACCAGGCAAGATTTCTTTTGTTTGAAGTTCGCTGAATTGTTTTAAAAATTCGGTGAGTGAGCGAGTAAGCCTAGTACTCAAATGTGTTTCTCAAATATATATGCGTTGTCTAAGGTGTACTCTTATGGAGAGCCCATGGTACGCCGAGTATGTGTGTGCGGCACTGTAGGCTGGCGATGCCCCCAGTATGCCGAGTACATGGGAGGAGTATCGAAGACCAGGCGATGCGCTCCTAAACCTTTCTGACACCGGCAGATGTTAGGCATGATAATTTGCATTTCTCTCTCTCTCTCATGAATCACAAAAAATTCTAGCTCGTCTGAATCCGAACCAATAGAATCAGTTCGCTCATCCTTAGTGTGCATATTTGTCAACTGTGCCCTTTGCAGCTTTTTCTCCATGCCCTACAACTCGACTATCCCCTTTTGCCCATATGTGTCATGTTGTTTTGCAGACAGTAAAGACCTTTCACGTAGCTGCACAATCAAATTTCATAGAGACCTGAACAAAACTGGAGTTTTTATACTGCTACAGTGTCGAATGATACCATTTACCAGCAAACAGATAAATGAGCATGCTTGAATAAATGTGTGATGGGTGTAGCACAAGTACTGTAAGGCAGTGTTCCTCAACTCCAGTCCTCAGCGCCCACCTAACGGTCAGGTTTTCAGGAATCCTTAGTATTCAGCAGGTGATATAATTAGTTTCAATGCATCAGGATTTACCACAGGTATTCATTCTGCGGGAAATTCTCAAATCATAACTGGTAGGTGGGCCCTGAGGACTGGAGTTGGGGAACACTGCTGTAAGGCAAGTACTGGTACTTGGTACAATGTAAGGCCACTTTGGTACTGTGTTGGCACGACTATGTTAATATAAAACTCTTGGGGCACATTTATTAAGACCGTCATTTTAGACGCTGGTTTAAATAAGCACTATAGCTGGCGGTGGAGCCGGCCTCTACATAACCTTGGCACATCTGGCGCTGATTCTAAATGTAAGACAGCTTCCTTGCTGTCTTACATTTAGACAATTTTCTACACCTAAATCAGGCGTAGAAAATGGTGAATGATACGAGCAAGCCTCTTTCCTGCAGATGCCACGCCCAGTATATTAGACCTGGCGTGAGCGCTGAAGAAGTCGCAGATTCTGAAGCTCCATGACGTGCGACAGAATCTTCGCCAGGTATACAATGACCCCCCTTGTTGTGCACACAATATTTAAGAAGTGTTTGTATGATAAAGCCAAAACCTTAAAAATAGCAAAGGATGTATGGACTGTATGGGACTATTTGTAGGGGCGGCAGACGGAAAAGAGTAAAAGTGGAGAATAGATAGCAGTGGACATCACTGATGTGTAGCAGCTTAGAGAGGCTTTCCGATAATTGTATGCTCTGTCCTGCTAAAAACCAGTGGGATAATTTATCAATGTGTAAAGTAGAACTGCCTTAGTTGCCCCATAGCAACCAATGAGATTCAACCTTTCATTTTCCAAAGGAGCTGTGAAAAATGAAAGGTGGAATCTGATTGGTTGCTATGGAACACTAAGCCAGTTCTACTTTACACTAGTTTGAGAAATGACCCCATGGGCGCCTTCAGTCATTAAGAACCCACACTACATGTGTTAGAACATGTAACATTTTCAATATGTATTCGGGTATGGTGTTAGTACTTTAGCCCTTTACTACTGTATTTTAGATTTTGTGCATTCATTTGATAGTAATATATACACTCACATGATAAGGCTTTATTTATGGTGCAGCTGATTTATGCCGTTTTGCATTACATCTGAAATGTGATGCAAAACGTATCATATAGATAGATCTTTCATGGTACACTACCCTTATTATCTGACTTTCAAGCATGCATTAATATTGTACCAGCTCATTCAATACATTTTACAATATTAGCCTCCCTTGGCAGCTGTACAATGGCGCTTTCATTAAGCAGTTACGGAGCCAGAGCTATTGAATGTGCACAAAGTAGTTATATAACAGCGGTGATTGTTAAATGAATATTTCTCGCTAAGATGACTCCGGGCTAACACAATCATAAAAATCTGTTGTGTTGCTCCTATTTGTTGATACATTAACGGTATTGCACCAGAAGAAAAAAACATAATGTTCAATCTTAGCCCTGTTTAGCAAACTGACTTCATAATCTAGTGTATAAAATTAAATTCCTCATACTCATATGATAGGAAGCAAAAAATGAACAAGAAATCACGACACACGAAAGAGCTACATGTCCTGCTGGGGTGATTCTTTCTTGATAGTTCTATAGTTGATACTGAATAAGGCAAACATAACCAAGTGTCATGTCAGTGGCCTGTGTCTCCGCTCTTCAGAGCGGGCACAAGTGGCGCTCCTCTTACCCTCCTGCTTTGCCTCCGGCAGTCCGACGGTCTTCCTCAGCCTCCTTGAGGCAGATCTGGCCACTGGAGTCTTCTATCTCATCTCCCCTGGCAGGCCGCAGACTGCCCTTGTCAGCAAGGCCTTTCCCCCTGCCTGTGGAGTGCGTGCACACACCTTCCAGCTTTTAAAAGGCCAGTGTGGATCATAATTTTCACAACTTATGCCTGTCCACCTTTGGGTACTTAAGACTCCTTCCCCTATGGGAGGATGCCTGAGTAATAGGTTGTCTAGCTTCCTAGTTCCCTGCAAAGGTGTGCTGTGTTCATTTGTCTGCCTGTGTACCGACTTCTGTTTGATTTCTGGATTCTGACTCTCTGCTGCCTGCCCTGGCCTTAGTATTGACCCTTCATTGCCTGCCCTGACCTTGGACTGTTTATCAGATTCCTCATACTCTGCCTGCCCTGACTACGGTTTTGTGTGTTCCTCAGTGCTCTGCAACAATGTCTCTGAGCCCTGTGGATCAGTTGTCGATCACGAAAAGCCTTTTCCAGTAAGTAGTGGTCTGGTGGTTCCCCTGCAGGATAACGTGCTTAGGTTTTGCCCAAATTCAAATCTATTGGTTAACACAGTGGTTCCACGTAAAGGTAACGCTGTAGTTTACTAATATATTTCATTACATTTGGTCATAATTAGCTGGTAACCTTAAAAACAGACACATTTATTACATCAGAAAGATGCTGAAGTAGCTTTGGTCCCTAGTCTGAACTGCCCCCTGACTGCCTTATAAGGGCTGTAAATCAGCGGTCCAGACTACACAGAGTTCTGTGTAACAGTGAATGGTATATATATATATATATATATATATATATATATATATATTTTTTTTACTTCAACACTCAGGCCTAATGCACAAGGCAGGAGACTGTACAGAACTGCAGGCACTCCATGTGCTCATACTGTAAGGTGCCATACGGAATCGTATTACAATGGAATTCGTCTAAGCGATTGTATTGTAAGGATATTTTTTAAGTAGCAATTGCTTCTGTCCCCTCAATTATTAATATTCTGTAGAATAACGTTTCCCTTGTAATGTAGTATGTTACAGAAGTACCCATCCCCCATTGTGCTGATAAGATCACATTCCTGAGTGATCTCAGAGACATGCGTGCTGCACACTGGAGGAGGGGCTAAAAGATTTAAAATCTGTAACACACATACATTCAGGAGACTCTACCAAGAACTTCATCCTAAGTAGGTATGTAAGTAATACTTTGCCCTATCTTTTGTGCACTCTGGGGTGTAAATCATGTATTCTAATGTGGTAGACAGCCATGAGCCTCCACACCATTTAGGCTAGTGATGTATTTACTTTTTATTATTCAGTACGTGTTTATGTTATCGTATGTTTAATCACACTTAGTAAATATATTTATTCACTTAGCCTGAGTAAGCTTATTTATTCTCAAATCTTTTGAATTCACATTATGTTACAGGGATATATCTCTTTATAATATGTTATCCATTGGAGCATGCCACAATTCTCTGTCTGCTGGATTCTTTTGGAAAAGTGTACAGTAAATAGGGTCCCATACAAATCTAATTGTACTGTACTACGATTCTGCTGCATATATAATGCATTACCTGAGAAGTCTTCTTCTGTTCAAATAAAGCTCAAATCTTAATATCTGTATACAGATTTAGGTTTACAAGGCATTTACGAGCTGTAATTATTAATGTGAATGTACACTGTAAAATCACCTTAGACATTCTGGTAAAATGAAATATCTCCAGAACATTTCTACTATCATTTAATTGATCTTTATGAGATCCACTTCTCCACATAAACACAATTACTTTCAGTATCTCCACTTCTTTGCCCACACATAAATATATATTTAATGCCCATATTGATTCTGAGCAGCTGAAATCTCAATGAATTATTTTTAAAGAGCCGCCAATAAATGAGACCTAGAATGTATGAGATCAACGAAATATTCCTTACTTAATGTCGCTAAAATATTGTCTCCCTGCTAAAGCTGTAATATTCCTATTGTGAAATACGGGATTAACGGGGTGTGAAGAAAATCTTTCTTAACCCATTTCAGTCTTATCAGCTTTATTGAATACAAATCACTATGCAGCCTAACCCAAATCAAAGTGCCTAGGACTGCAACGTCAGCGCCTTGTTTATGACAAGGTTGCCTTCTTATCTACCCTTGATCTCCTTGGCTGAACATGTCCATTTTACTGTATGTATCACACTGCAGGCCAAACGCTTATCTGTTACATTTGTTCTTTTTACACGCCAGCGACGATCCTGCCGTCTCAGCAGTGAACGTTCACATTTCCAATTGCTTAAAAGTTTAGTCCTATTAGCTTGTCACAAAGGATTTATGTATAGATATATACTTGCCAAACTGTGTTATTAACCCCAGTAAAAACCTGCGTCTTTTCCAGGCTTAGCTTTGCATTCGGAAGCTAACGACAGAAAAGAAATGAGCAGAAGGATCACTTAATCGTGAAAGGGTTTTCAATACTGTAAAATACATTTGGAGAATATTCACCACTTTGAGCTGTCAAAAACGTTTCCACCCATTGAAAGAAATTGACCCTAAATGAAAGTTATTCTTCCACTTAAAGAACCAAGTAGATGAGGGCATCCCAAGCCTTTTCTACTTGCCAGCAAGAATATGGTGGTGTCTGGGTCTTACCAATGGTCAAAATCCATGCAAAGCTTGCAAGCATTGCAATTTTTTCTCCGTTCCTGAGATTTCTAGTGCCCCAAAAAGTATTTAGTCAGCCACCAATTGTGCAAGTTCTCCCACTTAAAAAGATGAGAGAGGCTTGTAATTGACATCATAGGTAGACCTCAACTATGAGAGACAAAATGAGAAAACAAATCCAGAAAATCACATTGTCTGATTTTTAAAGAATGTATTTGCAAATTATGGTGGAAAATAAGTATTTGGTCAATAACAAAAGTTCTTCTCAATACTTTGTTATATATCCTTTGTTGACAATGACAGAGGTCAAATGTTTTCTGTAAGTCTTCACAAGGTTGGCATACACTGTTGCTGGTATGTTGGCCCATTCCTCCATGCAGATCTCCTCTAGAGCAGTGATGTTTTGGGGCTGTCGCTGGGCAACATGGACTTTCAACTTCCTCCAAAGGTTTTCTATGGGGTTGAGATCTGGAGACTGGCTAGGCCACTCCAGGACCTTGAAATGCGTCTTACGAAGCCACTCCTTCGTTGCCCTGGCGGTGTGCTTTGGATCATTGTCATGCTGAAAGACCCAGCCACATTTCATCTTCAATGCCCTTGCACTCAAAATCTCACGATACATGGTCCCATTCATTCTTTCATGTACGCGGATCAGTCGTGCTGGTCCCTTTGCAGAGAAACAGCCCCAAAGCATGATGTTGCCACCCCCATGATTCACAGTAGGTATGGTGTTCTTTGGATGCAACTCAGCATTCACTCTCCTCCAAACACGACAAGTTGTGTTTCTACCAAACAGTTCTACTTTGGTTTCATCTGAACATATCACATTCTCCCAATGCTCTTCTGGAACATCCAAATGCTCTCTAGCAAACTTCAGAAGGGCCCGGATATGTACTGGCTTAAGCAGGGGGACACTTCTGGCACTGCAGGATCTGAGTCCTTGGCGGTGTAGTGTGTTACTGACGGTAGTCTTTGTTACGTTGGTCCCAGCTTTCTGCAGGTCATTCACTAGGTCCCCCCATATGGTTCTGTGATTTTTTCTCACAGTTCTTGTGATCATTTTGACCCCACGGGGTGAGATCTTGCGTGGAGCCCCTGATCGAAGGAGATTATCAGTGGTCTTGTATGTATTCAATTTTCTAATTATTGCTCCCACAGTTGATTTCTTCACACCAAGCTGCTTGCCTATTGCAGATTCAGTCTTCCCAGCCTGATGCAGGTCTACAATTTTGTATCTGGTGTCCTTCGACAGCTCTTTGGTCTTCACCATAGTGGAGTTTGGAGTGTGACTGTTTGAGGTTGTGGATAGATGTCTTTTATACTGATAACAAGTTCAAACAAGTGCCATTACTACAGGTAATGAGTGGAGGACAGAGGAGCCTCTTAAAGAAGAAGTTACAGGTCTGTGAGAGCCAGAAATCTTGCTTGTTTGTAGGTGACCAAATACTTATTTTCCACCATAATTTGCAAATAAATTCTTTAAAAATCAGACAATGTGATTTTCTGGATTTGTTTTCTCATTTTGTCTCTCATAGTTGAGGTCTACCTATGACGTCAATTACAGACCTCTCTCATCTTTTTAAGTGGGAGAACTTGCACAATTGGTGGCTGACTAAATACTTTTTTTCCCCACTGTATTCTACCATTAGATGGGAATACTGGGGGTGTAACCAGACACTTATAGTGTATACTGTATGTACATTACGCCATAAATATGGTATTTCAGCAGTTGGTAATACCCCATTAAGGCCTCATGCACACGGCTGTTGCCTGGCCATATTGTGGCCCGCATACAGTGGGTCCGTAATACAGCGGGCCCCAGCTGTGTGCACCCCACATCACGGATGCGGACCCATTCGCTTGAATGGGTCCGCAATACAGGATATGTGGTGTGGTTCGGAACGGAAGCACTGATTGAAAGCCCACGGAAGTACTATGGAGTGCTATTTTTTTACAGTGCAGACGGATCACGGACCCATTCAAGTTGAATGGGTCTCGATCCGTCTTGGCCTCCGCACAGATGTTGCGGTCCCCAATGCACGGAACGGCCGCACAATAGCCGTGTGCATGAGGCCTAAGTTTTATTTTCAGCCCTTGGGATTCCTTCAGTCTGGCAATGTGGCCCCCAAGCAGAAATGGTTGTGCAACCGTGCTCTAAAGTGAATGGAAGCAGCAGTGCAGTGACCAGCTCCATCCAGTACGCAACGGATGGAGCTGTGTACGGTAGTTCCGCCACACTACTCGAGAAGAACTGGCTGACAGGAATGCAGGAAGTTGGACTCCTGACGATCTGATATTGTTATTAAAATCATGGAAAGCCCCTTCAATGTTTCAGTGGAAAAATGCAAAGTCGACCTTCTGACCACTTGGTAAGGTCACTCATTACTTATATTTCTACAGGGAAAAATTAAAATTATGCCATGATCATGGTGTTACCACAATTGGCAGATGAAGCTGCCCTAGCTTAAATAATGAATATATTATATACATGTTCCGTCATACAATATAGGGTCAATTCTCCTCCAAGGAGCACCCCGCCGTGTCTGCAATGCTTTATGGAAACCCTTCAAATGAGGAACCCGTATGCCGAAAATTGCTATAATATATACAGGTTTATATTGTTGTAAAATCCAGTGTGCAATTCCCATGACTGACATCTCACTCCGGCAGGCCGCTTTTCTCACTTCACTCCCCTGGCAGAAATAATTTGTGCCTTTCTTTCTTTCTAAAAGGCTGATAACAAATAGAGTGTGTAGCTTACATTTTAGGAGCTCTACAGAGAAATGTAAAAAAAAAAAAAGAAAGAAAAAAAGATTTGTTAAATGGGTCACATATTGCGTGGGCTGGAAAACAAGTCTAGCAAAACAGCTTTTTATTTGTCACTTCCAGGAATGAGCACGGATTTCGGAAGTCTCTGTGTTCCACAAATTAGTGTGATGATAATTGTAGAAAACACACATGAATTATGTTCTGGATATTGACAGGTGGCAACGTCATGGCTTGTACTGGGTAGGCTACTTCTTAAAGGGGTTGTCTCACGTCAGAAAATAGCATTTCTTATGTAGAGGAAGTCAATACAAGGCACTTACTAATGTATTGTGGTTATTAATGTTCTCTGTCCGAATCCGATATCTTCCTAAACTTCGTTCATAATATGCGCTCCGTACCGCCTTACAATGTATGGGCTCCACTGAGGCAATCTTCTTATACGTGAGACTTGTCGTGCATGTGCCGTTGGTTAGTTTCTACACATACATTAATGTTTCAAAATCCGAATCTTAACTCGGGTTCGGTAATGACCGTGGCGCAAACCACAAACCCAAATTTGGATTCAAATTTTGAAACATTAATGTATGTGCAGAAACTTACCAACGGCACATGCACGACAAGTCTCATGTTACTGTTGGCGATAAGAAGATTGCCTCAGTGGAGCCCATACGTTGTAAGGTGGTACGGAGCACATATTATGAATGACGTTTAGGACTGAATTAACACTAGTTATTATCCAAATTGCTTCCTTTGCTGGCTGGATTCATTTTTATCACATTATACACTGCTCGTTTCCATGGTTACGACTGCCCTGTAATCCATTAGTGGTGGTAGTGCTTGCACACTATAGAAAAAAGCACTAGCTTATGCATGCTCCCACAGTGCACGACCACTACTGATGGATTGCAGGGTGGTCTGTAACCATGGAAACGAGCTGTATATAATGTGATGGAAAAATGAATCCAGCCAGCAAAGGAAGTAATATGGACAATAACAATACATTAGTAAGTAGCTTGTATTATTCTTGTCTACATGATAAATTCCATTTGCTGAAGTGAGACAACCCCTTTAAATAAGAAGAGTATTAGGCCTTATGCAAAAATTTGCTGGATGCACACAGACCGCATCTGTATTTTGCAGATTCATGATTAGAGGACTACAGTACAGATATCCTTACAGTTTAAGGATTCATGGCAACACACGATATAGAATAGGTATTACTGTCCATTTATATAGCACCTACATATTCCAATGCACTGTACAAAAAGTTTATTCACTACTACGGACATTTGTCATGAGTGGGAGAATCTGATCTCTCTTCCATGACACACAAGCTAAAGCCGAATGCACATGACTATATTACCGTATATTCCCATACAAGAGATAAACAGTAATCTAGCACCACAGAAATCTATAGGTCCATAATGGTTCTCTGTATGCCTACAATTTCACATATAGACATAACGAGGAGTTTTTCTAATTGATTTATATTACATAATGACATGTGCAATCTGAAGCATTACCACTTGGAGTAAATATCTCCATAAGACCTCATGCACACGACTGTATCCATTTTGCGGTCCTCAAACCTCAGATCTTGGCCACATGCATGCTGCCATTTTCTTTCTCCCTTCTATGGAAATGTCCTATCTTTGTCCGTAAAATGGACAAGAATAGGACATGTTCTATTGGCACATATGGATGCTGACAGCACATGGTGTACTGTCCGCATTTTTTGTAGCCTCATTGAAATAAATGGGTCTGCATCGGATTCACGAAAAATGGGGATCAGTGTGCTGTATTGAGGTATGGAGTGCCTTAGGCTCTGTAACTTGGAAATGTGCATCCATGCATTCTAACAACTTACAGTTTCTCTTATCCACAGGATAAAGTATTACTATATAAGTGGGGGTCCTACTGTTCACAAGACCAGGAACCCAAGGGGCCCTTCCTAAAGGGCATAACATGCTACAACTGAAATATCCCTTTCAAAAGCACCTGTCATCAGGATACTGCCTGGTAGCTTTGATACTGAGGACTGACACAACCCCCTCTTGATCAAATTCATTGCCCACTTTTTTGAGAAATTAGTCTTTCACTTACACATTAGTACAATTCCATATGCTAATAATATCTTCAGTGCACCAAAGGCGGGCCTAGCCCCCCAGAGCACCTCCGCTTTTCCCCCTTAGCCCATGAATGGCAGAGCCAGGCATACTCCCTGTCCTCCTGCCTGACCCTATAATCCTATACAGTGAATCTTCAATTGGCACATGCGCAGTACACATTGGTTGGCTTTGCTGATGCTGAGATTCTAACTGCGGTCTGAATCACCGGTGCTACTTGGGGCTAGACCTGTCCCTCGGTGCACTGAAGACTTCATCTGCATATGGAATGAAAGCCTAGTTTTTCCAAAATGCGGTCACTGATATGAACAATAGAGGGCTTGTTTCACTCTACAGAATCAACCTTAACAGGCAATATGCCAGGTTTAATGGGGTCGATCCTGCTAACATATGCTCTTTCAGGCCAATAATAAGAAATGTATTGACTTGTAGAATGAAGGGAAACCAGAGTATTCAGTAAAAACATAAATTCAGGACTATACTGACAGATACATGTATAAGTAGAACCCATGCTATAATCGGCAGGGTTATCTGAGCAGAGTTTGTGATGTCATACCTAATCTCCAGACTGCTGTTAGGGCCAGTGCCAGACTGGAGTGCCTAGGGCCCACCAGTAAAATTCAATCTGGGGGCCCAATTTACAGCTACACAAAATATTACTTGCTCACACAGTGGCAGGAAGCAGCAAGACGCTCAAGATGACTGATTAAGTGGTTCCTGCCACAACTTCGAGAAGGCAGGTTCCTAGGAAAAGAGGATTCTGGCTGACCTGTCTCTGTGTCTAGAAGTCTTCTCCACCACCTCATGCGTCTACAGTATAATAATAAACAGGTTAGTCTCTTCAATATTTAACCTGTTTTTTATATGGACGCATAGGCCGGTTGAGATTCTGTAAGCTGCCAATTCATATGTAGTGCAGTCAGTCTAGTGTGCCATTTGCCTCTTGTACAAGGGGTGGAGGACTGGAGGCCAACCAGGGAGTTCACCTATTCCCTGTGGGCCAGTATGTGCAGAGGATCAGGCCATTTATTGGGAATGAACGTTTGTATGAACACTTGCATCAGATAAGTGTCCTGTGTAAAAGTGCCACCAATTACCTTACAAGCAATGGCATCACCTGGCATCACCCATCTAATAGGACATGAAAGAGGCTGTCTCACTTCAGCAAATGGCATTTATCATGTAGAGAAAAGTAATACAAGGCACTTACTAATATATTGTTATTATCCATTTTGCTTCCTTTGCTGGTTGGATTCATTTTTCCATCACATTATACACTGCTCGTTTCCATGGTTATGACCTGCTCGTTTCCATGGTTACAACCACCCTGCTGTCCACCAGCGCTGGCTGTGCTTGCACACTATAGGAAAATGCACCGGATGAGACTGCGGGAGCTCACATAGGCTGGCGCTCTTTCCTATTTTCCTATTGTGTGCAAGCACGGACACCGCTGTTGGATTGCAGGGTGGTCGTAACTAGAGTTGAGCGAACGTGCTCGTAACGAGCACAGTACTGCTCGGATCCCCTGCGCTCGCATGGGCGCAGGCATCCGGATCCGTCGGGTGAGAAGGATGGATCCGGATGGCTGCGCCCATGCGAGCGCAGGGGATCCGAGCAGTACAGTGCTCGTTACGAGCACGTTCGCTCAACTCTAGTCGTAACCATGGAAACGAGCAGTGTATAATGTGATGGAAAAATTAATCCAGTCAGCAAATGAATCAATATGGACAATCACAATACATTAGTAAGTGGCTTGTATTATTTTTCTCTACATAATAAATGCCATTTGCTGTAGTCTCATAACCCCTTTAAGGCATACCTTCTGATACTGAACACAGAGGGTGGGGTGGCTGTCTTTGGCAATAAATTCTCTAATGCATGATTATATAATTATTGAATTAAATAAAAAAAAAAGTCAAACCGCAGCAATACCTTTTACGTTTTTTTTTTTATAATGATATCCTCTTAACATTGTGAAATCTGCTCCTAATCTTCTCACACACAGAACGGAGCGGTGCACAAGGAGATTATGTTATTACTAACAGTATTTTTTTAATTCCATACCGTTTCGCAGTTATTTAATGTCATATTTCACAGTCAAATATAAACTAGTGGCACGGTCTGTAGGAAATCTGTTTTATGTGCTTGTTTTATTGTTTATTTTCCAACTTGTCCAATGCTGTTTGCGCTGAATGTTGCTGACATGCCATTTAAAAAGGTCACGGAGCTGAACTATGACTTTTTATAAAATAGAAATTGTAATAACTCTTGCAAAAGAAAAAAAATATCTATTTGCCCAATGGGTACAGCGAGGCTAGACTACATTCAATCTGCTGTACGTCAACATACAGTAGAAATAGCCTCCATCTGAAGTGGATCACAAAAAAAGTTCTGAGTAGCATCATGTTATAGTTTAACAGAACAGTATAAAGCATGCAGTGTACAAATAAGAATATAAAAATAATATATGTGTGCAATGTACAAATAATACTGCTCAATCAATAAATTATGGAACGGCGCTGCCTCCTGTGCAGGTTACTGGTTCAGACTGGAGATGATTAAACCTTCTAAGATTTAGTTTGTTTCAGGTTTGCTGAAACATGTGTTGTCTGGTGGGTACTCTCTCATTACGGAGAGCGTGTAATACATGTGTGGAGTAGCGTATATCAAGCAATGCCCCCTGGGTTTCTGGTAAAGATATTCAAATTACCTTTCCTAAGCCTATCTGATGCCAGCATATTTTCCCCAGAAACCCAGAGGAACACTGGCTTATGATACTCATGTATACTCAGCATCCTCCCTAAGAATAAATAGTACCCCAACCAAGGCCTCTCAGGAAGCCAAGCACATTTTCTTTGCTCAGGTCTGATAAAGGGTAGTTATCCAGAAAGAGCTGGGTTCCTAGTATAAGATACTCTGTTTTCTCTCTCTCTCTCTAATGCATCATATAGTCTTAGGAAAGCTAATTTAAATATCTTTCCCTGAAACCCAGACTAGCATTGCCTGATATATGCTACTCCACACATGTATTACATGCTCTCCGTAATGAGGAAGAGTAACCCCACCCCCAGAAAGCACAAATATATTACCGAGAAACCCAGAGTACCATACTATGATCTCTCTCTCTCCCTCCTCCTCTTTCTCTCTTATTCCCACCTTAAAGGGGTTGTCCCATGAAAAATATTCTATATTTTTCAAACCAGCACCTGGATCTGAATACTTTTGTAATTCTATGTAATAAAAAAAGTATATATTCACTTATTATTCAATAAAATGTATGTGCACAGAGCCACCTGTTGTTTGTTCTTTTCCTTATCTCTTATCTATCTGTCCACTTCACTGAGATAAGTTCCATCTTCTAAGTGCCATCAGCTTTATCTGCTGCTACAGAGAGAGAGCTGCAGCAGAAAGGACACCCTCCTGAACTGTGATAGCGCTGCAGCAGAAGGGGCACGGCCTCTGAGATGCTAGTTTCAAATAAATCTAGCACAGCAATTGGAGCAATGAATGGGGAAACCTTATGAGAGGTACAGGGCTGGTTCAGGCTTTGTTGGTAAGACATTAGGTACTATATGATGTCTGGTTTACAATTTTTACATTAATCCCAGGATAAATGAAAAATTGGCTCCGGTGAATGTCAAACCAGAGCAGTGTAGTTATGGTGACTCATATGTCTTCAGACTCTAATAACTACATGATTTCCTTTGAAGAATTTACTATATCCCAGTTTTTATAAAAAATAAGACCTGCATAACATTATGCACCATCTATTATGTGTCTGACCACGAATATTGTCACTAGAGTACAGAATTAAATTAAACTTCCTATTTCATTGCTATAATTAGAGGAGCTGTCCAGAAATAGAAATATAGGTGGACAAAGCCATGACACGTCATCTGATGTTGGGTTTGCTTTCTCCAGAGACATGCAGAGCTGTTGTTAAAGGGGTTATCCCATGATTAATGTAAAATTGTGCTGTTTTTGGAAGAAAACAGCCATATTTTTCTGGTCCTGGACAGCCCCATGGTTCCAGCAGAAATCTATGCCTAGTACTCAGCATTCAGTTACATCTCCTATGGAAGGATGTGATTACCGTAGGCTTATACAAGACCACACATGAACATCCATGACATTATCTCCATACCGAGCCGTTCCTAGTCTGTCTTCAGGATGGAGGTACCAACAAGTCTCCAGACGAAGGTCCTAATGGAATTTTAATGATAAACAATGTCGTCAGGCCTGTGTCATACCGCCTTAATCTTTCTTTGCCCTGGGGTTCTCTTCCCCTATCTTTGGGATCATTGCATTTCAATAATGGTAACCTATCAAATGTCCATAAAAAACGGCAACATAAGGATGGAAGGCAATTTTATCTAATGACTTTGATGTCATGCAATTATCTTATATTGAATGGTCATCAATGATTAATAATGGCAGAGCTGTGACATATGGCGCAGTCGTGCTTTCACCTAATGAAACTATATCAGTGTGATTACTGTACTGTGTCTCCCATTCACATCCGGCCAGCAAAGCTTTTAAAGACCTTGCGTTGGGTAAGGTGAAACAGATCTATAAGCAGTTTTGCTTAGGCTTGTTGTAATTACAGGCTGTGCATTAGTGAATGTGAACAGCTGCCAAAGGTCAAGCCAACAATGGAGGCTTCATCTTACCATGTGAGGGTGATCTTCCAAATTCTAAGCTCTTTCCATCATATGAGAACCCAATTTCCAGCACATTGACCTAGTGATACAGAGCTGCACTGGAAAGTGTTTTTGTGACCGGTGGGTGGCCTATTCATTTCAATGGAAAGCAACAACATGTGTGGCCACCTCTCTACCTAGGAAACTGTGGGTGTGAGATCAGTAATCTGTGGGTCCAATCAATAAAACTCCCATCGACCACACTTCTTTGTCATGTCTGCCTGATATGACCCTTTCAGGTATATTCAGACATAGCAGAATGGTTGCAGAAATTTCTGTGACTGTTACAAACATCTGAATGGGGCTTGCAGAAAACCAATCAGATCAGGATGGGCAACCAGAATTTTTCTTTTTCTGGACAATTTATCCCATAATCACAGACAGCAAACATTTTTTACGGACAAGTTAGAAAACTATAATAAATGATAAAGATTATGGGGGTCATTTATTAAGACCAGCATTTTAGATGCCGGTCTTCATAAAGCCCTGCAATGACGGTGTATCTATTGCAGCTATGTGGAGGCACCAGCCTCTCCATAACTTTGGCAGATCCTCCGCAAGTTCTAAATGTAAGATGGCTTTCTACCTGTCTTACATCTAGACCCTTTTCTACGCCTATAACAGGCTTAGAAAATAATGAATTAGGTGGCCTACCAGTCTGCCCTGTTCTTCACCAACGCTGTGTCCACTTTTATAGACCTGGCAAGAGCGGGGAGAAGTAGCATATTATGGCCGAAAGGACCTTTGCGCCAGAAATATGACTAAGCATATTTTTGTTTAATAAATGACCCCTATAAGTAATATATGTCTATAGCTCAATATACTGTTAAGAAATGATTACCAGCATTTACTGTGAACTGTAAAATATACTTGATAATTACCACCAAAATAATTACCATCAGCCTCAAAAAAATCATGGAAACATCTATTTTTTTCATGGACACAGAAAAAATGTCTCACATTTTTACTGACCGTCCAGAAATTTCTGGACGGTTGTAAACCCTGATTCAGATGTGTCAGAGGGATTTTTCAATAACAGGCATTTCTGCACTGGACGTGCTGCTTGTGAACACACAGTAAATGTCCTTTTATGTGGGCAGATGTTCTGCCCACACCGAGCGCCGATCGAAAATAAGCAAGTCAAACACCGCTCATTAATTTGAAGGGCATCTGTCAGCAGATTTGTATCTATGACACTGGCTGACCTGTTACATGTGCACTTGTCAGCTGAAGACATCTCTGTTGGTCCTATGTTCATATGTGTCCACATTGCTGAGAAAAATGATCTTTTACATATATGCAAATTAGCATCTATGCAAATGAGCTGTTACACCTAGAGGTTCAGCTTTCTCTGCACTCTGTGCTGCTCCCATTCACTTGCAGTTAAGAGCTCCAACCCCTACACAATGGACGGAGCTTCTGGCAATAACATCTGGTACAGAAGTCACTCTTAAATGGCTGATTGGCAGGAGTGTGGGGCGTCGGACCCCCGCCAGTCAAATATTGATAGCCTATAGTAACACAGTAACATAGTTCATAAGGCGGAAAAAAGACATCTGTCCATCCAGTTCAGCCTGTTTTCCTACAAGTTGATCCAGAGGAAGGCAAAAAAACCCTGTGAGGTAGAAGCCAATTTTCCCCACTTTAGTGGGAATAACTCCTTGGATCAACGACCCATCTCTAGTAAGTATAAACTGTAATATTGTTACTCTCCAGAAATACATCCAGGCCCCTCTTGAACTCTTTTAGTGAACTCACCATCACCACCTCCTCAGGCAGAGCGTTCCATAGTCTTACTGCTCTTACCGTAAAGAATCCTCTTCTATGTTTGTGTGTTTGTGTACTGAATAAAATTCTGGAATACCCCTTTAACGAATAATGACAAGCCTAAAAACGTTCTGCACTATGTCCTCATGAGTCATTTGTAATATTCTTGAACCTGAATACATGAATTTCCTAGCTTTCCTGGAAGTACATTTTTTATCAGCACGTACAGCCTTATGGCGGATATATTTAATAAGAAGTCCTATTTCCCCTATAATCAGGATTTCCATGCTTTCATTAATATAGCCACTACTAATTAAATGTCTGCTGCCAGTCTGCCGTCAGATAATACATTTAACTTGCTTCAGTTTTAGGTTTAATAAGTAGGTTTCCACTTTTCGGTGAGATTTGGCATCAGGATGGCGGCTAAGCTTTTCTCTCTTGAGTTTAATAGCTCGGCATTGGAAAAGAATGAAAATCAAACACATTCTGAGTAGAGTCATTTGTGCAGATAAGACGGCCTTACCTAACAAAGCAGACGAGCAGAATCATTTATTTCCCCCTTTTTGTTTTCGGACTTATGATTAACAATAGCTTCCAGTAATTGTATTGTGCGATTCACTGCTCGGGATGCTTACTGCTACAAAGATGGTTTTTCTTTTGTCACTGGGGGATTCAACATGAGAAAAATTCAGTCTACTCCATTACTGCCTGACTACGTGGTTTTTGTATTTGACAGATAGATTTATGCACAAAGTCTGCAGGTTAGGTACCTTTTGCTAAAGCCAACAAACCGGCCAACAACACTTTTGTTTATAGATTTACGTTTTAAGGAGATTTAACAGGTAATACACATTACCTGTATTTTATGTTCCAGAAGGTGCACTTTTTCCCCCCAAAAACAAGGGGAAATGACAGTGCGTCTTATGGAGCGAATAAGTATGCAGGAGGCACACGGAGTGGTGAGAATAGCACTGTGCTGGTTGTACTCACTGCTCTCTGGTCTTCTTCTGAGCAACGCACTACAAATGTCCTGACTGTACTACGCCAAGATTTGGTGCACATAGGTGCACACTATGAGCTGATACTGTGCAACGTCAGGTCACAGCGCATATACAGTCTGGCAGAAGACGAGGGGACGGTCAGTTTCAGTGCAGTCTGCAGCAAGAGAGGTAAGTTCATTTTTTTTCTTTTGCCTGATGGAACTTGGGAGTCTGATCTGAGGAGGAATGGGTGTTTGATGAGGGTCTGATTTGAGGTCTGAGGAGGAATGAGTGTTTGATGGGGGAATGATACAGAGGGCTGATGATGCTTGGGGGTCTGATCTAAAGTCTGAGGAGGAATGAGGGTCTCATACAGAGGTCTGATGAAGCTTGGGGGTCTGATCTAAAGTCTGAGGAGGAATAAGGGTCTCATACAGAGGTCTGATGGAGCTTGGGGGTCGGATCTGAGGAGGAATGAGGGTCTCATACAAAGGTCTGATGGAACTTGGGGGTCGGATATGAGGAGGAATGAGGGTCTCATACAGAGGTCTGATGAAGCTTGGGGGTCTGATCTAAAGTCTGAGGAGGAATGAGGATCTCATACAAAGGTCTGATGGAGCTTGGGGGTCGGATCTGAGGAGGAATGAGGGTCTCATACAGAGGTCTGATGAAGCTTGGGGGTCTGATCTAAAGTCTGAGGAGGAATGAGGATCTCATACAAAGGTCTGATGGAGCTTGGGGGTCGGATCTGAGGAGGAATGAGGGTCTCATACAGAGGTCTGATGGAACTTGGGGGTCGGATATGAGGCCCGAGGAGGAATGAGGGTCTCATACAGAGGTCTGATGAACCTTGGGGGTCTGATACAGGGGTCTGAAACAGAGGTCTGATGGAGCTTGGGGGTCTCATCTGAGGTCAGATAAAAAATATTTTTATTTTCCGCCTCTATATCCTAAGTGCATTTTATGGTCCGGTGCATCTTATGGAGCAACAAATACAGTATGTACACTAAGGTGTTGTTGTATTATAATGGAATACACGGATGAGAAGAGAGTCCATAGCAATAATCAAATAGGGCCCCCTATTGGATTATTTTCCACTCAATAGTAAATAGTGCAAATTGACTTATTTGAACTCATAAAAGGATTCAAATCCTATACTGTATATAGATAGCTGCATGCCTGTCTTAATTTTTCCAATTTCTAGTCCCCACAGGTATCAGATGTGTGCGACTCCAATGAGATATTTAGTTTACCATGGAAACTTAACTTACTTTATAACATAAATAAGCTACCCCCTCCCAGCGCTTGATAATTCCCCTTTGAAAATAAACTTCACTATCAGACATATTAAAATATGGAACATGAATCACCTTTGGATATTTTGGTAAGCAACTTAAAGGCTAGTTATTGTCATACTTGGCAATTCAAGTGGCAGCTTATCTTCACTCGCAGCCTTGGAAAAGTGACATTCGGTGTTTCCGTAAACTTGCAAGAACTTAAGGAAAGGATATGATGAATAACATGTAATATTAATAACCCTAAGTCTCGGTTTAGGATAAAAGGCTCTCATATTCCTCGACTTCACTGGTAATGCATTGGAATATTATTAGATCAGAATGACTTCGGCACCCAACTGTGTTTCCTGATTATCAGATGTCCAGCATTTCTTAGAGCCTGATTACGAATTTGAAAAGTTAATCTGTGCTTTCTAAATCTGAATCAACACTTCACATCTAATCAGAACATAATTCATGTTATTCACAAACATTGCCAATGACGTATCACCCTGATTATTAATACCACAGCAATACAGAACCTCCATTTTCTTGGAAGTGGTTTCCACAGAGTAGAGGTGCCCCATAGCAAATGAGGCCCCTTCTGTTGCCGGTTTTCAGTGCCACAACTGCCCATAATGGTCATGAAAATCCCAGTGGTTGTCTGCCCACAAGCATGACCCTTTGGACACTTTGCTGTTAGGGGTCCTAGTGGGGAGGAACCTTGATTAGGTTCTCAGCATCTATTTGGAACAAGGATGGGGTCAATATAAGTTGGGTCATCTTTAGCAGTCCTAGAGCTGTTTCTATAGGTACATCTTAGGACCTGTATCTTCCTGCATGTTATTTACAGCATAAAGGCTGGGCTGCTGTGGTCTGGTTCAGTAATGCTTCATGTGATTCCTCATTGATAGGTTAATCACACAAAGCTTCTGTCTGCTCGAAGGGGAAGGATCAAAATAGCACAGAAGAAATCCAGGCATGTACAGTAAAAAGAGCAGCAAAACACCAGGCTATGGTGCATTACATCAGCTGGCACATTTTATGGTGGGTAAATATGCCACGCCTTATGTGCCAAATTTACAAAAGAATCCATGAGGAACAGTAGATAGTTATGGTCTGGTCTTTCATCTAACTTGCATACACATCATAGTTGCGGTACTTAGCTTGAAAAAAGACAGAGTATCAAGTTCAACTTTTCTCAGAGCTGTTATATAAATTATGTCACACTGGCAGTCCATGCCCGCCACTGTCTTGCTGTCCTAGTCAGGGACGGACATCGCTCTACTTTCCCTGTGTGAACTGGGACTAGTGCTCAGTGAACTGTGCTTCAGCACTGCAAGAGTAAAGCCTCATTCACACGTCCGTGTCTGCACTGAAATCTGTGAGCAGGTGGTCAGTGGGGCATCCGTGAAGCTGTCCGTGAAGGATCCGTGTTGGGTCCGTGTGTCTGTTTTTTGCTGTCCGTGTTGCATCCATGTTTCACTGACACTGAACAGCTGAAAAATAATTTTCAAACCATCTCCAAACCATCTGCAAAAAATTAGAAAAATACAGTTCTTCTTTTTTCCCAAGCTAAACAAGCCAAATTTCTCATTATGAGAGACCTCTCGTCCCATTTCTGGTCTCTCATCTTTGAATCCTAACTCCCGCGTGATATTTTTGGAATGTGGAGCCAAAAACTGAATCTCATATTCAAGATGTGACCTTGCAATGGATTTTAGTATGGGTAATATTGCTTTGGGATCACGTGCTTTGATCTCTCAGTTTGTACACCTAAATTCTTATTTGCTTATGCAGCTTCTGCTTGGCATTGGATACTGTATATCAAGCATTTTTGTTCATTCATTGAATCACATAAAATAATGCAAATAAAAATACAAATATAACATACCTAACCTTAAAAGACGAACCTGAGCTTCGCATTCAAACCTCTCCAGAAGATCACCCCTAGATGATAACTGAACCAGGTTACTCTGTGACACATTTATAAATCCCTTACATCCTACTGTACGTATATTGGTCTCTATTTTTGAGAGAACTACTCCTCCAATTTTCCACCCAATTTGGGGTGGTCATCTCAAAGAGGTTTTACTGTAATTTATTTGTGAGTTTTTCAGAAACATCAACTTATTGTCAAGAATGCAGAGCTGGATTGTGGATTTCCTGGATTTTCATGGTCAGGGTAGGTTTTGAAAGACAGACTGCTAAGTGGAAAAAAGTTTCAACATGAAGTGTATACACATGGCTATAAATAAAGATTTCCAGTATAAAGTAGAAAATAAGTTTATATCAGAACCATTTTCTAGATGGTCGTACAGCTGTGGATTCTGGGAAAGAAAGCAAAAACAAGTAGGTTATGTTAGGTAAATTGCACCTTTTTGTCGTAAATGGTAACTTCAGCCTCAGGTGCACGTATATTAAAGCTAAATTTCTCTGAAATGTTTTTCTGATTTTCATTCTCTTGAGCACTTAGTTATAAGTCGTGGTCTTAGCAAACACTGCATGAACTTGACTCATTCTCTTCCCTTGTACAATATCTGTTCTGCCTATAGTTGTCACCCTTACGGTTCCTTTTGTCTCCTGTCCTTTGTTATAATAATTTGTTCCACAGAATGATTGGAATAAAACAGTTTTTCCGACCAGTTCACAAATACTTTGTCCTTAGATGAAATAATAAAATAAATCTAAATAACTTTCTTAAGTAGCTTGCGGTGCTATTCTTGAGGTCAAAAATATCGACACTTAATGGACCCCATTAGAAGTCAACTGGATCCTTTCTAAACACCTGTCATGGCTCTGCTAGAAATGGTGTGAATACAGCCTAAAATATTTCGATTAACCCGTTAGATTCACTTAAAATGTAAAAAAATAACGGTGCAGATACCAATGTGGGCAGACCCTATCACTGTCATGGTGATTGTAGAAATCTAGTGGCACCAGCTTAGATTATCTTTAGATTCCTTACCAATAGGACTGAACCCCTATTTTTTTTCTTTCATATCAGTCATTGTGTACAAAAAATCGCCAAGTCCTCTTGCATGGGGATGGTAATTGGCATGAACCAGCCATGGGAAGCAGGCCCCATGCTTATTTTGGCTCCAGGGATGCTCTACACTTTGGCATGAACTAGCCACGGGAAGCAGGCCACATGCTGATTTTGGCTATGGTGATGCTCTACACTTTGGCATGAAACAGCCACAGAAATCGGGTCCAATGCTTTCATTGGCTACAGGGATGCTCTAAACCTTAGCATGAACTAGCCATGGGAAGCAGTACCCATGCTTATTTTGGCTGCAGGGATGCTCTACACTTTGGCATGAACCAGCCATGGGAAGCAGGCCCAATGCTTTTATTGGCTACAGGGATACTCTAAACTTTGGCATGAACTAACCACGGAAGCAGCCCCATGCTTATTTTGGCTGCGGGGATACTCTACACTTCGGCATAAACCAGCCACAGAAGGGGACCCAATGCTTTTATTGGCTACAGGGATGCTCTAAACTTGGGCATGAACCAGCCATGGGAAGCAGCCCCCATGCTTATTTTGGCTGCGGAGATGCTCTACACTTCGGCATGAACTAGGCCATCACTAACTGATCGTTGGGGGTCCTATACCTTTAATGGGAGAAGCTCTGCAGTAAAAACTTGGTCCACTACAAAGCTGGCAGAGCTGTCTACTTCCAAAGCTAGAGCTGTTGCCAAACAGGTGATCGGCAGGGGTTCAGGGTGTCAGACCTCTGCCAATCAGCTATTAATTGACCTATCCTGAGGATAGCCATGAGTAAGGGAGTGTATCCCCCAAAATGTTGCATGTGATGAGGACATGCTGATGACCTGCCATTCTCTGTGATTGGTATCCATCCATATTCTATTTGGAATCTTTTGGATCTCATTGCCATTGTCATACCGAAGAGAATGTCTGTATTATTTGGTTGCCCACTGTGATATACTATAAGCTGGCTATTGATCTGCACGCTTCTGTGAAAGGGCTTATGTTGCAGAGTGAGGTGAAGCTCCAGTGCAGCAGCCAATTTCTAATGTGGTTTCCTATTTCATTGTGGTCTATGCTGAGGATAGACCATCACTTAATAAAAGGAGGACAACCCCTTTAACAAATCAGTTCTGTGGTAGGACCTTGATTTTAACCCTGTGCTCGTGTACAACTACTGACATTGACTGATATGTTATGAGAAGGATGTGACATTTTTTATATTATTTCTCTCAACATATGAAAGTTGTATTATAATGTGTAAATTATTGCAGATTATGGTGCCTGAAGTAATCTGTAATGTCACATCTGTTTTAGAGCTGGCGACTGATGCGCGAGTCTCAGAATCTCACTCTACACATATAAACATGGTGGAAACGTCTTTCTCATATAAGAGCGTGGCGCTTACAGATGTCTCGCCTTGTTTTCTGATTTCCATACGCTAAATTGCTGCCAGTCTGGATTATAGAGCCCAATGTCACTCAAAAGCCTTTCAGCTGGCGCAAACTGAAAATGACATTTTCTATTTCCTTCGTTTTGGGCTTCGTGTTGTTATTCTGCAGCGTTACTATTTCACAGCTTCTGTCAAAGAAAAGCATTATTTTAAATCGAAAACAATAGTTGTTTCTGAAGAGCCAGGTTTTGCTTTCTTTGGAAATAGCTGAGTACTTGAATGAGGGAAGCAGAAGACAATGCTAACCTAGGGAAGGGTGCAAATCATCTCTAGAATGAAATAATTTATATTATAGTGTTGTCTTAATGAAGGATCATGAAATGCAAGAAAATCCTGTTTCCATGTTCTAGATAATGTTAGTAGAAAATACAGTCAGGACCTGCGTTTGGGTGGTTGCCACACACCTTCACCACTAACCTTTGTAAGTGTCCATTTACACGACCGTGTGACCCACTGGTCCGTGATCCGCAAGACACGGCAAAAGATAGGACATGTCCTATTTTTGCAGTCCAGAGGCACGGACCTGAAAGCCCATGGAAGGGCTTGCGAGTGTTTCCGTGGGCTTCCGATCCATGCATCCACACTGCAAAAGATAAGACATGTCCTATCTTTTGCTGTATCTTGCCTATTGCTGTCCCACTCAAGTCAATGGGTCTGCCTCCACTATTCAGAGTTCACACGGTCAGTGCCCGTGTTTTGCAGAGCTCTATTTATGGCCTGAAACATGGGCATGGCGACCATACAGTCGTGTGAATGGATCCTAAGGGCAAATCCAGTTTACCACCACATAAAACCAGGCATGTTCCTGATAATAATAATGCCCTCAAGTAATACCAACGGGCACAGTGACCTAGTTATTTCAGGGAAGTCAAACCATTTGAGCCAAGCAGGAAAAAAGTTGGAGCCCTAGGATGGTCCATGTGCAATGCATGGTGTCTACCATGCTGGGCTGCATTGCATGGAAAAGGATGTAGCAGATGGGCAGATCCAACTGCTTTATCTGCATTGCATCCACTAGAATAGCGGCAAAGACTGTACAATTTCATCCTAATACAGTAAATTATCCAATGTGCACAATACTTTAGAGGCGCCAAAACTAAACTTCAAAGAGAGTCTGCCGCACTGGGTATCTTCCAAGGAAGAGAACCGTCTAGCTGGCGGCACATTTTGGAAGTGGCTACCTACAAGACATTGGAACATGACATGGGAGCAAAGCCAAGCCGAATATACATCGGCAGACTGCTGTTTCGGTGTGGTTGCCCCTTCTTATGATGAAGTAGGATTCAGGCTGGCTGAGAGAGATGGTTCTCTTTCACTGGGCAATATCACTTTGCATATTATTTTCCCATGGAGCATTGCCACTGTCACCATACACAGCTGGTCTCCTTAAAGGGGTTGTCCCACGAAAAATATTCTGCAGTTTTCAAACCAGCACCTGCATCTGTATACTTTTGTAATTGCATGTAATTAAAAATTCTGTATAGCCACTGAGTTATTCAATAAAATGTATCTGTATAGGACCACTTAATTTCTTATTTCTTTGACCTGCTCACTAATAAGGCCGCACATGCTCAGTTTCATCTTTCAACTGCCTCCTGAGCTGTGATAGGAGAAGCTGAGACACGCCTCCTAAGCTGCAGCAGAAAAGACACTTCCCTTGAGCTGTCATCCATGTGAGGTACAGGGCTGGTTCCAGTGTTGTTATAAAAGTATTGTCATGGACTATATGATGTCTTATTTTAATTTTTTACATTATTCGTGGGATAACCCCTTTAAGGAGAGACAATCCACCCCCCTAAACTGACAGCACAGATAAGCTGTTATGCCTATCTAAAAATACAAAGGTGCTAATTTCCATTGCCACTTGCAAAGCTAGGATTTCCAGCAGTGAAGTTATCAGATGACTGTAGTTTACAATTCATAAGCTTACCTTTAAATAAATGTGCTCTGAGATAAGACACAATACGTAGGCCATAAATGGTGGCCATGAAAGCTTTGCCAAAGGGATGCGTGATGGAAGGATTATATTATGCGTATCGATATTAATTATAAGCCGCTGGTACGGCCACATGGTCAATTTCCTAATGTAGTATTGGAAGGCCAAAATATGGAGTGAATTGAAAAAAAGAGGAGAAATTCTCTTGTCCTTTATACTTACTCTCCTTTTATGATCCACTTCTGATTTTGGCTTCCAGAACTGCATCAGGAAACCTGACCGTGTGGCTGTACCCTAAATGTACATTTGTCGATTACATTTTTATATGCACCTGATATCTATGGTATGTACGGTAAGAATACGTATAAATGTTTTCCTGGATTTTCTTTTACCTTGTATATTATTCTGAAACCTCTGAGAGTAGTTTACAGTAACAAAAGAAATCATACTACCAGCTGTTTCGGAGTGAATAGCTTCCTTTAAAGAGAATCTGTCACTACCATTTTGGACTATTACCTGCAGTAGTACTGCACATAAGGAGTCCAGATCGTATTTTTCTACTTCCCCCTTCCCCTGCTGTCTGCTCTGAAAGTTGCGCTGATATATACAGTTAGAACTGCTGGATAGTGCTAACACAATAAAGCGCATGCACAGCAGTCCTGACAACGTATTTCTGCGCAGATTTAAACCCTGATAACTGGGGGCAGTAAGAAAAAAGGAAATGTACCGTATTTTTCAGACAATAAGACCGGTGGAGCGGTGTGTCCTGGATATTTGGCACCGTCCGAAGCAAGCAAGGTAAGTTTATTATTATTATTTTTTTAAACATCTGATCTGAGGTCTGAGTGTGGCCGTGGGGCCAATCTGAAGCTGAGTGGGGCTGGGGGAAGAGGGGTCTGATCTGAGACTAATATGATCTGATTGGGGGTCTGATGGGGGCTGTGCGGTCCTATCTAAGGCTTATTGGGGTTCGGGGGGTCTGATGTGAGTCTGATTGGGGGTCTGATCTGAGTCTAATGGGAGCTGGAGGTCTGATGGGGGGCTGATCAGAGGCTAATGGAGGCTAGGAGGGGTTTGATCTGAGGCTGAGGATGGCCTGGTGTCAAGAAGGGCAGCAAAGAAGCCATTTCTCTCCAAGAAAATATCAATGACAGACATATTCTGGAGGAAGTATAGGGATTAGACTGCAGAGTGAAGCCCCTTTAAGACTGTTTGGGACAACTGGAAAAATGATTGGAGAAGAAAAGGTGAGCGCTACCATAAGTACTGTGTCATGCCACCAGTAAAGCATCCTGAGATTATTCATCTGTGGAGTCGTTTTTCAACCAAGTGAGTGGGCTCACTCACAATTTTGCCTAAGAACACTGCCATGAATAAAGAATAGTATAAAAGCATCCTCCAAGAGCAACTACTCCCAACGATCCAGGAGTAATCTGGTAATGACCAATGCTTTTTCTAGCATTATGAAGCACCATGTCACAAGGCAAAAGTGATAACTCAGTGATACCTCAGTGGCTTGGTGAACAAAATGACCAGGAAACTCCACAGACCTCAATCCCATTGAGAACTTGTGGTCAATTGTGATAAACTCCAAACACCGATAAGTATGGGGTGCTATCAGCCAGGATTTGGTCTATAGTCTGATATCCAGCATGCCAGGGCAAATTTCTTAGAAGTCTTAAAAAAGAAGGGTCAACAATGTGAATATTTTGTCTTTGCATAGAGTTTTGTCTATAAAAGTTAAACTTTTAAAACGCTTATAAATATACTTCAGTATACCATAGAAACATCCGACAAAAAGATCTAAAACCAGTGGAGCTGATAACTTTGCAAAAACCTAAATTTGAGTTAGTCTCAAAACTTTTGGCCAAGTCTGTAGATCCGCTGCTGGAACCTTGAGCAATCCACTGTAATCTAACAGCAAGTTCTCACTGAAATTAATGGGCTGTCTAATGCACGGACATGATGGGTTCTCGAGAGAGAAAGAGAGACATTCTTTGTAGACCTTTTCCACTTTGGATTATAAATAAGGTGTCAGTACTCCTGCCTAGTACTGTCCCTATCTAATTGCATGATCCACCCTAAACGGTCGGCCACAACTGGATGGCAGTCCCTCCCTAAATAAGTGCAGGGGCCGAATCAGGAAAGGGAAAGCAGGGAGACAAAATAACAGAATGGCACAGAGGACAGAAGACCGAAACAAAAACGTACCAAGCCGAGGTCAATACCAGAAGAGTCCAAACCAAATCAGAATCAGAACTGTAAAACCAGGGAATTCTAGAGATCAAAACCATCAAATCCAAGGGGGTCAAACAAAGGTCCGAGTCAGGGAACAAGCAGAGGACAGGAATCCAGTAGAAAGCTCACAGAAAAAACGGTAGTGTGGTAATGTGACCTGTTTAAATAGACTGTACTTCTTGGTCACGTGATGTGGCCAGTGTCACATGACCTGTGACATCAGTACACCTAGCGAGCGCCTCACCTAATAGGTCAGTGCTCCCTCTTCTCTATACTGACCCAATTACCTAACAATCAGCCGCTGGCAATGCTGTGAGGAAGCACCAAGCCGGCAAAGGGACGTAACAGTAAGGCTCCTGAATGAGGGACAATCAATCTCTATAAACTCAGAAATTCCCAATAAGACATAGCAAGATCTCTTTTCTTAATGATGAAAGCTGCTATTCAGATCAATTACATAGGATGTAATCCTCCAATTAATTGGCTGACTCATACTATTCCTCACCAATTGTAATTTTCTAAGTTATAACACCATATGATGGCCTCAAACCATGTCCAGATTGTACCAAGCTCTTCCTTTAGCAGAAGCATGGAATCAGTGACAGTTCCCCATAGAGAAGGCTGCAACATTTTTACTGTTCCTGCCATTGCTAGGCTCTGATCCTAGAAAACATGTGATTACTGGATGAGAGGAGACTGCATGAGCTGCTGGATCTTAGCAGACCAGGATCAGCTCTGCAGTGAGCCACAACAACATTGCTGAAACCACAGGGGACTGTATTCCCCCTTTGACTGAGGCTATTATAAAAACAATAAATATAGTGCCCCCTTAAGGTCTTGTATGTTGGGGACAAATAAAAAAATAAAGACAAAAATGAATGCCTGGTATAAAAAAAAATGTAAAAAAAGAAACTAAATACTGTAGTAATAATAAATGGCCTGGTTCACAGTTTCTTTTTAAACCAAAAAGAGGGTTAAAAACAAAAACAGAGGATGAGGAATTTTTTTAATCCTCCCCTCATGACACACAGTTAAGAAAAAGGTCCCGTCTTTTATATCAAAGCACGGTATTACTACTATACAGCACATTTATATTACAAATTACAATGGTTGAAAAAAAGCCATAAATTGCACCCCATAGTTGGGAGGCTATGCTACCAAATAAGCATTGAGGCTCGAGAGCTTCAAATTACAGCTCTGATTGTCAAACTCCTACTGCATAATAATATATAATACAATAACTGCCCTTTTTTCACTGCTTTAGAAGCAGTCTGGGCACTCGTACCGATGAAATTCATAATTTTGAAGAAGAATTTTCTAGCTACAGAACCTTTTGAACTTTGTTGGCAGGTCATGACAGAGGAAACAAGCACATGTAGCTATAACCTGTCCTGGCTCTGTGACCTTCTATGGCTAGACGACCTCGTCTGATGTTCTGGAGTCGATCCAAGTAAATTAATTATCTTCCCTCTTCTCCGGCAAATGTTAAAAAGATTTTTTTTTTAAGAATTTATTGACCACTTGCGACAACTAGGATAACGCTGAGAAGGAAAGGGTACAGACAGAAATATAGAAAATCATTTGTTCCATATCTGCTGCTTTCTGTTACTTTTGTTAGTTATTTCTTTAGACATCACAACTTTTCTGGCTTACCAGCTAACAACTCATTAACATTGCTCTAGAAGACTAATCAATAATGTGCATTTAGATTAGAGATATGGAGATGTCACCGCGACTCTTTAATTAGATTTGTCGTTGTACTTTATGTCACATTGGAAGGAATGGATTTCTCAGATCACAAGGCTTCATGTACCGACATCCTTGTCATTTCAATGTATTCTTATCAACTATAGATATACGGACTGAAAATAAGGATTGCTGAACATTACCCAAAACTGAGAATGGTCAAATCTGACATTCAAGACTGGTGGACGTGGAACGATACGCATGGGCTGCGATCCTCAAATGTCAATTATCATCAAATGTCAAACACAGGTAGTGGGACATTTCATTTTTTTCTGTAATTAACTTTTTATGAAACAAACCGATCCTATTACCTAATTATTGAATAATTCTATTTATAGGAAAATGAGGCACAGGTATAAAGGCACAGGTATAAAGGTCATTTTACAATAATCAGGCAATTATCAGGAATAAACCGCTTGTTCCCGGTAACTGCCTGATTGCGGGCAGAGGTGAGAGCTGCATTTACTTGCAGCAATCATCTCTTCTCTATTAGTCTCCAATCACTTGTCTCCATAAAGAGTAATTGTTTTTGGGCAGCACATCCCTGTTCACACAGCACGATCTGCTGCCTAGAAATAATGATTTTTGGTGTCTACACCAACGATGCTTTCATCCATGTGTTTTCTCATCCATCAGATGATCAGTGACACTTGTACCCTATAGAAAAAAGCACCAGCCTACGTGAGCTCCCACGGTCCCGGACAACAGAGAGTTCCACTGATGGATTGCAGAGTGGTCATAAGCATGGAAACGAGCAGTGTATAATGCGATGGAAAAATGAATCCAGCCAGTAAAGGTGACAATATGGACAATCACAATACATTAGTAAGTGCCTTGCATTAACTTCCTCTACATTATAAATGCCATTTGCTGAAGTGAGACAACCCCTTTAAGTCTGCAGACTTTTAAATGCCTTTTTATGGAGAAGTAGAAGGGACAATTGGAAATCCATAAAGTCTACCCAATTCAATTTAATGTAATCTAATTTGCTTTCACTGCACCTTATGGTTAATTTATCAAACAATACGACGCCCCATACATAAAGTGATATATGCATACTGTTTTAGGCAGATGTCACTGTTAAAGGGGTTCTCCGGGTTTTTAATACTGATGGCCTATCCTCAGGATAGGTTATCAATATTAGATCGGCGGGGGTCCGACACCTGGCACCCCCGCCAGGAAGGGAGACGGCACTGCGAGGAGATGGTGCTCGCAGTGCCGTCTCCCTTCCTGCTCTGGCGCTGCCTTGCCATAGACAGCGGCAGCGAACAAGAAGAGAGAAGGGAGGCGGCACGTGCGCACTGTGCCCGCCGTCTCCTCAGCTGATCTGATATTGATGACCTGATATCCTGAGGATAGGTCACCAATATGAAAAGCCCGGAGAACCCCTTTAAGTAATGCTGCAGCCTCAACACACAATTTTGTATAGACCTGTTAAAAAAACTGACAGTATTTTGGAGCAAAAGAGTCCATGACACTTGTCTTCGATACATACTGACAAAAAGCATTCAAGGGGTTAAAAGCAGCAGTATTTCCGAAGAATCCACACTTCATGAAATCAAATGCCTTTATGATGCTGATCTTATGTAATGGAGATGTATGAAGCGCCGAGCGATTCTTTTCAGCTCTTAAGAACATCTATCCTTTGCCTACGTTTTTTCATGTCTGCAGTGGCTTCACCTTTGCTTTGTCTTGCATGTTCTCTGCTTCCATATTTCATCTTCTATAATCCGTACAGGGTCCATGCACTCATTTGCCCTTTCTCATTAAATCTTCCAAACGCCTTTCTTTCTTTTTTTTCCAGCAGCCATATCCATGACTGACTCCCACCTTACACATTCCTAATAATTTCCAAACACCTGTCATCTTTCTTATTCACTTATGATGCTCTTTACCACTAGCATATATAATCTTTCAGAATGTCACTCAATTCTTTCCTGTCAGCGTAGATATCACATTTGACAATATGTTATGGACTGAAATAGTAATATTAGCTCCATTCTGCATGGTTAACTGTTTGGTTTTTACACCGAGTCATGAAGGAACCTAGTACTTTAGTAAGATGGTCTCACATATCAGATTTTGGAGAGCAGAGCCTAAAGGGGTATGCCAGTATAGGGATTTACTACTAGATTAGTGAGGTCCTACCACTATGACTCCCACTGTTCACAAGAGTGGGTATCCCTTACCCCTCTGAGCTCCCCAAACTGAATGGAGCAGTAGGTTGGTCAGTGTGCTCCATTGAACCCTATAGGAATTCCAGAAATAGTTCTTTGAAACTCCCATTCATTTCATGGGGCTCCAAGAGGTATGGGGTCCCTATTCTCATGACCGGTAGGATCCCTGTGGTAGGACTTTAAATGTTCTTATAGTTATCCCCTATCATGTAGATACGTGATAACTTGTAACAACCAGAATTCCCCATTAAAGGGATTGTCCGAGTTATGAAAAAAAAATATAGTACTGTAAATCTGATGGGCAGCAACGTATAACTAAGTTAAGCAAGTTTTGGGCAAAAAAAATATGTATTTCCTCATTTCCCTGGTTCTCCTCTGGCCTTTGTTTACATGCAGTAATAACAATCTCTGCCCCTCCCCCTTCCTGCTATGCAAAGGCAGTGAATACAAGAGCTGGCCTGAGTGACATGTCTGCTGGAATACTCAGCAGCATGTTGTATGTGTAGGACTACAAGTCCCAGCTGTACAATGACACTGCTGATACACACAGGGTCTTCCCCCTACCTGTTCTTGTACAATACAATACTTTGCATCTCCTCCAGATTAGCTCCAGATCAGCTCTGTGTCTGTAGGGTGAGGAGGGCAGATCCTGTGTCTCTTTACATCTGCAGCTGCTGTTGTAAAGCCTTCAGTGTGTTCTGGCTGAAGGGGTCAATGTTTTATCTGAAAGAATCCAGGGAGAGCAGATAGCAGCAGCGGCAGAGAGGGGGGGGTGTGGCCACCACAGTGACCTCTCGTGTACAGGCTCTGTGCACGAATATAAGATTAGCAGGGAGGCAAGCTGACATCACAGGTCATGTGACCCTGAGTAAAATTTGACAAACCAGCAGCTTTAGAAGCAGAAAGTGTATGGAAAGGCTGTTGTATTTGACTAGTTAGAAACACACAAAGGACAAAAAAATAACTCGGACAACCCCTTTAAGCGTTACCCCTACCCCTATGAAGAACAAAAACATTACGTCCTGCTAGGAAAAGGATCCAAGGGCTAAGGGGTCCTTTTTCCAGGGACAATAATCTGCCAAAAAGAACTCAATCATTGGCTTATGTGAAAGGCCCATTGATCAAGTGTGCTTGTTGGTTAGGTGACTAGATCTACTTGCTGCCGACAATAAGCAAACTGTATGGGGGACAAACAATCTTGGTAATGATCATTTATTCCCCATCCAGTGTGCATCAGGCCATGTATAAGTACCAGCTGATTTTGATGTGTATGATTTGGGCACATTCACAGTTCACAATGAACCAAATAAAAGGACCCTAGGAAACAGGATTTATCAGCACCATGTGATTGGGTAGAGTCCAACCACAGAAAAAGATTGTCTCATCAGCAAAAGGACTGTTCATATGCCATAATCCGGTGAACGAGACGGGTCTTCTGCTCTTACTGACCCATTAAGTATTGATCACTGGATTGAACTATACCGTATTTTGTAATTCTGCTACTTACTGTAGTTCATTTCTGCAGAACAGATACCAGAAGTGTTCCAGATGGCGGCTTCAGATGGAGGAGCACTGCCTTGACTACTGGGCATACCCAGAGGTCAGCAGCACATGGGCAGTCAGGTAACAGCAGCAGATCTTCTGCCCTTGAATCCAGGGGCGGACATACCGCGGTGCAGCCGGTTCGGCTGCACCGGGGCCCGGGACCGGAGGGGGGCCCTTTCTTCCCGGCGGCAGGTAGAGATGAGCGCTTCCATTTTGGAAGCGCTCATCTCTATATTCATCTGTATCGCCGTCCTTAGGACGGCGATACAGATGGATAATGCGGGGCAAGGGAGGGAGAGGCGTGTCCCTTCCCCGTTCCTCTGATAGGCTGCAGGCACTAGGCCTGTAGCCTATCAGAGGCCGGCACAGGCGGCGCGATGACGTCATCGCGCCGCCTGAGCCGTACAGCGCGGGACACAGGCCGGAAGAGGCCTGCATCGCGTCGCTGACAGAGGCAAGGAGGTAAGTATAACTGTTAATTTTTTTTTTATTTAAGTTGGCACTCAGTGGGGGCACTATGGGGGAGGAGCACTATGGAGGAGAGGCACTATGGGGGCCACTTTGGAGGGGGAGCACAATGGAGAAGGAACACTATGGGGGCCACTATGGAGGAGGAGCACTATGGGGGGCCACTATGGAGGAGGAGCACTATGGGGGGCCACTATGGAGGAGGAGCACTATGGGGGGCCACTATGGAGAAGGAAAACTATGGGGGCTACTATGGAGGAGGAGCACTATGGGGGGCCACTATGGAGGAGGAGCACTATGGGGGGCCACTATGGAGAAGGAACACTATGGGGGCTACTATGGAGGAGGAGCACTATGGGGGGCCACTATGGAGGGGGAGCACTATGGGGGGCCACTATGGAGGGGGAGCACTATGGGGGGCCACTATGGAGAAGGAACACTATGGGGGCTACTATGGAGGAGGAGCACTATGGGGGGCCACTATGGAGGAGGAGCACTATGGAGGAGGAGCACTATGGAGGGGGAGCACTAGGGGGGGCCACTATGGAGGGGGAGCACTATGGGGGGCCACTATGGAGGGGGAGCACTATGGGGGAGGAGCACTATGGAGGGGGAGCACTATGGGGGAGGAGCACTATGGAGGGGGAGCACTATGGGGGGCCACTATGGAGGGGGATCACTATGGAGGGGGAGCACTATGGGGGGCCACTATGGAGGGGGAGCACTATGGGGGCCACTATGGAGGGGGAGCACTAGGGGGGGCCACTATGGAGGGGGAGCACTAGGGGGGGCCACTATGGAGGGGGAGCACTATGGGGGGCCACTATGGAGGGGGAGCACTATGGGGGAGGAGCACTATGGGGGGCCACTATGGAGGAGGAGCACTATGGGGGGCCACTATGGAGGAGGAGCATTATGGGGGGCTACTATGGAGGGGGAGCACTATGGGGGGCCACTATGGAGGAGGAGCACTATGGGGGGCCACTATGGAGGGGGAGCATTATGGGGGGCACTCTGGAGGAGGAGGACGACTATGGGGGGCCCTATATATATACTGGCACTATGGAGGGCGAGGATCACTATGGGGGCCCTATCTTATATTCTGGCAGACATGGGGGCACTATGGAGAAGGGGGGGAGAGGAGCACTATTGGGGTCATTGTATAGGGGCACTAAGAGGGTTTTTTGGGTACATAGTAGGGGGCATTGGCACATTATGAGGGCACTATGGGGACATTGGCTGGCCGGGGGCACTAATTATTTCTATTGTTGGGACTATTACTATCAGCTTAGCACAGTTATTTTTGGGGAACATTTTGGTTATAATTTAGTGTCAGGGACACTATTTCCTGGGTGCAGTTATTTTAATTACTGAAGGCGGTAGTATTTGAGGGGGACTGTTTCTGCAGTATAGTTTTGGGGAGCACAGCGGGCACAGTATTGGGGAGTGGCAGGATGAGGAGTTCAAGAAGGTGGGAGAATGATAGAAAAGTAGGAATCTAAGATGTCTATTTGTCAAACTCGACAGAGAGAAGAGATGGCTGGAAGAAATCATCATGGCAGTCTGGTCTGAAAGGAAAAGATGAGGAAAGAGAACATCTACATCTGAGAAGACGTCACTGGATGTAGGAGGTATGTGGACCTGTATTAGGCTACTTTCACATCTGAGTTGGTGATTCTGGCAGGCTGGTCCAGCAGAGAACAGCCTTCTGGAATTCACCGGCTCTGGCACTGCTGGATGCAGACAGAATGCCCGCCGGCCCCATTAACTATAATGGGGTCAGGCAGAGATCCGGCCACAATCTGGCAAAAATGTAGAGAATCAGCAGGACACAAACCTTTGCATTTCTTGCATTCTCTGCCAAATCAGGTGGCCGGAGCGTAGTGCTGCAGGTGTGAAAGTAGCCTTACCCTGTATGTTTTGTATTGCTGTATGTAATGTTAGGACACCATAGGTTAGGTTGAGAATTTGGTTTGGGAACGGCGGGGGGGGGGGCCCAAACACATTCCTTGCACAAGGGCCCTCTGCTGTCTGTGTCCGCCCCTGCTTGAATCGATACCTAAAGCAACGGCGCAGGTGTGAGATCAGAGGGGTCAGAAGTGTCTGTGTGGGGGGAGTCTTTCGATCAGCAGGGCCAGCCACTTGGTGCTCCAAGATCCTGATTTTGAACCAATTTGATTCACTCATCTCTAAATGTGATATCAGAATGGATCATGCAAAATGACAATCTCAACTTTGTTACATCTCTCCAGTTACATAATTCTTTTTCATCACTAGTCTATCAACCTTCATACTCCTGATGTAGTGAGGAAATTGTTTTCAGTCTTGACCTTTACATATAAATCCCCTCCTCCACCTTGATGGCTGCAATGACCTTCACTTAGCACCCATCATCAAATGTTAACATAATCTGTGTCTTTTGTACAGGTTTTAAGCCTGCAGACTTGTAAATGCCTTTTATGGTTGTTAAAGATGAGGCAATTGAGAAATCTGAAGACCCAAGTAGAAAATGGGACAACTGGAAATCCATAAGGTCTACCTAATTTAATTTGATGGTAATGATCAAATTTGCTTTCACTGCACCTAATGGTTAATTTATCAAACAATATGATGCCACACAATATGATACATGATATATGCATAAAGTTTCAGACTATTGGTACTGTTAAGTAATGATGCATCCTCAACATACCATTGTCCTATAAGGTGGATCTGCTGCTCAAGACACAGATTTGTCCTATAATGGGGGCTCTGCTCCTCAAGACTTTATGCCATGTTAATGGCATAAGAAAATATGCTCAAAAATGGCAAGAAAAGTGAACAGGTCTTAGTGGGAGAGGTGGAGCCTCCCACAACCCACACCATTTATAGCAGAGATTGGCATGTACTGTGCCTGTGCCTCTTTATAAATGTGGCACCTTTTTCACCTCAATGGATATTTTACTTAGACTGACATACTAGCATGTTAGCATATCTGCCCCACTACGTAAGGGCAGCTCTTGCTTTGGTTGACCTCTCCACTTCATATATGATGATTCTATATAGTATTTACATTGTACAACATATGGCCATACAAACGGGATGGCTGTGTTCAGAGATCAAGTTATCTTCTTTGATCAACGGCCTTAATGCACAGAAAAGTCAAAAAAGAGTCCAATCAAAGGACGGCCTTTGAGTTCTCTAAGCATCCCAGACCCACCACAAAAATTTGAGAGATGCCACCACCCCTGTTATGAGACCAACAGTGATAAAGGGTTGGTGTTTACAAGATATGAGGCCTGGTAAGCTGCCATGGTGTTTGGTGTTTCTAAATCTGGGGCCATATTCATATGAAATGGTTCTGATAATAGACCTATATTTTGGAACTGCTACGGTATCTGTAAAATCATAATTCAATGTTTTAAAATCCAGCCTAATCAACTTTTTAGATCTAGTTTTCACATTACTTGCATAAGTTACTTTAATACTGTTGATTCTGTTCTTCCACGATACATTTTACAGTGATCCAGAATTTAGCAAACATCACAATTAAAATTTAAAGTGGATTTTTTGGACCAATTTCACAGATAAATTTGTATATTTTAATTAATGACTCTTTATAGTAACAGAAGAGCTAGTTGTCACAAACTGCTTTCTGTATCCATACAGATAAATTTTGCTCAGCTTTCACATTATCATCTTGTGATATTCCTTGTTTCCTACCACGACCACAAACTGCCCTTGACCCGTTGTTGTTCACTTTGCACAAAACATCAGACATTTGCACTTTCAGCATAGGGAATTAAAACGGAGGCAGCAAAGCAAGGCTCAAAGTATTACAAAGACGACCATATTTGAATTTGAAAATAAATTAGTCTAAGCCTTGAAGATCGGCAATCACCCCCTTTGTTCTTTCATTAGATGGCGTTCAGAGAAAGCAAAGAATTGGCAGCGGATAGAGAAAATTCTGGCAGCAATTCATCTCCAGTCTATCCAATTATGGGATGAGAAATGAAAATGGGAAGAATAAAGTAGTAATTTTTTGATAACATCTGTGTCCCATAGGATTTTCTTCTCAAAGACCTTGTATGTCAGAGCGGGGGAGGTGATGTAAAGTTCCTCACGTTTTCTTTCCTGTGAATTGGTCTTCACAAGCTGATATTTCTGTGAATATGAAAGTTCACAACGCCCACTAGTAAATCAAGCTTGTGAGAAAGAATAGCCAGATGTGGGCAGATTGTAGATTCATGGAAGTGCTCACACCCTAAAACATGGTAACGAGGTTCTGATGTATTAATATTGCAAGATCAATCTAAACTTCTCCATCCACTGTTTTAGTAGGAGGCATGATCTGAACAAGCTTTATTTTCTTAGGCTACACATATTTTTGCAGTTTAAAGGGTTATTCTGGTTGTGACAAGTTATCCTCAATCCGGAGGACAGGAGATAACTATTAGACAGGTGGGCATTCTACCATAGGGAGCCCCACTGATCATGAGAACAGGGACCTCAAACCCATTGTGGCCCCCTCAATGAACAAAGAGGAAGGCGTGGTGTGTACGCTGCATCTCCATTAATCTGTACAGGAGTTCTAGAGACAGCCGGGTACAGGGCTCGGCTATTTCCACAACTCCTATATAGATGAATGGAGCAGCAGTACATATACCCTACCTGCCACTCTGACCATTTTGGAGGACCTCGAAAAGCAATTGAAGGTGTCAGCTTAACTCAACTAGTTTAGTTAACATGTTTTGTTAAGCATTTGTGTTAACTCCACTACATCTTTACCCATTGTCGTGACTGGTGAAGGTCCCAGCGGTATACCCCCCACCATTTTAATAGCTATCCTGTGAATAGGGGATAACTTGTCATAACTGGAATACCCCTTTAAACTTTCACATGGAATTTTTTGACCAGAAAAAATGTCCATGCATGCAAAGACACAGTCAAAAAGAGGCCTAAAAGACTCCTTATGCCTACGAGGTGCTCTCCACAAGGCAAAACAGTACCTCCCTGATCCCCAACAAAGGCTAAGCCAGGTCTCTCTGCTGTCTGCATATGAGGTATTAGCTTGGCTATAATCCTAAATCATGTCTTAAGACCTGTTTATAAGGTTGAATATGTACTTATAGGATAACTGCCTTACATCTAGTGGCACTAGAGATATATTCTTCATTTTTTTGGATGGAGTTTATGAATGGTCTATAAGATGTCTTACTAGGCACTCTCTACAAGGAAGAATAGCATCCCCCAGATCCAAGACACTGTCAAGTAACTTTTTCTCATGTGAATGTTTTAGTACCTGCATTGAGCAGAATTTAAAGAGGTTGTGCAGGCAATTTATATTGATGACCTATCCTCAGGATAGTGAGGATAGTGAGCACTGCTTCCTCTTCATTACACTATGCATCGTCTCCCTTGCAGAGGTGGCACAGTGTGATTACAAGTACCCATTCTATTCAAGTGTCGATGGGTAGTATAATGAAGAGGAAGCAGTGCTCGCCTGGAGCGTCACATCCTCTTCAAACAGCTGATCGCCGTGGGTGCCGGAAACCTGCAGATAAGATATTGATGACCTATCCTGAGGGTAGATCATCACTATATACTGCCTGCACAACCTCTTTAATGTTTGCTATGCCAACTAATAGTTATGTAGTTAGTAGGCTGCAAAAGACTTAAAGAAGAACTCCCAACAAAAATTTTATTCCATGTCCTGCTAGAAATGTACATGATGTAATCTGTAGTGAATGTCATTTTCTTACCAGTGTCAGAATTTTTGACTTATATCATCCTGAAGTTTCTTATCTGTGTCATGTGACCAGCAATTAGATCCACCAACTCACACATAGACTTATGTGTGGACAGGAAGTCTAATTCTCTATGTATTCCTATGAGACTGAAAGTGAGGCTCCCATAGGAATGAATAGAGCAGTTACTGGCTTTCTGTCCTGGGTCAGTTGTAGGTCAGGGAGTTGGTCACATGACCCAGCTACAATAAGAAGAGAGGTTTTTACTCACAGAAACAGTCACTGATAAGAAAATGACATTCACTACAGATTATATCATGCACATTTCTAACAGGTCAGAGAATAATTTTTTTTGCAGGAGTTCTTCTTTAAGGGGTTGTCCCTTTGCAAAATGTACGGTAATCCTAGGATATGCTACAAATGTCAGATAGGTACGGGCCCCACTCCTATCTCCAGAATGAGGCCCCTGTGGTGAAGGAGAGCACACTACGCATATGCTGCATCGTCTCCATTCACTGCTATGGGATTTCCGAAACTCCCACAGCAGTGAATGGAGAGGAAGCAATGTAGGCGTAACTACTCTACTTTTACTTCAGGGGCCCCACTGTGGAGACAGAAGCAGGTGCCAGAGGTAGGACCTGCACCCATCTGACATTTCTGGCATATATAATGTGTAGTTGGCATAACCCACTTAAATGTCTATCAGGATAAACTTTTTATATTTATGATCCCAAATGATTCAAAGAAATGCAAAACTCACGTTTGAAAGTGGAACAAAAGTCCTTTCCTTACCACTACTGGCAATCAGACAGACCCAAGACATCAATATTCTGTATTTTATGTAGAACACTACAAAGCTCTGTGTCCTCTACTAATGCAGGGAAATACAATGAAGTCCAACTTCTGCATCATTTATGAACGGGTTTAGCTGTAATGGTCCTAGTACAGGCATCTGAGGTACTCCACTTTTTACATTAGCTCAATTTGAATCTGGCTATTCTATGAGTACTCTTTGAATGGAGTTTTTTTTTAGTGTGCGGTCACTGTGGTTTTTTTGGTCTTTTTTTGGTTTGTAAAAACTGCCAAGATAGTCATGCCTTTTTATCCACACATATTCCACACATATTTATGTTTTTTTTTCAGACTTTTTTCTTATAGAGAATGCTATGGGCAAATGCCTAAAAATTCCACACCAAGATCATGCTGCAATTTAAAAAAAAAAGCCAACGGAAAAAAAAGGATCAGGAAACCACATACAAAATGCAATATTTGTAGGGCGCTTTATATTTTACCACTGGTCAACAAACTAAGCCAGAGGCAGACATAGATAGCAGAGGGCTCCGGGGATACAGTAGATGGGCCCTACGCTTTTTAATAACTTATCATAGAGCACTCCTCTGCCCTTCTCTATAATAATGCACTAGTACTTATGAGCCATGTAATCTAGTAGTTTCGTCCCATGTATGCACTATAAGGCTACTTTCACATTTGCGGCACAGCTCTCTGACATAGAATGCCGGGTATCGTCAGAATAAAAACCGTTGCGTGCAGCATTTTTTGTCTGGTCCAATCCTGGCCTATTTCTGGCTCTCCGCTGGACTTCATTATAGTCAATGAAACTGGCAGGCACTCTGGGAACATCCTACAATGCCTACAATGCCGGCAGGCTGTTCCGGAAGAGAAGAGAGGTGTGCCGCAGATGTGAAAGTAGCCTAAGAAGCTGCTTTTAAATTGGCAATAGGCCCCCAAGACTACTGGACCCCTGTACAGCAGTGCAGGAGGCACATATGGTATGTCTGTCCCTGAATCATACTAAACCAATAGAACTTGTACAATAACCACATGTAAATGCTTTATAAAACAGACGGCACCTGACTGAGTTCCTGACTACTACTTCATAAAAAGCAGGGCGGAGATTTATCAAACTGGTGTAAAGTAGAACTAGCTGAGTTGCCCATAGCAACCAATCAGATTCCACCTTTCATTTTCCAAAGGAGCTCCAAAGGTGGAATGTGTGGGAAGCTAAGCCAGTTTTTCTTTACTCTGGTTTTCTTGTCTACCCCCCATGTTTTTTGTCAAAACAAGCCCTTTTATATGGCTTTTATATGGTTTTTATACAGCCATGCTGTTTGCTGCTAACTATATCATTATCTAAAACATACTGTTCATTATGACTAAACTTTCAACAGCATGATGATGCCAATTACAGTATGTACACGTGTAGCAGAACATTATTTCAGAAATGCCCGATCAGATGAATTATAGGCCGGCGACTCACAGACCTGCGGTCCCATTTCCGGCATCAGGCAAAGTGATGCTCTGGGAAAAAACTGAAACCACATGAGAGCTATTAGTATACAGGTTACTCAACAGCTCACGACAACTGATGCTGGGGCAGTGCTCAGACAGCGGAGAGGGTGGATCATTCTGTAGAAAAAAGCCATTTACACTTGTTTCCCCACTGTGGGTTTTCTGGGATTACTGTGGTATTTAACATATATACTCATGTAGTCCCTTGCCGCATGTACATCTTTCCCGTGCTTTTTTCAATTTGGTCTCCTGATCCGTTTTCACCATGTAAACAAATCACTCTGTATCCAACCAAACCCATAATGCACTTCTCTTTTCTCTTCCACAGCTCCAGCACCGCCCCTAACAACACCCAGTTAGGTTATAGCTCCTCCCACCAGCTAAAGCAAAGAAAGTAAAAAAAGCAGCACTCTTATAATGGGGGTGCAAAAATCCTTCAATCGGACTGGAAACCAAAGTCCACTTGAATATTGTATAGAAAAGAAGGCAGCACTCCAATAAAAGGGGAAAAAAGTGGATGGTTTATTAACCCATCTAGCAGCAACGTTTCAGCTCTACTCAATGGAACCTTTGTCAAGCTGTGTTAACATGTGCTATACACACCACCAGCTAGTGACATAGACACTCCCCTATCACTGACCCTAGCAATGCCCAGCTAGTTTATAGCTCCTCCCACCCAGCTATTTACATAGATCCTCCCCTGTCACTGCCCCGCCCATGGACATAACATCACAGGAAATAAGAAAGAGCTGCATGGACATGATCATGTGACCACAGCCCAGAACGGGAGATAGGAACAATAAAAGTAATATAAATACATTACAAAATTACAGCTACCTTCATAAATAATTATTTTACAAGATATTGGTGGAAAGTGGAAAACTCCTTGAAGTAAAGATTGGTCAAAACAGTAACACTGTAAGCGGTCACTCTACAGTGAATGAAATGCTCTTACCGAAAGTTACTAAAAAAAGAAATTATGAATCCCACATCCACATGCTCTGCACTGATGTATTATTTCTCAACATAATACTATACAACACCATAATTCATACTGACATTTGTATACGTCTTGATTATAAGCCCACTCACCACATCTAGGTGGCCTCTTTTGAGTGGATACCTAACTTGGTGCAACGCCACTACACTGAGACCAAGTACGAATGTATTAACCCTTATACAGTCTTCTGCTAATTAAAAACACCTGGGCTGAATGGGAGGGGCGCCGATACCATGAGAGAAAGCAAAGCACAAAAAAAATTACTAAATAAAAAGGAGGCCCAGTCAGGGGCAGACTGGGAACTTAAAGTGGCCCTGGAAAAAAATCTAAAAGTGTCCCCATGTGGTAGGTGGGTCCAAATGGACAGAAAGTGGGGCAACAGAAGTAGGCAAAGTCAACACCAGCATCTGTCATTAGCAGTACCATAGTGCAGCACAAAACACCATCCAAGGAGAACCAGAAACCACGGTGCAGCACAAAATACTGCCTACATGAATTATTGCTGAGAGCATCAGATCTTTATGTACCTGGCTTGTGCAGCCCTCTGGGCATCGGCCCGTCGGGAAATTTCTATGTAGGGTCTATTGGACTGCTGGGTCATGCCACCTGCTGGCGATGTGTTGCGGTGGCAGCAAGTCAAATTAGAAAAGGTCCCGCTCTAAAGAGGCAACCTTGACTTGGCGAGCGGGCTTATGCATTTCGATCATGCCTCACGTACAGTTTAATAATTAAGGCGCTGTATACTATTAATTATGCTGGGAAGCAATAGATCAATGCATAGTCTGTGGATGTGCGATTCAAGTTTTCTTTTTTTTTAAGCTGTTACCAAAACTGCCTACCTTGGAAAAACATTTTTTAAAAGGCTTACACATTTGTTTTTTCCGAAAAAATGTAATTTATCTAAACATTAAATGGTGCTCTAACTTTCTCCTGTATATATTATATTGAAATTGATCCCCCAGCTTGGAACTGAAGGACAGTGGCCGCAGGCAAGCACAGTGTTTATGCTCTAATACATGCATATTGCAGTATTCAGAAGCAGGCGTCACACCGCCACACATAGGAAATACTAATCAAAAATATAACAATTTGCTGCCAACAGTTGCCTATAAATATCATTTTATTTTAAAATCTTTTGTTTTTATATATATTTATATAACTCCTATAACTGGCGACGGTCAACGATTATAATGTTTCTCTCTATTAGGAAAAATTCTAACAACCACGCTCTATTGGGAGCCTGTGGCGAGTGAAACATTGTATGCGTATGGCAAGCGGCCTGCTGGTGAGATTGTTTAATTGAGCAAGCGTCTCCAAACAAATCTGAAGCAAAGCAGCAAACAAGAGCTGAAAATCCTCATCAAACCCGGCCAGCCGCCTGTACTTGGCTAATGAGCCTCCACCGTCAGGTTGCCATAAGGTGTACCTGATGTTTTGGGTGGACACCAAAGCAAATGCGAAATATGGGGTTTTTGAGATGTTTTATATTATGTTGCTTAATTTCTCAAACATGTTGATTCATGTAACATTATAGAGAAGACACTATTTTGTTACTATGTGTACACCCAAACATTCATGGAGAGAGGCGAGAATAAAAAAAAAAAAAAAAGAGGAGAGGTTGTATCTGTCTGCAACTTTTTGTAGCAGGACTAATTGATTTTTAAAGGGGTATTCCTATCTCATACAATGGGCATAGTCTGACAGGTACCTGCACCTACAAGGATGAACAGAGCAGGGAGAGCTATGGCTGGAGGACCCTGAGTTTCCCGGGGTCCGTCCACCACCAAGCACTGCTCCCATACAAGTAAATGGGAGTGTACCGTGCGCACGTGGCCCCTGCTCCGATTCATTTCTATGGGGCAGACGGAGCCAACGCGCGGCTATTTTCGGCGACCCCATTAAAATGAATGGAGGGCAGCTGTGCATGCGCAGTGCATCCTCCATTAATTTCCCGCTCTGCTCTTGTGATATGCCCCCATTATATGTGATGGGAATACCCCTTTAACTATTGAATGACAGCTGCAGTCCACTAGATTGCATTCAACTGAACGCATTCATTTGGACTGCAGCGGTAGTTCAAAAGTTAAAAAGGGGTTTTTCCAGGATTAGAAAACCATGGCTACTTTGTTCCAAAAACAGCACCACCCCTTTCCACGGGTGGTGTGCAGAATTGCAGCTCTGCCCCATTGATTCTAATAGAGCTGAGCTGCACTACCAAACACAACCCACTGACAGAAGTGGTGCTGTTTATAGAAAAAGAAGATATGTTTTTCTTTTAAAATCAATCAGTACTTTTCTGAAGTTGGTTACAGGATGTGCAGAAGTCTCCTCAGCCTTTACTTTAGCCACATTTACAGTGAGAAATAAGCACAATGGTACCAAGGTCCATGCATTCTTTTCTCTGTCTCACTGCACCTGTCATAAAACTATTTTCATTTATGTCTATGCATCATCATTTTCTCACACTACGATGCCTGACTGATACTGAGCAAGCACGTAGACATCATAAAAAGACATGGATTTCATCTGCCATGGTGTGGACATGATTTCTTCAGATACTGGTGGTCTTCCACTCCGGTCTCCATCCCTGTTAGCTACAAATGCCCTAATAAGGCAAATGAAATGAGCTCAAATAAAACAAACCAACTAAAATCTAATTTTCCATAAAATTCATATAACTAGGAATATGTAAACAATTTACTAAAGGTCAAAGTCAAGTGCTGATCACCAACCCACCCCAGATTCTGAAGGTATAAACAGATGACGCAATATACTGTGTATACAGGCACTGCAGCAATATAAATCAATTATCAGAACATAAAAAAGGATGAAAACGGTAAAAATAAACAGGACCTCTCTAAAATCAGGACCTTCTGTACTTTAACTATTGGTTCTTGTTCTTAAATCAAATGCATCTTATGATTTGTGGTGTCATAAATATAGAAAAATTGTTGGAAATGAACAGTCTGGACATTCACTTCTATGGGGTTGCAAAAGATGCGGACAGCCGGGATTCGACAAATACCGCTGCCTTAGCTGAACAAACATATTTTTCTTCTTTTACACAGTGCAAACATGCTCTGTACTGCGGTAGGACTCGGGGAAAACCATATACTAAATAATAAAGCAATGGCAAATAATAAAGCATCAAGGGATCACCTTCCGTTTCATACCCCCCGGTCATCATAGTTCAGTACAGTCAAACTTTTTCTGTAGGTATAAATCTAATTTACCTTCCTTACCTCCAAGGAGACTGCACCGAGAAGCTAAACTTTAGGAGAGAAAATCTACAAATTCCAGATGGCAGATTTGAAAACTTGCCCAAACTCCGAGTTACCGCTGAGACTAAAGCATTCAGAATTAGGTATTATTTTGTTGTTCTGCGGTCACAGGAGTCGTGCACTAAAAGCTTCATTTAATCCATTATATTCTCGACACATTCTTGGTATTAAAAAATCTCACTGGTGAAAACTGTTATGTATTGTACTGCTTTATTCATGACCATGATGAACAGGAACACACTCATAATAGACATTAATAAGGACTAGGAAAAGTCCATTGTTTTCCATATTGTTAGTGCCACTTATAATTCTAGGGATTTTACGGATTACACAAGTTCTAGTAGGAATCCAGCAACATTACTTTTAGGTTTGCTACTGGACTTCGCTGTTCTGTGACTAAAGCTGAACTATTACTCTTTATGCATAACTAACTTTCTTCCCACCTCAGGCATTCATGGTACAGTGGACCCTCAAGATATAATGGCCTCAGGCAGGGGAGGATTGGCCATAGACCTTACAGGGAAATTTCCCGGTGGCCCGATGCTCAGGGGGCCGCCTGAGTCCTCCTCATGGCCGGCCAGTGGAAGTTTCTGGGGATGTATTTTGTGCTTCTGCCTGCCAGATTTTGTGATGGACTGTGGTATTTGGCTCTGTTGGGTTGGTATAATGTGCCACAATATGGTATTGCTGGCTCTGCCTTCCATCATTTTGGACTCAACTACAAAACGGCCCACTTTTAGTATTTTTCAGGGCCACTTTATATTCCCAGTCCGCCCCAGGCCTCAGGAGCCAATATTTTCAACATACAATGGTCTTTTCTGACCCATGGTAAGTTGAAACTAGACTCAACATACAATGTCTCAGACTCAGATCCAACATTGGATGCTGGATCACGACCGCAGCTGCTGACACACCGCATTACTTTTTACTCACTGCTGTGCTGCTTTCATCATATTTTTGTATTAGTTGCTAGTTATATGTAACGACTTGGTTTATCTGTCTTAGTTATCTGCTTAATTTTCTTAAATCTTCATTTTCTCTTATCTCAGATGACATTTGGGGGCTTTGGAACCAATTACTCAACTTACAATGGTTTCAACATACACTGGTCATCCTGGAACCAATTAATATTGTAACTTAAGCCAATGCGACTCAGAATTTGCAAATGGCATTTACCGATACTAGGCTGCGCTACTGCACAGCCTAGTATTGGAGAACATGTTGCGCGCTGCTGTCAGCACGCTCCATGTTCCCTCAGCAGCACAGGGGAGAAGGAAGCTCTCCCTCCCGCCTGTGCTGCTGCTGCCACCAATGGGAGAGGAGAGGGGAGGGAGCACTGCACCACCAATGAGAGGAGAGAACGAGGGGAGGGCGCACTGCGCCACCAATGTTTATTATACTGGGGGAGGTGGAGGGCGCACTGCGCCATCAATGAAGTTAACTCTGTTTAATAAAAATACAGGAGCGGGTGCCGGCGTGGAATCACATAGCCGGCACCTGACCTGTATTATGTGCCCTCCCCCAGTATAATAAACATTGGTGGCGCAGTGCGCCCTCCCCCCCAACCTCCCAGTATAATAAACATTGGTGGCAGTGGCCACAGGGTCCCCTGGGCAGCGGGGGATGGTGTAAAGTCGTATTCAACCTAATAGAGCTCTATTAGGGCGAATAGAACAAGGGATTAAAAGATTCCAGGTTCTAGCCACTAGGCTAAAAGTTATTAAATAAAAAGTTTTAAAAAAAGTTTAAAAAACAAACAAAAAAAACAATGAATGCGGCACCTGAGGGTTTAATTGCCACGGATCACACGCCCTGCTAGTGAGGCTGGGTATGTTATACCGCTGCCTCCTATACTTGATTTAATGTGCTGTATATTCATTGGTGGAACAGTGTGCCCTTTCCCCCAGCCCCCCCCCCCCCCCCCCCGAGTTACTAGTCTCATTAGTGGTGCAGTGCGCCTCCTCCTCCCCCCGTTTACTAGTCTCATTGGTGGCAGTGGTAGATTCGATCGGAGTCCCAGCAGTGTAATCGGTCAGGACGCTTCTGAAGTCCTGGCTGCCATGGTAAGCTCCCTGCTGCCGTGTGCACAAAGCCCATCTATTCCGCAACTTTGCAGAATAGATGCAGCCGCATTCACTTCAATAGGCGGCGTGCAAACTTGCCGCTGCTCCGCAAGAAATTTCAGAACATGTCCTATTCTTGTCCGCAACAGCGGACAAAAATAGGCATTTTGAACACACGCCGGGCAGCATCCGTGGTATTGCAGAGTGGATGCGCAATACTACGGCTGTCTGAACGGCCCCTTAATTAATTACCCTCTTTCCTAATTTTACATATAAAATATATTAACAATAAATAAACATTTTACATATCGCCACGTCCGAAAAAGTATAAACTATTAAAATATTAAAAAATCTCCTATGCGGTGAACACGTAACAGAAAAAAAAAAACGCACAATTCGCCATTTTTTAGTTACCTCGTGCCCCCAAAAAATAGGATAGGACTGTTCTATTATGGGCTGGACGTTCTATCTTCTCCTCCAAGTCTTTTTTAATTATAATTATATGTATTTAAATTTGGCGACTAAAAATTTAATTTGACTCCTAAATTTTTCAGTTCAGGAGCCAATGGCTCCTAGGTATTTTTTTTAGTCTGGAGCACTGCCACTTGTATATGCATACGATATGAAATAAATATCTTACAGATGGGAAGGCCAACTTTTGCACCCTCTCCCATAGGTCTGATAACCCTCCATTGTCCAATTCCCAGCCTCTACACAATTCAATGGAGAGGTGGCCTCACTCAGCTTTCTATAAATCCCATAGACCTGATTGAGGAGGGCAGCACGTAAGCATGGCAACCTCTACGGCGAAATGTATGTAGCACCAGGACGGTTCTCTGTTAAAGAGTTAAAGGGGTTGAACCATGAAAAATAATATACATTTTTCAAGCCTGCACTTGCATCTAAAGACTTTTGTAACCACGTGTAATTCAAAATTTAGTATAGTCACTGAGCTATTTAAAAAAATGAATCTGTATAGTACTGCCTGCTGTTTGTTCTTTTCCTTATTTCTCCGTCCACCTCCCTGAGGTGGTCGCACACTCTCAGTTTAAATTTTCAACTGCCACCAGGCATACCTTCCGTTAGAAGCTGTGGCAGTTACAGGAAGAGAAATAGAATAAGACCCAGCGTGTGAATAAAATACCATAATTTTTTGAAGTAAATCCATTAAAAAACTCATCCTCTCCTGTACATCGCTGACATGCTTCTACTTGTAGTCAGATACTATGACTAAGACTGATACAGTCAGTCAAAACATGCTGGTGATGTACAGGATTGCATGTGTTTTTTAATGGATTTATTAACACAATGGGCCCTATTTCTAGATTACCTGGGTGTGTTCCCTGCTGTGGTTTGGACTACTGACTCAAGTGAGTGTGCTGGACTTTTATTTATGGACTTACAGTTACAGGGAAAGAGCTGCAGTAAAAAAGGACATGCCCCCTGTGAAAGGACATGCTCTTTGAGCTGCCAGCCTGAAATAAATCTAGCAGAACAATTGAAGCCATGAATGGGGAGATCTCGGGATCCATGTGAGGTATAGGGCTTGTTCTAGCTTTGTTAGAACAAAATTGTCATGTACAATCTGGCTCATTTTTTACCTCAATCATGGCATAACCCCTGCAAACACTGGTGCGCAGAATAGCGGTGATCCCATATAAAAGAATGGGATTGCTGCGTCAGTTGCAAGAATTCCAGCTGCGTTGGATTCCTTGCGACTCTCTCAGCTTTACAATGATGATCTCGTAGATTCTGACTGATTTGGCGTACATCAAAAAAAGACTGGTGTATTCTAATGCTTGTCAGGAGTCATGGAGGAGCTGCTCCATCATAAACCACCCCCAGCAGCATCCAGCACATGTGCAGTGAAGCAAAGTGCACCAACCCCGGCATCATCAGCACTATGCATAAACGGTGACATGTAATGACATATCCAGCCTATGGGACGTTGACCAAGCCAGGAGGGGGACCAACCAACATGACTCTTCCAAGGAGAAGCTTCTCCTTCGTAACTCTTGACACTCGTTGGAATACAGCAATCAAATTTCTTTTTTTAATGTATGCCAAATCGCTCAGAATCTACAAGATCATCACTGTGATGGTGTCAAGGTGGTGGAGAGCAAGTTGGTGGAATTAATCCTGGTGCCAGGTTCCCTTTAAACTTTTGCCTATACTTTAATGGAGACTGATTCTTAGAACGGTAAGATTGATTTAGCTGCTGTATTCATGTTTCATTTTACCAGAATCAATTATTTTTGAGCGGTAAATGAAAAGAGAAGAGATAAAGCTTCATGTTAGTTATACAGCTTTGTGCGGACATGAGCAGGCAGTCCTCAGCGTTCTGTCGGTAACAGCATGCAGTGTAACAATACAGTGCATGACGCAGCTCGCAACCCCCATGCTGCGGAATTTTCCCATTTACTGTAAGCGGTCTTTGAAGAGCTATATATTGTTTTCACGCATTTTTCTTTGCATGTCTCCAATCGAGAAGATAATAGGGTAAGAACTTTTGGTGGGATCTTTGGAAAGTACATAAGCATCTCTACATTCTGTGTATCTAATAGGGACATTATGACTGCAGGGGGTAAGCACTGATCTCAAGTGACATTAATATCACCGCATGGGAACAGTAGACGGCAGGGGATTTTCATACAGCATCTCCATTGTATGATAGCAAAATAATATTTTACTTTGAAGAATCTTTAGCAAGACAGCACTTAATAGGAATTATGTTATTAGAAATGTTATTCTTTAGGGCACATAAATTTGTTCTGGCCAAAATCTACCATTACAAAAACTGCCAGAAATGGTAAAAGATTGCAGCAGGACTGCCACTGTTTTAAAGTTTTTCATTGGTACTACTACCTCTGTCAGTTTTTATTGTTACCACACCACTGTACACCCCCACAGATGCAAGGGGGTTCATAATAACGCCCCATTCACAAATTCAGAATCTGCTAACCAGTGCAAAGGAAAGGTGAAACAGAAAAGAATTTGCACAGATAAAACCATAAAAAGAAATCCTTAAGAAGAGCAAGCAAACTCATTCTACACGAAAAGCTATGGATTATCCCAAGCAGATTAGCCCCACCGAATGGAGCTAATCCTCGTCGGGGTCCCATGGCACATCTGCCTCAGATTTTTGCTGCAGATACTTTTGTAAATGCATGCCTGATTTGTAAGAGGCAAATCCGCAACATGATAACGAACCCTAAGTCAGAATGGTCGGAAAAATGATTACAAGACGCATTCTCACTGATTGTATGTCTGGTGATCCAGCAAAAGGTATTGAGACTTTAAAGAGACTGAGCCATGATCGATGTAAAACATGAAAATCAGACATCATATAGTACATGACAATACCTTTCTAACAAATCTAGTACCAGCCCTGTGCCTCCCATGGATCCAAGAGATGTCATCTTCAGCTTCTAATAGAACATATGGCTGGCGACAGCTGAAGATTTAAACTGAGCACGTGCGGTCGGCTCAGTGAGGCAGACAAGAAATAACAGCAGGTGGCAGTATACAGAGACATTTTGTTGAATAGTTCACTGGCTATACTACATTTTTAATTATATACAATTACAAACGTGCTGGTTTGCAAAAATGAAGAATATGTTTTGTGACACAACCCCTTTGAAGTGGGTTGTCCAAATTTGCTTCAAAAGGCAGCACTCCTGCCCCTGCAATCTTCCCTGCCACTGCAACCATGAAGTGATGTTTT